>VYXD01005107.1:577268-592054 GCA_013397195.1 Hylia prasina
AAAAAAAAAAGAATCTGATGATTAGAACATCATCTGAGCTATAAGAAACAACTGATAACCTCTTCTGTCCCAAACTTACTGCATAACTGAACAGCTCACGCAGCTTAGTCAGACAGAGACATCAGCTGGTACCTACCACACCACATGGGCTGAGCAGAGGATGGGGGATGAGCAGTGCATTAGCTGCCTGAGTACATTTTTTCCTGCACTTCTCCCTCTGCAGAGAATTAGCATATACCAGTATTCTCAGAGGTATAACATATTAGCCTCAACACCAGCCCCAGCTCTAATCACAGTACTATTACTTTACAGTGATATTACTGTTGCTCAGCAATGCTTCCAGCTTTGTTGCTGTTCTTTCTTCCCTCCCATTTACACGATGTAACCCTTGTTTACTGCAGAAAGCAGCAGCACATGGCAGAGACTGTGCCTAACCCAACCACACAGGCAAAGATACCAAAACCAAAGGCTGAAGTACTGAGGGCACATAAAGATAACTGAAAGCAAAACAGGGAAGGAGCAAAGAGTACAGAATCACCACAGTGATGGAAATGCTTCCTTCAGGGCTCCCCTTGACTAGGTAACAAATACAGTAAGTTACAGACTTCTTGATTTTGGGAACATATGCAGAGAAATGTTATTGGGATTTCCTCTGTACCACTTTGTACACTTGAGGACAGCTCAAAAATCAATAGGTATTGTTCTCTGGCTTATTACTTCTAGTTTACATTTAATTTTCTCCTTTTACTCATGAATAATTGTAGTAAGTTAAGATTAAAAAATAAATTTTGGCACTTGAACTATAGTTTCCTTCCTCATTTACAACAAAATGTTAAGAACAAGCTACTGGAATTTGTGGCAAATCACTTTCCCTACCAATTAATTCATTTAGTAAGGACAAGATCCAGAAGACAGAAACTGATGCACAGTAGGTTCCACCTGAATATGAGGAAGAACTTCTTTACTGTGAAGATAACTGCACAGGAACAGGTTTCCCAGAGAGGTT
The DNA here is from genome assembly GCA_013397195.1 of Hylia prasina. Lineage (NCBI taxonomy): Eukaryota > Metazoa > Chordata > Aves > Passeriformes > Sylviidae > Hylia > Hylia prasina. Next base: position 578,275 of record VYXD01005107.1, read on the forward strand.
GTGGAGTCTCCCTCACTGGAGAAATTCAGTAACTGTTTTTTTCAGACATAACTGATGTCCAAGGTAAAAGGCTTGACATAGATATTTTACATAGGGAAAAGCATGTTTTTAGAGAACTATTAGCCTTTTCCTGGATCTTGTTTTTGTGGGACAAGCTTAGTTCCCTTTTTAGTTACCTTTTAGTTAATGGACATAGACAGATCGTGTGTACCTGTGAAAGGAGCTCATTTTATGAAGTGGCTTGGGGAATATATTGTGTATGTAAATGCTTTAAATCTAAGTGCTGTAGATTTGGCATGCAGTGAATATGCCAGCCTACTCAAGAGAGGAATTGCCTGCTGCCATTTTGCATCATCTCCTATATATTAGCCCCTTCTCCTAATTAACACAGATGTTGCAACTAGTCCTGGTGTTCAGGATACACCCCATGCTGAACATCCATTGGAGCACTTTTGGGTTTTGTACCTGCACAAACCACCTGCGTGCTGCTCAATCTGTAACTTTCACGTGCTCATGCACATGGGCAGGAAGGATGCTGAAACACAGCCCTCATTGCACATCTTGTGGTTCATAGTGCTGACCTGCTTACTAGCAGAAAGCACACTGTGCACAGGGATAGAAAACACCTACTTACTCTTCAGTTTCCCAGCAGAGAGATCTGGTTTGCTGCATAAAGTGACTGCAATTTGCATAGACTTGTTCTGGCAAGGAGAAAAGCATTTTCAGGGCAGCTTAAGCTTGTGGCTATTATTCTAGGGGTTTATAAAGAAAAGCTTTAAAAACAAAAAAAATCAAACAAAGAGCTTTTTCAGTGAGCCCTGATGGTTTTTAGAAGAAGCAAAAAATATCAGAATTAAGTAATTTTATTTTCTAAAGAAGGAAATAGAGCACTGATGCTTATATTTAAAGCATTTACATACACAATATATTTCCTAAGCCACCTCATAAAATGAACTCCTTCCACAGGTACAAATGATCAGCCTATATCCACTACTTAAAAGGTAACTGAAAAGGTAACTAAAGCTTGTCCCACAAAAACAAGATCCAGGAAAAGGCTAATAGTTCTCTAAAAACATGCTTTTCCCTATGTAAAATATCTATGTCAAGCCTTTTATCTTGGGCATCAGTTATGCCTGAAAAAAACCTTTTCAGGAGCTAGACATGTACTCATGGGTACTCAGAACAGCCCCAAACAGTTTATTAACAGAAATCAACTGCAAATTCCTCTGTGGGAAAAAGATTCTCTTATGTTTGCATGGTGCACAAACATAAGTGGGCCAGAGGTTACAGAAATTTACATCAATACAAACGAGCTGTAAGATAATTCAACTAATATCAATAGCCTTGGCACTAAATTCTCTGCCTCAGAAAAGAGGAGTAGCTGAATTTAGTGAGCAACCATTTTCTGTAGAACCATTTGGGCATCAGGAAATATCCTGATACAGTATTTGTCTGAGCAGTTCTGATTCCTGTAGCTTCCATCCCTTTGTATGCAGCCTAAAAAAGGCAGACCAATCAAGTCAAGTTAACATTGAAGTAAGTAATAAGGAAAAGAAAAAGCTTTTTTTTCTTGAAAAAGTTATGACTAAAAGGCCAAATTAAAAAATGGCAGGCAAAGATACTCTACCCTTCCCAGAGGTCAAGGGTACATTTCAGATAGTAGGAAATTTTCCAAGTTCAACTCCTGCTTTCCCAAACCAAACAAGACACAAACCACAGAAGCCTGCCCTCTTTCCAGCTGCTGGGAAGATGACAGATGAAGTTGTTCATTATGGTCCCAACCAAGTAACATGGTACACACACCACCACCCACCTCTTCAAACATATTTCTCTATTTAAAGGGAATCCACTGTACTATTTTTTTTAAGTTCTATAGTTGTTACTTTTTCCTATTTACTTTAATGGTCATCATAGTGTTTTATGTTCAGGACATTGTGAAAAAAAAGCCAGAGGTCTGACATACCCATTTAAAATAGACATTTGGAAAGGAATTGCTACAGGGGTTCTAAACCAAACAGCATAGATTACAACCCACTGTTAAAAATTAGGTTTTGTGGTTGGTTTTTATATATTCCTAGTAACAAACTCAATCTGATTGCTCTTTCTTGTCTGAAGCTATTGCATCTAGCAATCAAGGAGGCCAATAATAGAAATTTCATTTTAAATATGGCTATTAATGTTCTAAAATATAGTCTACTATGTGTCACAGGCCTTAAGTAATTTTTTGTTGTTGTTGTTGGGGTTTTGGGGTTGCTTTTTTTGATCAAAGAACAGTAAATGCTTGACTAGGACTTAAAAGTTTGACATGTTATTAGGATTAAATAGTTTATCAATATTAAAACTACACAGAAAAAAAAGCTTTCAGGAAGGCGCTAAACCTGGAACATCTTTGAATTCCTATTGCATGTTTAATGACAAGAACCCACCACCAAAGAAAAACTGCTTAATCATCAAAGGTATCCCACATTTCTGTTCTGAAAACCTTGGATAACCTACATTGTCTACTAACAGAGTATTTTTTCCTAGTTAATTGGCAAAGGCAGCTCTTGAGTTTCTTTCCAGCAGGAAACCAATTAAATTAATTCAAGAGCAAAGTGGTGCTACTTTAAAAAACAAACAAGAGGGAAGAGCACAGGGACTGGCTGCTGTTTCTCGAAAAGAGTTGGAACAAGCCATTCCTTTAAAAACTGGAGACACAAAGCAGTGCATCTCCTTTATACTGGTGAGCACAGATGGGAGTAAGAGCATCACAGGTTGAATCAAGGTTCTTGGTGGGCTTCAGAACTCAGCTGGGGAAAGGCTGAGCAGAGCAGTGCAAGAAGACCCCATAATGCAACAGAATAAATTCAGCTACACCAAACTCTGTTCTAGATGGAGAATAGGGAGGATTTAGCATCAGACATAGTGGGCCAGCTGTGAGCCAAGGCAGTGCTATATAAACTCTAAACCTGTAAAGTCTAATAGCTGAAGTCATGCAGTTGAGTTAATGAGGAGTTTGGGAATATGACTGACAAAACAACTAGGCCAGTAACCACCAGCACATTCATAATCTATCTGTACTTGAAAAGAACAAAAATCCCCAAACCGCACTAAAGAAGGCCCATGGGAGATGGTGAAAATGAGAAGGATTTGTAGACCAGGAATCATCCAAACATTAGATTTAAAAACATATAAAGTAAAAGCTGACCATATGGGGCTTCTAACCATGTGGTTGTTAGAAATTATTAAAAGTAACCAACCATTTGTGAAAATAGCTAATACAGATTTAAAAAGCATAAAAAATAATTGAAACACTACAAAAAGGAACCAATTATGGACACAGGTAAATGACACTAGAGTAAGAATTCAGAGTGCTGGGCAGAAACCTCTTCACTCAGGTGCTGAACAGCAATACAGGTTCTCACACTTGGGCACAACTCTTTAATACTAAGCAACAACCTGAGCTTAACTTCTAACCACCCATCTGAATCACATGAGCTGGCTTGAAGAGGATGTACAATACCTGCTAGTGACCTGAAATAACCAGCAGGTCTGGGCTCTTGCAAAGACAGCAGTCGTCAGAGAGTTAGCAGATGGAAAAAGCAGGCAAAGTGGTATGTAGTACATAAGACAATATAATTATCCTGTGACACAGACAGTTTGTGCTCTCTCCTGGCTCCCCAACTGATACTCAAAATGAAATGTTTTCTTCTGTGGAGACTGGTTTTGCTGTTTGGTTAAAGAACGCAGTGTTAAAAAGTAGCTGTTGGGCTTGGAACAGCAAGCACTGAGGTTGGAGAGGGCTCCCAAGTGCTTGGAGAAGTTCTTTCCATAGCCCCTGAGAAAACCAGCTTGCTTGTGCAGCTCAGCTTGTGCCTGACAGACCAGCCACCAACCTGCTTCCTCCCCAGCTCTGAACTCAAGGCTTGACAGAAACGGGAACCAGCACCTCAATTTATAACAGAGACATTAAAAGGGCTGCTGAATGATATGGCAAGCTGTAAAGGGATGAAGTCTCCCTCTCTGAGATCCAGATTTCTTTAGCAGCTTCATTCCCATTGGCAGTTCTTATTCTGCAGTGTTACTTCAAGCCAACCTACAAATTTTATAGAAAACTGCAACTGGATTGAGACATGCAAAATGCAAGCCAGAAAGCAGGAAGAGCTGAATTTGTAACTGCTGGGGATGGGAGGAAGATTTAGTAACACTGACATGACAGGAAACACAGAAAGAGCTATCAATCCTTGTTAGGATCAATAATGAAAAGGAGAATGGAAAACTGATCAGAGAAAATGAGAGGCTTCACTTTAATGTCTGAATCTAGGAATAAGAAAATTTTTCAAGTACTGCTGTAATGGAGTTGTGCACATTGCATTAAAAAAATAGAAAAAGTGGCAGAAAGCTTGTGAAAGCTTAGGGACTGTTATGCAGCAACGAGATTATTTTGCACAAGATAAAAAATTGCTGCATGGTGTGCAGTGGTTGCTTAACTTTATAAAGGTCAAAATACACAAGAGCAGACAATTGTCTTGACTTGTGCCTCTTTCCCTGCTTCATACATTGCCAGTACATTCCAACACATTTCATACTTTGTACATTCACTGTAGTCAGTGTCCTCTATTTCCTTTCTCACACACTGAGCTGGAGAAAATGAACCATCCCCAACTCCACTAACTCTTGCAATCCCCTCTTAACAGAAAGGTGATTCATTTTACAGAACCTAGAGCAAGCTACAAAAAGCCAATGTTACATATGCATAGCATCCATATAAAAAGTAAGCATTCAGAGCCAGACTTGGTTCTACAAGCTTCCAAAGAGGTGAGAAATAACTCCTAATCAGGTTTTGGTATATGGTACAACCCAAAGTGTTCCTATGTTAGAAGCTAATACTGGTTTTTAAAAAAGCCAGCCTGCAACAACAAAACAACAAAAATACAGAAAAAAACAAAAACCCTTCAACATTTGAAACAAAGCCTCAGAAATACAGTCTACAGCTATTTATTTCAATAGGATGCTAAGTTCTTCTGCAGCACCACAGGGGCACTCAAAACTAAGAATTAAAAACCATGAAGGCTGAGAAGACCAAGCCTGGTCAGAACCACTTCCATGCTGATCTGAGCTAGCCCCAGACCCAAACATATAAACAACCAGGTAAACAAAAAAATGCAGATGGCTTTAGAATGAGCAGAGATAACTTACTTTTAAAATTTTGCATACTGATAAATATTTCCCATCTTCAAATCCTTCTTTATTAGTGGGGAACACTTTTTGTGACTAAAGCCAGTAAATACATTTAGTTTTTCATCTTGTTTCATGAACTAGAATTAAAAATAAATTATACTTTGTGGCTGACATCACAGAATGAGTTTGTCACCTCCACAATGCAATTCTTTCCTCATGGCACAGGCTGAAAAAACACTTCAACTTTTGAGGACAGATATTTACATCTTTTTAAATTTTATTTTAGTCACCAGTTTCCTCTGTTGGACTGAGCCAAGTTGTGCCTTTGGCTACTGCTGTAAGACATAACAGAACTTGTCACTAAATTATGGTACAATGATTCAGTTTATATAGGTCTCAACTGTCATTAAGGTTACAGACAGCTACTTAGAAAACACCTTTATCTGAAGCAAAGCCAAAATATTGTGATTGTTTCCTTCCACAGTGAAATGAACTATTAGAACTATTCTAAGGTTATAAACAATGAGACAGAAATTATCAACTCTAATAGAAAATCTGACAATTTCAAGCCAACACTAGATCATTTGAGAAGAATTTTTGCATTTTGCACTGGCAAACTCTGACTTTCCTCATCTGCTGCCTTCTCTCCCTGCTAATGAGCAGGAGCAAGCTATGAAAGCATGTCTAAAGATGACAAGATCACAAACTTGTCTAGATGCTTAGGAAAGATCAATGAGCTGTCCCCCTGTGTTCACTATCACACAGACAGGAGTGGCAGGATCTTGCCTGCCAGACGAAGAAAATCAGAAGGCAATGCTTCTCTGCTTTGTATTAATCATCTGAACTATGTATGGTATGTTCTTGTTCTTTACACAAATACCTCATGATCATCTGTATGCCACAAATATTTTCCAATACAGATCTCTGCCAGGACATGCTCCATTTCAGTAATCCCTTAGAGCCATTTCAGTGAAACAGGATTGGATGGCAGCAGAAAGATTCAAGACCTCAAGGCACATTTTAACTGTGTTATGTTCACAAGATGTCAGAGCTGCCCTCACACTGATCGAAGGCCAGGAAAGATCATAGAAGTTCACAGTTGTTTGACTTTTGCCAGAACATATCACACTCAACTTAGATTTCCACTAGTTAGAGAAAGTGAAAAAAAGACTGACCAGACTGATTCTATGCTTTTTCAAAACAGTGGACACAACTCCTGAGAGTACATTACACACGTTTTTTTCCCCTCATGTTTCAAAAAATGGGATATATGGAGCCTGGAGAAGTTTGAGGATCTTTAGAGGCACCTCAGCAGGAAACTAAACAAACAGCAAGGTGAGAACAGAACAAGCTGCACGGCTGAAAGAACACAGTGGTGAATGGGTGCAGAGGCAGACCACTGTGCCTGAAGACATGGGACTCCAGGAGAGGGATGGAGAGCTGAAGGAAGGGAGAGAGGCTGAGGGCTCATTTAGCTTCCCACATGCAAATCAAGAAGAGATATGGTCACTCCCTGAATACCCATGATGCAGGGTGAAGTACATCACTAACTGGGAAAGGAACTATTTCAAGAAATCATTGACCCCAAGGACAGACATGTATAAACTTGCTATTTCCCACTTCTTATAAGGATTTTCTTCAAGTTTCAAAGCACCAGGAATGAATAACATGTTTCTAGCATAGCTTTCTAAAATTAGGAAAAATGGTGATTACTTGTAAGTTGAAAGTTTATAAAAGGAATTAACTATAGCACTTTGAGAGACAAAAAAAAAATCTTCCTGCTTCTTTGTATTTAAATTTTAAATCAGTTAAATTAAAGAAGAAAACAATAAAACTAGATTTATTTTTTTAACCTCAACTTTTTTTTTTAAGCAAGGGATATGAAAGACTGTATCAGACATTTTGGTTTTAAAATAAATGTTCTCTCTTTTCTTCCCCCCTCCCATTTAGATTTTCTGCTTGTAAAAAGGTGTGAAAAATATAAACTTTTCCACTTAGTACTAAAAAAGGAACAGAAAAAAAAAAAACCAGACAAAAAATATTTCAACCACCTATATAATTAAGTACTACTTTATATTAAGATATGTTACTCAAGCAGAGCATACATATTGTTACATTGAATCTTCAATACTTAAATATAAGCCAATGAGGGTATGATTATGTTTTCACAAGAGGTGTTTCCAGTAATCAAAAGGAGTCAAGTAAGAACACCACTATACTTTGATAACTAAGCCAAGAGCATGACTTTCAAAGAAAAGGAGGGAAAAAAATTGTACAGTCTACTAGTCAGTAAGTATATCACTTTTTAGTACAATTTCCAGAAAATGAATGTGTGCAAAAGCAGCATTGCTTGGAAAAATGGAAAGCTACCAACAGCAGGTCACAGCTCAAGCAAATAAAAGTATCCAAAAATGTCATTATTTCTGCACCTAGCCATATATTAGAGTAAGCATAATGCAGAACTTGCAGCTCTAGTGATATTTGCAGGATGAACTTTTCCAAACCACAGAAAAATAGATAGGTTTTCATTATTTAAACACAAGTTCTAAAAGACCTGAAGATAAGTAAGTGTTACATCTTTTGTTTGACTGGAGATACATTTACCAATTATATCAATAGTTTGCTACGGAGTACATATAGAACTGTAGCTATCTCAAAAAGGAAATCACTTTATTATCTCACTCCCTTATTTGGAGTGGGAACATACGGAGTACATGGGAAACAAAACTATTAAATCAAAAACCATATATGAAAGCACAACAGACTCTGTTACAGAGATGAAGATATATTTTTATATGTGTTTTATACATGTGTATATATATGCACATATATATTGTATGAAGAGATTTAAAAATGAAAGCCTAGTGAGCCCATTTTAGGTTGTAGGATTAAACTGATTTGAGGCTTGCTATCAAACAAGTCTCTGTGACTTGGATATTGCTAGAAAGCTAATTAGAATGCAGATTTGGTTGTTCTCCTACATTTCTGTGGTAAATGAATCAACCCTTTTCATGTTGGAGCTCCATAATTAAAAGCAAACTTTGACAAATTGCCCCCTCTTATCCTACCCCAGGCTATGTGGCTTCCACTTTTATGGTGAACCACATGAGCAATTCCAAAGACTGTAAAACCCATCTCACAGGCATATTTTTCCCCTCCCACAGCTTCTGTTGGCATCAGAGTCCTACAAAAGCGTGGCTGCATTGAAAATTGCATTTGTCTGTGCCCCAGCCAAGTGTTATCAAGACAGTTAAGGCAAACACCTACCACAACAATCTCTCCTTTGTCAGTCACAGGGATCCCATAAGAAAGCACCAACCAGATTTTGGTAGTGTTAGACAAGCCTGAAAGACAAAAGATAGAGGTCACACTTTATTTCAACTGACTGTATAAAACCAGAACTAAGAGTTCCATTTTGCCAAGCAGCTTTTAAAATTGTGTGATAGCATAATTTTAGCAGACAAAATTTCATGGTTGACTTGGCAGTTCAGGGTTAACAGTTGGACTTGATGATCTTAGAGGTCTTTTTCAACTAAGCAATTTTATAATTTATGAATTCAGAAAACAGCAATTGGCAGAGTCCTACTTTCACTCCAAGCTATTTCCCACTTTTCAGATTTATCCAATAGTGTTTTTTCTCAGAAATAAACCATCAGCTGAGTTCCTTTCCAACAAATACTCATAAAACTTATTTACTCAAACTTAGTATGTGGATTTTAAACATAAAACCTGACTTTTGTTACCAAATATATAAAAAAATGCATCTAGGAAAAAGTTTGTAGCCAAACACACAAAATTCTCATCTTCCTTATTCATCTTAAATATTTAAAAATATTTGTCTTTATTGAAGTATGCCTTAACATTTAAAATTCTTAAAAGTAAGCATTTAATTCCTGCAACATTCTCATCCTCCACCGATTTCCATTTAGAGTGAGATGTGATATGGGAAAAATATCTACCATACTTCTAGAAAAAACAAACAGTAATTACTGTTACTCAGGCAACCAATGCTCAAAATAAGCTCAGATATATGCACTCCAAAATTCTAGGCTACTGATCAGTTATTCAGCCAACAGCTGTATCACCAAGACAAGGTTCCCTCCCCTCACTTCTTCCGCATCCTCCTCACTTCAACTTTCCCCCCTCCTACTTCTTTAAAACAATTCTTGCTCGAAATTTAGGAAAACTGGCAAAAATTGCTATTGCCCTCTTCCTAAATTATCTTCACCTTTCAGGAGGAAAATCAAAATCTATTTTCATTATGGTGTATCTACTTGTAAAATAAGAAAACTGTTTCCTGTACCTTGGGGTCAGAAGATCCATGGGATGTATCAGATTGTTAACCTGACCACTACAAATTATTACACATTTTCCAAGTATCCCGACAGCAAGATAAGTAGCTTTTACATAGACAACAAGTACTGCCTGGGCATACAACCTGCCTTGGGCTGGAAACCTCGAGAGATTCACTACTTTCTCTAATGGCAGGAAGGGCAATTTACTGGTTTGAAGAGCTACAGCTGTTCACCTTTCCATTTAGCTCTTCAGACAGTGCTTCTAGTTATGCTTATCACTCTCTAAATGGGAGGAGGAAAATAAATTTAAAAAGGAAAGTAAAAGAATTGAGCATAACATACTTTGTTGTCAAGGTGGTTAAGATGTTCAGTCTCTTGCACAGTCAGGGTATGGTTAGTGTTTAAGCTGCTTTCAAACTCATTTCCTAAAGCTCTACCACAGATGGTTTTCATTTCTTCTGCCAGCTCTCCTTTTTAGCACACAATTTGTTCTGGGCCAGCACTCTCAGTCATTGCATCAGCTTCATCTGACTTATGCACCTCCTAATCTCTTTCTTCCTCTTAAAACCTTGCCCTTGCCAGCACCTTGCTCAGCACTTCACTAACCGCTCCACCAGCGCCGCCTTCCTGGGGCCCTCTCTCCCACTTCTATCTTGGAAAGGCGGGAGGGATCCTGAGGAAACAAACAGTTCTTTATCAGCAGTGTTTGCCACTCCTCCTGTTTGCTCCTGGGCAATCTCTTCCAACCACAAAAATTCAGTTTATCCTCTCTACAGAAGGACCTCATAGATTTACCTCCTGCTCCAAGTCTCTCTCCCCTTATCCAAACTTGTAATTTCAGCTCTTCTCTCTGACATTTCCTTGGAGCTATCCAGCTATTAGGTTAAGCTCTACACAGATGGACAAACTGCTTATCTCCCCTCCCATACAAAGTTTCCCAAGAAGCTCTTATTAAATAGACAGGATCCTGCTAGTCCCCCAGCCTGCAGACTGATCATTATATTCAACAAGTTGTATGTCTACATCCTGTAGAAAGAACATGCATGTAATGTACATAAAATGCAGTCTTTTTTCTGATCTCTTAGACAACTAAAATGGTTATCCTGGTGTATAAAATGGTATCCTTTTATCCTGAAAAATCTTCCTCCTTTTTTCAGTCTTCAACCAAGTGAATCCAACTTCAAGAATTTCTGAAAGGACATAAGCAACAGTCATCTCCTGCACATGCCCCTGGGCTATTTTAACTCTTTTATTGCTGTTTAATTCATGTAAACTCCCCCCCAAAATGCTTTTCCCATAATTTTAATAAACTTCTGTCTTTCCTCTTGATCATTTTTTACTAGTGTTTTTTAGTCCATCAGCAACAAAGCAATTTATCTCACAAAGATGACCTGACTAATCAATCCATTCAACATTTTTTTGACATTTGTCTTTGGATGACATGAAGCCTGTATTAAAATTATCTGAACAGAAATCCAGTAACTACTAATAAAAATGCAGGTGGAAAAAAAAGCAGCCGCTCACACTCCACCCTTTATATATTACATCACTTCCAGGAATTTTTTCACCACTAATAATTATTGTGATTCTTTCTATACCACACAAAGACTTTCAAAAGACCTTTTAAAGACGTAAAAACTAGGATCAGATACAGAATTTGAATGTTATTGTCATTAATAATTCCTCTACCACGCCAGGAGAAAAATGCTTATTTTATAAATCCCATCAACCAAGGATTAAATTACCCCTCTCATCTCTTCCTGTAGTAGTGCACTGATGCCTTAAGAGTTCTGTATCCAGCTTGATCCCTACAGTTTTGCAGAGTTGTTGTTTTCCAGGATGCAGACCCTCACGCTTCATATCTGGAAAACTTTTCACCAAGAAACCTGAACACCTACATCCTGTATATATACCTTTGGTTTTACTCATCAAAAAGAAATAAATCATTCTTTGTGGCTCCTTACTTGTTATTACAGTCTGGTAAACAGCATAATTGGATGGGGTTTTTTAAGCTTCTGTCTTAGAAATGAAAATGTTAAATGGTGTTTTGCCTAGGCCCCACCTAGAATATCTTGATTCTCAGTTTATTTCCCACAGATACCTATCTACTTGTTTATACTTTACAGTCAGCTACTGCTCCATGCACCTAGCAGGCTTTTGCTGATGTGCTGTAATGGTTTTCCCAACAAGAAGGCTGTATTGTACAGACCCACAAGCTGACAGGCAGAAGAATTAAGAAACCTGTGTCAGGCTCAGCACAGGACCCGTGGCAGATGTGGAAAGAAAGGCTATGGGATCTACTCTATATTTGTGTGACAGCCCATCATCTGTTTTTTGTGTCAGCCAAGAGTAGCCTGGAGGCATAAATGGCCGTGAACTCATCTCTCTCCACTTCATCCTGTCAGAGCTTATGATGCAGCTCACAGCCTGGCAGCCACAGGGTCCAAGGACAAATGCTAAAGGGCACATGGGAAAGAAGATGAGGTTTGACAGGTTATATGCACAAGAAGGAATTTCAGCTTTGGGTTCTCACTTTACTTAGAGAGGTGACAACTTGTGATTATGCAAAACATGTCCAAAACCAGCCTCCTTAGCTTTGTCAGGAGACAGCATTTCATACAGTCCTATACTGTCAGCCCTAATCACAGGGGGAAGGGATATGGGGTGAAAGATGAGATCCCTCAGCAATGCCAGCTCCTGCAGCAGCCAGGGGCACAACATATTGGTCAAAGGGAAATTCTGCTGTGCCAGATACTGACCACAAATAAAATGAAGCCCTGTGCCAAGGAGACACAGAGTTACATCTTGAAAACTTAAGCAAAATTTAAGTGTACAGATTGGAGTAGAGAGAAGCACTTATGAGCTCTGGCTAAAGCTCCTTGCTTCACAGTGCCAGCTGAAGTATGCTGTTGCTCAAGCCAGGAGATGAAATTCCCATGGATTCCCTGAAGCAGAGTAGGAAGCTACCCACCTGCCACAGTCCTTCCCCTCCTTCCCTCTGGTTTACATATCCCACACCATTTTCTCTTGACAAGTGCTATTCAGGTTACCATGGCTGAACAGCTATTTGACTGGCTGGTTCCCAGCTGAGGTGCTTTTCATCAGATCAGATGTGGGAAGCTCTTTAAAGGCTTTTTAGAGAAAGCAGCTACATGATTTCATAAAGACAGAAAAGCTCAAAGCACAGTGATAAAAGGCATTTTAATAGATCCACTCATACTAATACAGGAGATGCTCTGTGCTGAAAACAGGGAAATATAATACATTTCTAGCATGATAGGCCAGAAGATTTAATTGCTAGCTTTGCTTTGAACCTGACAGCTATTACTACCCTACTAACTCTTGGATGCACTTCTAAAGAAGCTTTGTCATTTTAGATTTTTAAGAAGGGATGGTTGGATTTAACTATCAGGTTTATTATAATATATATAATAGAAAAGCGCACAGAATTAAGCCTTCGTGAGATGACAATTCCCTACCACATACACACCTGCTTATTAAAAAGCTGGAATGGGAGATGTCTTCCCTATATTTATTTTTCTCTCCAATGAAAAACAAACAATCAAAACCTTCAGTTAAAATAATGAAATCACGATTTCGCATTCATTTTACTGGATGAGCTTTTTGAAGCCTTCCAGAAGATCCCCAAATTCAGTAAAGCTGGCTAAATATTGTATGTTTTCCTATAAAAAGGTAGAGGCAGGCATATCATACCATTTAAAAAAAATAATACAATTATGTAGGGGGAAAAAAAATGCTTTTCCCACATGGCTAGTCTAATTTCCAAGGGCAAAATATAAAAATAATTAGAATCTGAATGTAGTGTAAAAAGTCTAAATTTTGCAACTTTCTCATAATTGTATGAGAATATAAACCCATTTTAAATTTCTTCATTTGCAAATATTTTTAAAATTATTGTTCACTTACAAGTACTAGAGAGAAATTAAACTAAAAAAGGGTCTAAGGTTCAGTCTGACGTAGCAAACAACACTGACTTAACCTGATGTTATGGGTTGACACGGTTTGCTCCTGCCAGGACCTAAATTTCCTTTGGAAAGGTCGAACACCTATCAGAGGCCAGTGCTCGGCTATTTTAACCAATAAGAAAACAGGATTGCGACTTTTGAAATACGATATAAAAAGCCGAGAAGGCAGAGCATCCGACCTCTTTCTCTCCTGGAGAGCAACCAGGTAACATCTCACGGTGGCTGCCGTGAGGGGCCGGGCCAGGCCCCAGGGAGCCGCTGTCCCTGCTGGGAGTGGCCCTGGCCATGCTCGGGCCGGGCCAGGCCCCGCTGCCCTTGGGCTGCCGAGCCTCAGGGAGC
>VYXD01005107.1:617821-749605 GCA_013397195.1 Hylia prasina
CACCCCCCCCCCCAAAAAAAAGAAACAACACTAAAAAAACCCCCACCAAAACAAACACCAACCCCCCCCCAAAACAAATGAATTTGGTTCATGCTGCTGGGACTGTGTTGAAGAGCTTCCAAAGCTATGTTCCCAGTTTTGGATCTGGCCCAGCAGCCTTCCATCAGCTTCTTCAACATGGGCAGTTTCCAACTAGTACAGATGATTTGCAACTGGTGCTGTCTACTAGCTGCTCCCCTCTCCCTGCAGTTACACTAAGTAAAAGGTATTTGTGCAGGTGTTTGAGATGAACAGAGGAAGACAAGTTTCCAAAGAATTTCTTATAGAGTATATTAGTTCAGAAAACACATCAGAAGTTTAACTTTAGATATCTATAAGTGGCAGTTCTCCAACTATTGAAGAAGAGGAGAGGTTTTCTCTGGAGATGCAGGTTCTCCAATATTTTAGCTTACCTCTTCTGAAAACTCAAAAACTACATATTGGGTAATGTTACTCATAGTAGCTGTCACGAGCCTAAGTCAGTGCTATTGCTATTTGCAGTGCTTCTGGTTCCCACCTCTGAGCTGATGAAAGCTGAAATTGGCCATTACAAAATTATGAAAACAGGCTTGTAAAAGTCCCTTTTACTCCCAAAATTATTTGTGCATGTTGGTCTTATTATCAAGGGACTGAATAACCAAATAATGGGGTCAAGTCACTTATATGCCTGACAGCCCAGTGGTGCTTGGGCACTGCAACTCAATAAAGTAGTTCCGTTTGGGTTAGGACTTGTCATTTTGGGCCAGTCGTAAGCAGTAGAGCATATTTGCACATGTTGGGGTGCGGTATTATTATTATTATTATTATTATTATTATTATTATTATTATTATTATTATTATGATCAAAAGTCTACTTTGCTTTTAGCAAGCTGCATANTCCCCGCGCCCCCGGCCCGTCGTGCGCGCCCTGCCGCCCTCCGCCAGCGCCCTCCGCCAGCGCCTGCGCCAGGTCAGCACCGCGGGCGCGGAGCCCGCCTTTGGTCTTCAGGGGGGAGGGATAATCCTTTTAAACGAGGAACGATTCTGACCGGATGTAAGGAAGAAGTTTTTTACGATGAGGATGGTGAAACACTAGCACAGGTTGCCCAGAGGTGATGGATGTCCCATCTCTTGAAACATTCCAGGTCAGGTTGGACGGGGCTCTAAGAGACCTGATGTAGTTTAGGATGGAACGGTGCACTGCATGGGGGTTGGACTAGATGGTTTTTTAAAGCCCCTTCCGACCCAACACATTCTGTGGTTCTATGCTCTCTCCTTGCAGTGTGCAGAACGGATCCCAGAGGCAGAAGCAGTGCTCGACCTGCTGGAAAAATGTCCAGAGCACCAAAAAAAAGGAGATTTTCCTGTCATAGTTTTTGAGGGGCTGGATGCCACGGGTAAGAGCCACATGTGTTTGAAGAACTACCGATGAGAAATTGTTGAAAGGAGCAACTGCTATGTTTTTTATTAGGCATAAGGCTTTAAAATAAAAAAAATCTCGGAAACCTGTGACAGATAAGGAATTAATAATTACAAATGCCAATCTGTCTTCTCTTACTTGTTAAAGATTAGTATATGCTAATTTGCATTCAGTGGTTTAATTCCTTACCTATGCAAATTAAAGAATACAGAGTGGAGTACTGAATATTAGATTTCTTGTGCAGATGATGAAGCATGCTTTTGCTGGAGAGTTTTCAAATAAATGAACTAAAATAGTGGTAGTCTGGGAAACTGCCAGCAGTTTGTCTGACAAAGAAATATCACTTGCCTCTCACTAGCTTTGTTTTCTGACTTGTCAGTTAAAGAGAACTGAAAATCCCCATAAAAAGAAAGAATTGGATGACCAGCATGGCAACACGCACATAAATTACAACCTAGAAAAATATTATAAATGAATATATAAGGAAATTTCCATGAATACATAGAGAAATTGCCATGTACCTAATGTATTTAAGGGAGACGAGACTTGAAAGCTGGTTAAGGAAGGGCTGGAAGGCCCAGAGAGCAGGAAGGGGAGTAATAATTCCTGCGACCAGACTCTGAATCATTTTCTGCTGGGAACCTTATGACAAGATGCTCGGGTTACATATTCAGATGTCAGAACCTGTGCTCCACATGAACAGACAGGGGCGTTTTTCAGTTTTTAAAACTCAGGTGTATCTGGTAAATAATATAATGACTGTTTCCTTCTGTAAATGAAATGTAGGCAAAACCACGGTGACCCAGGCTGTTAAGGACACCCTGAATGGCGTTCTGCTGCGGTCCCCACCAGCTTGCATCAGCCAGTGGAGGACTGTATTTGATGATGAGCCAACACCTGTTAAAAGAGCATTTTATGCTGCAGGCAACTACATTCTGGCTTCAGAGATAGCAAAAGCATCCACTCAGGCACCTGTGATCATAGACAGGTTTGTCTATTTAAGAAGCCCTCTTGTATCAGTGCCATCATACTGTTGCTCAGTGCTATAAGCAGTCAATGATTGTCTCTCTGTTGCTTAAGGGGTTTTGTTTGGGTTTTTTTTGTTGTTTATTTAGGGTTTTTGTGGAAACACTCTGCAGAGAGTCAGATAAATATTATATCTTCTAAAGATCAACACTTATGATAGCAGTAAAATAGGGAACTTAGGACACATGAAAATTGTTACATCTTCAGTTAGGAATAGTGGAGGCACAGATTGTGCATCCTGAGCTAAACCAGTGTTTTGTGACAACCCAAGGAGACTGTGGGCTGCTGGTCATAGCTGTCTCTAAGATGTGTCTGAGATATGGGTGGATTGGAATGACTGAGTTTTAGGAGGTAGACTTACTCTTTGTGAATTTAAAGCCAGAGATATGCTTCCCACTTTTTTGGGTTTGTTTGTATTATTTCTGTTTTTCACTAACTGTGTAGGCAGCTCTTACAGTATTTCTGTTAATAAAAAAGTCTACATGCACTTTGAACCCTCTGGCTTATTTCAGTACGTGTACTGTAACCTCCTGCTACAACACGCACACACACACATGTTGTGTGCATGTGAGTGCTATTTTCAACCCGCCTCAAATCCACTGAGATCTATCAAACACAGTGCCTTGTAGTGGGGCGAATGTTAAATGCAAGTGCAATTAGTAACATCAATAATACCTGCTTTCATTCACATATTTGTGACAAGTGCATGTTCCCTACCGAATCTATTGCATTAAGTAGGACAGGAACCACAAAGGGGACTCAGAGTAAAGGATTTTAAGATATATTGTAACTCTTCTTTGGCCTGTCTCAATATATGAAGAGACTTTCTTTAGATAGGAGTATCTGAAAGTCTTTACACAATGTTTTAATTAATAGTTCATATTAACTCTGAATAGTGCACTATTATCATTGTTAAAAAATAATGTATATCACAGACCGGTTGTTTGGATTTCCCTTCAAAGCCATGGTGTCACCTATCTCATCATTACTGGCTTGGTGTTATAATGCCAACTGTCTCCTCTATTACCGAAGAATTAATGTTCTCTTTAATTTTTTTTTTCCCTCCGTTTTGTATTTTCCTGACAGATATTGGCACAGCACAGCTGCCTACACAATTGCCACTGAAACAAGTGGGAAAGTCCAGGATCTTCCGCCAGCTCAAGATGAGGTGTATCAGTGGCCTGAAGATCTGCTGAAACCTGATCTTGTTCTTCTTCTGACTGTTGACCCTGAAGAACGAGTTCGGAGACTTCAGCATCGAGGGCTGGAGAAAACAAAGGAGGAAGCTGAGTTGGAAGCTAACAGCTTGTTTCGCCAAAGGTATCCTTTAATGGGGAATAAGAGGCTGGAACCAATCTTGGCTCCTGTGGGATCAATAACAAATGTGCCTCTCACATTATTGGGACAAGAATTTCCTTTGTACAAACTTTTGTTTTTTGTTTTTTTTTGAAAGAATGCATGGCTGTCAGGGAGGGTAAATTCTGTCACTTTTAATTGAAAGTGCTTGAAAGATGCAGATGTATAATTTAATTGCCCTGTAAAGGCCCCAGAGAGGGGCTGTTCATCAGGAACTGTAGAGGTAGAACAAGGATTAATGGATACAGATAGAAAGAGGGGGAATGTTAGCTGTTAGGAAGAAATTTTTAACCGTGAGGGAGGTGAGATACTGGAACAGGTTGCCCAGAGATGCTGTGGATGCTCCAACTGTTCAAAGTCAGGTTGGATAAAGCCTTAAGCAACCTGGTCTGGTGTCAGGTGTCCCTGCTCATGGTATGGGGATTGGGATTAGATAATCTTTAAGGTTCATTCCAGACCCTTAACATTCTATGATTCTGTGATTCTCTGGTTGCTTAATTTTGACAGAAACTCTGTGTGGACACACAGCTGGTATAGTGGGACCTGCAGAGGGATGAGTCAGCTGGGAACATACTGCCATTTAAGAATCTTTTACATTTTAATTCTGTTACTTCATATTTGTGTCAAAAAGCCTTTAGTTATTTCTACCTGTTAATTATGTCAATTTGAATATGAGAACATCCAGAATCTTCCTTGGTTTGTCTTGTGACTTCCATCCTGAATGGCATTTTAAGAACATAGAAAATAATATTGACATCCTCATTCACACCCCCAAAGACTAAATGTGGGAGAGTTAGTTCTGCATTATGCTTATAGGCTAAGTGAAGAGGTTTTCATCCTGTATTTTATCCTGTTATTCATCTGGTTAGTTGATCAGAGGAAGGGATTGAATGATATGTCAACTCTGTAATCTGGTGAGTCAAAGCTGAGATCAGTCAATGAGCACAACTACACAATGTGATGCCATATAGTTCAGAGATACCTTAGCAGAAACTGAAAAAATTAATTCAGGTGCTAGAAACAGACTGTCCACTCTACTGCTATACCAGACTGTATCCAGTAATAAGCCATAAAGAAAGAAATACTTTATGCCATGCCATGTTAATATGACTGGAGCTCTGGGAATCAATGTCAAGGAAATTATGTGCTTTGAGACTTACATTGTAATGGTTACTAATGGTTTGTTACTCTTTGAAGTAGATTTCATTCTTAGCTTCATATTAGATTTTCTATCCTATGTCTCTGCAGTGCAAGCACTGTCTTCTGAGGGTGATGACTTATTTTCTATCTCTGCATTTTGAAGTTTAATTTCTCTTGTTTTGTTTTTAGAGTTGAAGAGTCATACAGAAGGATGGTGAATCCTGCATGCCAAGAGGTTGATGCCAGTCCCTCCAAGGAAGAGGTTCTCAAGACTGTTCTACAACTAATTAGGAAACACTGTGCTTTTTGAAAGCAACTTTTGTGCCTCTACACAAAAGTTTTTAAGGTAGCACTTAAAAGACACTTTTTATTGCCTCAGTGGTTTTGGTACCTGAAAATGCACAGTGATGTGTTTCGTCTCACAGAAATACTGAATATGGTTTTATATTGTCAACAGTAATCTGTGCAGGTTATCTGTTTTGTGGCTGCTATTGTACTTTTCTGCATAAGGCAAAATTCTACTCACATCATTCAGCATTGTTAATAAAGAAACAAACACGCTACAGTTGTACATGAAGTACCTCACAGTGCTCTCTGACACCAGGACATTGTGAGGTGCTATCATGTTGCATCTTCATCACCAGGAAAACCTGTTCCCCAATCCATTGTATACCAAAATTTGGTGCACTGCATCGGGAGCATTAGATGCCCAAGGAGAGGCTGAAATATCATCAGCACTAAAACAATAAAATGATCATAACATTTAGGAACAGAAAATCCAGTGCCCAGAGTATGTTTTATTTTGAATAGAAGAGCAGCTGTTGCTGTGATGGGCATCTTGGAAAAAAACGTGTTGTAAATGAGTGCCAGTAAACACCAAGGGCTTTAAGTAATAAAGTCCAAGCCTGTTGATATATGCAACTGAAATATCAATTATTTTCAGAGGGGAACCAGACAATGCCAGTAAATGAGAAACAGAGACCTGAGGAGAACCTGAAATTAAAAACTTATAAATGATCACTAAAATATTTTTCACAAAACTTTTTCTCTATCCTATTAATATTTGTTAATGAGAACTAGTATTCTTTTGAGAGAATGCAAAATGAAAAACCACAGAAATTCTGAGCAATGGGAATGATTGCCCCTTTTCAGTTCTCCTTTCTTGTGTGGGTATTTGAACAGGTTCAGTGTGAGAGCAGTCTACATCATGACTTCAGGTCTGCAAAGGTTTATTTTTATGTACATTAGTTTAACTATTGTTACTCCTAAGTGTAAAGCTAAACATATGGATAAGCCTTTGTGAGGTCACAAATAAAGTTGCAGTTCCAGAAAAAAAAAATCTTAAAATGTAAATTTGATTTACAACACTTTAACTTACTTTTAAGCAAGTGCAATTATCAATGAATCTGTCCTTTAAATAAAAATATATTCAGTACTGTAGTTCCTATATCCAGTCTGTATATACAAGAGGATAGAAAGAATAACTTCTAAAAATACATTTTATTCATGCGCTGTTTAATGGTTTTGAGTATGTTATTAATATATTATATCATTTATACATCCTATAAATTTATAAATTCTTTCCATAAATGCTGTTTTGTTTGGTATATTATTTGTATTTCAGCAGCCTTGGGATCTGCCATGCATGCAGACTGAAAATGCATCCTTGTGTGTGCTCCAATTATTTTAGAAGTTATAAAGCATTCAGGTATTCAGCACAGAGGAAATTCTTGTAGAGAAGACACTACTGCACATGAATGATCAGAGTGCAAATATGTGCCTGTCCTAAATATTGTGTAGCCTTAGCTTGTCCAGGTAAAGGGTTACTTGGCCTGAGAAACTCCACTTGCCCTTTCTCCTGATGCAAACTTGCACATGAAGCCAGACTTTCTGGGTTTTGATGCTGGGACCCTAGAAATGTAGGTTCATATTTGAAAGGGTGCTGATAATACATAGCTGCAAAAATTGACATTAGGCATTATTAATTACACACATATAGAATAGGTTCATGGTCTAAATTTTTCTATACCCCAAAGCTATTGATTCACACTAGGAGAATAGAAAAGCAAGGTAGACAAAACAAATATTCCCTTTCTCATATCTTTGTTAGGATTAAAGGTCTGCAAGAAGCTGTCTGCCACATGCAGGATGTTAATGTACAGAACCACTCCCATACCATTTCTGTGGTATTTCTGCCAGATTTTTGTCCACTGCATCTAAGAAGGCTGCACTTCGCTTACATTTAGGACAAATCACAGCATCAAGAAAATGGCTTAGGTTAAAAGGAACCTTAAGGATCATCTAGTTCCAAACCCCCTGCTGTGGGCTGGGATACCACCCACTAGATTGGGTTTCTAAGAGGCCCATTAAATCTGGACTTGAACACATCCAGGGATGAGGCATCCTGAACTTCTGTGGGCAACCTGTTTGAGTGCCTCAACAGCCTCACAGAAAAGAATTTCTTCCAGTTATCTAAATCTCTCTTCTTTTAGTTTAAAACTATTTCACCTTGTCCTGTCACTATCTGCCCATGTGAAAAGTCACTCTCCCTCTTGTTCACAAGACCCTTTTAGGTGTTGGAAGGCTGTTTAAAGGTCCCCCCAAAGCATTCACTTCTCCAGGCTGAACAGCCCCAGCTCTCTCAGCCTGCCTTTGTAGGAGAGGTGCTCCAGCCCTATGATGACATTAGTGGCCTTCTCTGGACTCACAGAGATGTTCAGATGTGAGGTTTGTCAATGACTCCTGGTGCACAGGCAGGTCTAGGAAAGGAGCAGCAAGAATACACAGATGGCCATCCTGCATCCAGCAAGAACATCACCTGGGTTAGAAACCGACAGAAACTTTGGCTGGACAGTTTGCTGGCCACAAGAGGTCAGGATTTTGGTTTAAGTGTTTGAAAGACCTGTAATCTCCAAGAATTTCCATGCAGAATCAGAAACTAAGGCTGTTCCTTGGCAGGTAAAAGTGTTTTTCTGCAGCTTTGGAGGGTGCTCTCTGTGTAAGACCTCCTGTGTGAGGGAGGTTAAGCCATAACACAGCACTGGCCCGGGGCCACCAGCCTCTGCCAGGCAGTCCTGGGTGTGGTCAGCCCAGAGAGCAACCCTGCTTTCCTGCAGCCAGCCCCTGCTGAACACCAGGAGTCTGCTAGTGACAGAGAAGGGCTGCTCTTTGTCAGTCACCCTCAGGACAGAAAACATGATGAAGCCTGTTTCATTTATGACTATCCCAGCAAAATTAGTAATTTGATAATTTATTGATTTGCTAGCTTTGGGATATGGTCCTGCAAAGTCTCTGATGACACAGTCCTCAGAGCATGTGGGGCATTAGGCCAGTATATTACACAAACAGAAACTCAAGCTTTGCAAATATTCTGTTAAAGCCAGTGATTTCAGCCCTTACTGAATAATAAATGCATTTTGTAAAATTCAGCTGTTTCTTGAAGGACAAAACAATACTTTTGCTGTTGTCAGATTAAGCTTTGTATGCTTTTTAGTTTATTTTTTAAAAAGTTTTAAATCAATTTTCCAAGAAATTCTATTTTTATTATATTATTTTTTCTATATTGTGTATTTTATTTCATAGAACCCACCATAGTATTTCAAGCATCTCCTTTCTCATTTTTAATCTTATTTGCTTCAATTTTTCTGGTCTAGAGGGGAATAAGTGCTAAAATAAGATGGTATTCAGTTGTCTAAACATAGACATCCACAGCAGTTAGTCTCCCTAAGGTATCTGACATGTCTGCATGGGGCTGCCAGATATGACACGAGACATTTGGTTGAGCTGTTGATCTGCAGAGTGGCAGCTGGAGGCCTGCAGGGATACCATATGGTGCCTAAAATGGCACTATTCACCCATTTAAACAGTGAGAGGGTTACAAAGCAGCAGTGCAGCCTCTTTGGGTTGTGTCTACATTAGCAGGTGGCCTGGAACAAGTAGGGAAGATCTGTAGCACAGAGGAGCTGGCACAGGGGACCCAGTGTGTGCCCTCCGTGTATTTCAGAGATTTATTTTAGACCAGCTCTAATCTGGCCACATTGACTGGTTTCATGTTAGCAGCTGTAGTGCAGTAAGAGCACTCCTACACCACATCTTTCTTGTTTAGCCTTGTCTGGATGCAATCCAGTTGATAGATGCCACAACTGTTTCAGCACGCGAAGCAAAGCATGGGAAGGATGGGTGGTCAGGAGGAAAGCTGCCATAGCACTCTCCTGATCCAAGCTGAAGTGCCACTGTGGATGTATTGTGTAGAAGAGATGTAGAAGCAACACAGATCTCTTGGAAGGGTTTCCTTGGAGTCAAAACAGACTTTGGGGCAGTTTCATCAGTCTCCTAATTGAGAGCGAAGTTGGAACATGCTACAGCTCCTCTTGGTCTGTGTTCCTGGGTTGCCTGTCAGATATAACCTCTGGACAGGTGCAAAGAGTGAATTTTGGTGTGTGTTTGACCCCATTCTGCCACAGCATGAACTGTAGCCATGGGGCTCACCCAGTGTAGCAGTAGTGAGTGCTGCTGTCAGTCTGGGAGGTGAGGAAGCTACTCGTAAGCAAATACTAAACTTCAGCCATGAAATGTAAGGCTGATGTTTAGCCATTCCTCTCCCAAAAATAGGTTTCAAGACAATTTTCCCAAAGTCAGATGCTAGGAGGTGACATGCAGGCTCTGTCAGAAGACGTGAAATGTCTATTTCCACTACAGCTACAGTTTCAAACTTATGATTTTTACCATTATTTTCTGTAGAGTTATAAAGCAATTTTATATACAAAGTGATATTTTATCAAGTAGGAGTTCACTAATGCCTAGAACTAGAACTAGTAGTGGAAGCTAGAGAGGCCAGTTCTTCGCTAGGTTTTCTTCACTGTACTGTGTCTTTTCCCTACAGCATTAACAGCTTCTAGAAATTTGTCTAAAACTGCGCATGCTGCCTCTGCTATCAGTTCCTGCCTTTTCAGAGGCAGGAGAGTCAGGACACTCAATGCAACTTTGATGAAAGGAAAAATTCTCTCAAAGTTCAGGATAAACAAAGCCCCCAAGGAGTTTTTTTTATTTTATTTTTCTTTTTTTCTTTTTCCTGCTTGTTCAGTCCCAGTTATCGTATTTTATTAATTTGAATAGTTGAAGAAACTTTTAAGTTGTTGCTGCAGGGGGCTTCACTGACTTTGATCTTTTAAATAGAAAGCTTTGTTCAATAAAATTAAATTGTCTCTTTTGTAAAGACAAAGATCATCACCCTCTGGCTTAACCAAACAGATGTAAGGTTTATGTAAATATGCAGTCATTGCAATATGAAATAAAAGCTAGAATATCTTGCCATTAGTGTAAAAATACATTTTATGTTACCAGCTGGCCAGTCATGACCTTTTATTCAGCCATAAAGACAGTGCATGTCTTGTACTCCAAAGCAGGGGAAATATGATGAAAAAAGCTATGTCTGCAACCTTATTGCTTATGAAAATACCCAGGCAGAAAAGCTGCACTTTAAGCATGTGGCAAGTACAGAATGAGTTCCAGTAGAGTAATTTATTTTTCTGCTGCTCTCCCCTCCCTGGAGCCAGCTATGCTGGTGAAAGCTAAGTGCAGGCTGCAGAATTGCTTGGGCTTTCAGTTTTATTTCAGGAAAGATGTTGTAACCAAGTAGGCACAGCTTTCTTTGAGAAGATAGAAGACAGTAATTTTGCAGATGTTTCACATCAGATGTGGTCACCTCCCACACCTGTAAGTCTCCTAAGCTGGTGCTGAGGCTTTTGTTGGTGATACAAATGCCACACCTTGGGTACTCGAGACCCTCACTACAAGAAAGGATTGAGGTGCCAGAGTGTGTCCAAAGAAGAGCACCAAAGCTGGTGGAACAAATCCTATGAGGAGTACATGCGTGAGCTAGGGGCATTTAGCCTGGAGAAAAGGAGGCTTGGTGGAGATCTTATCACTATCTACAACTGCCTGAGAGGAGGTTGTAGTGAGGTGGGGGTTGGTCTTTTCTTCCAAATAATAAAGCAATAGGAGAAGAAAAAATATCTTCAAGTTGTGCCAGGGAAGGTTTAGATTTGATATTAGAAAAATTTTCTTAATGGAAGGGTTTGTCCAGCATTGTATCAGGCTGCTCAGGGAAGTGGTGAGCATCCCTGGAGGTATTTAAAAAATGTGTAGATGTGGCATTTGGTGGTGGGCTTGGCAGTGCTGGGTTAACAGTTGGACTCAAAGATCTTAGAGGTCTTTTCCAACCCAAACAATCCTATGATTCTGTAACTCTTTGACCATTTCCAAGTTAATCTCGCTTGACTCTGGTGTTGGTCAGACTTGGAGGAGTTTGGAGTGGTAACAATGCACCAGGCTAAGGAGTCTCATCAGCTGATGGAAGCAGATTTCATCATATTGACACACAGACAATATTGTGCTGCTGCTGTCTCGGAAGATTGGTCTGTATCCAGCTCCATGTATTCCTTATTCCCAGCCAGCAAACTTTTGGGAAGAATACTCCAGTTTGACAGCAGCTACCAGAAACTTGCCTTTCCCTCCTGCATTCCAAAGTGATGGCAGCCCAAGCTTCAGACATGCCTGATACCAATCCCATCCCTCCAAAACAGAAATCTTCAAGCATCTTAAGACTCTTTATTGTTTTCTTCCAGAATGGGATGCAATACTTTTGCATGAGATGGCAAATTTTAATTTGAAAAATTAAAAAATATTTTAATTTGAAAAATTGATTCACTCTACAACAATATTTTACTAGAGTTAATTACCTAAGTGTCAAATGAGCCATATAGACATTCCTTGGTAATGTAGTTTATGTATCATGTTTGTGTACTATGTATATGTATTGCCCAAACAATATGGGTTTTGCTCTGCTTTTCCAATTTGCACATAAGACTTATTTGGTAAATGGAACATAGGTTATTTTAGTAAAGGGAGAGTACTTACAGTTAGTTTTTATTTAGCAGTTCACAGCTTCTGAACTGCTGTTAGGTTTAACTGTGATATTTAAGAACAGAAGCCTTGAAGAGGGTGTGACTGCTTCCCTGTGGCAGCGCAGCTCAGCTCCAAGAATCATTCCCATATGACTCTGGTAACCCAGCAAAGAGTTCAGCTCTAGAGTTCATCTACTTTACAATTGCAGCTGCCTCCTTGAAGGATGCATCATCTGTGCAACAACTGCTCTCAAGGTACTGTGAAAAGCCTCTCCTTTTTCTGTGTGGGAGTTTCACTGAGCAGACAGCTCAGAAATTATCTAAAGGTGGGCTCTTTATAGGAAATTAGGACTTAGTTATCTGCAGCTGCAATTCAAAGGAAGCACCTATATGTAGCTTTGCCAGCAATCCCCCAAAATAGATTCACTTTCTCAATGCATTTGACCTTAGGAAGAAATTTCTTGGTTTTTTTAACAAAGGTTTTCCTATAAATCTAATTCTGTTGGGAGAAAACATGTTGTTCATGTAAGTCGCCAGAAGCACTTCATCTACAGGGTGGATTTTCAGGGCAATTTCACAATCATCAGAAGAGCAGATGTTGTTATCCTCATTTTTTCAGGGCAAAACAAAAGAGCAGCTGTAGAACTGTCCCAGAGAATGAAGCAGAATAGTCTGCATCCAGTTGTGCACATAAATTCACCAATCTGCCCCCACAACCCTGGGGCACTGCCTTAGAAACCAAATCAAACAAGATTGCAGAAGG
Organism: Hylia prasina; assembly: GCA_013397195.1. Lineage (NCBI taxonomy): Eukaryota > Metazoa > Chordata > Aves > Passeriformes > Sylviidae > Hylia > Hylia prasina. Next base: position 630,450 of record VYXD01005107.1, read on the forward strand.
CTGCAGAAAGCCCCTTGAGGAGGACAAAGGCAAACAGGAAAAGTCTCCCAACAGAAACAAAACAACCTGAGACTTGCTCCAAGTTTGGAGCCCACCAGGCAGAGGGGAGATCTGAGTTACAGGGGAACCAGCAAGTGCTGTGCTCAGCCCATACCATTATAAAGAATGAGAGAGGAAAAAGAATGGGACAGAAAGAATGAGTAATATTCTAACAAAAGGCAGGCTCAAAGGAACATACACATCCCTCCTGAAACAAAGCGCAGTAAATATCCCATACAAAATCAGTATTGGGAAAAAAAATAAGGAATTGCAGAAGTAGAGGTATTTTTGTTTCAAAAACTCATCATTTAGAATAGAGTCACACTGATGGAAAATCGAAAGGATGCAAAGATGCAAGGCTGAACTGAATGCACACCATCCTGAACTGTGCAGATGTGTACGTTTGTGTGGGTATGTGTGCACAGACATGTGTCGTGGGAATTACATCTGTCTCTAATACATGGTTTTGTTATATGGTGGGTATTGTGTTTCAAGGGTCTCCTGCCTGGAAGTTTAATTTACATCCCTAAAAAGTGGCAACTGTAGGTCAGTGGATTCCAGAAGTTTCCCTGGGCTGCCTCCCCATGTATAGCTCACCACTAGGGAGAGATGATCCATGCAAGGGATACTCCAGTGGGTGCAGTGATCTGCATACATAGTTTTGGGTCTCTAGCCCTCAATGCCACCTAGCACACTTCTAAACCCACTGCATTTCTTCCTCAGAAAGCACTGTGATCCATTAGTAAGGCATGACTTTCACATATGAAAGATGAGGCTTGTGATTTCCTAATCTTTTCCCCACAGGGTTACAAGAGCAAAAACTCTCTTTTTCCCAAGGCAATTTCAGCCTGACTCTTACCAGAGAAAAAAGACAAGGGATTGTACCTTTGAAGACACATAACCTGTGGTGTCTTCTTGGAGTGTATTGTGTCAATCTGTTGTATACAGATTTCTGTCCCCATTCCTTTAAGAGAGGTGGGTGAGCTCTGGACAGGCTTTTCACTGGAAGGGTAACACCAAAGTAAGGTTGTGCTCCTGGGCAGATGTGAATGGTGCATCTAATGGTGAGGAGGATTTAATGCAGGCCTTCTTCTCAGTCTTTCCAATTTGATATTTTTGGAGACCTTTAAGCCGTGCATAATTTCTGTAACGAGTTCCCTGATCAAAGTCTACACTCTGCATATAAAATGCAGATACCTATTCCAATTTCTGACTTCATCTTTGGAAGACAGAAAAAAAAAAAAGAAAAAAAAAGAAAAAAAAAGTGTTGATTAAATTTTAGAGAACTTCAGCAGTAGGCATGGGAATGTACTCTGGACAAAATTAAAACTCTTAAACTAAAATTGTAGCCCAAGAAACTGATCAAGATGCTTCTGAAGCTAAACTTCTCTCATATCTCTCCTTGCCTTCGCCCAAGACTATAAATGCTGAAGCATTATGTTGCTCAGAAGAGTGGTATGTATCAATAAATATGCAGCAGGCCTGAAAGCTTTGCAGGAGGCTTGCTCTCACCATTGTTTTACCTCACTGTTTGAGGGTTTGTTTTTGTTTTCTTCTCTTCCTCACAGCTGTACTTACTGAGAGAGACATGAATATATTGTGGACAGTGTTGATTCATATCCTGCAGGAAAAATTGAAGAGGTGATTTTAGCATTTCCCATTGCCAGGTTAAGGAGCAGAAAATAGCGTCAGAATTGGATGTATTGAAATAAGAAGGGGTAACAAGATGACCAGTGGGAACTGGAAAAGCTGGCAGCCCAGGGCTTGGACAGGAGCACTCTGTGCTGGGTTAGGAACTGGCTGCATGGCTGGGCCCAGAGAGTGGTGGAGAACTGTGCTGCATCCAGCTGGGCACAGTCACTAGTGGTCTGTGCTGGGGCCAGTTCTTTTCTGTTCATTATTTTTATTGATGACATGGATGAGGGTATTGAGTCTTTCATTAGTAAATTTGCAGACAACACTAAGCTGGGACCTTTTGTTGATTTGTTGGAAGGTAGAGGGGCTCTCCAGAGAGACCTGGAGTGATTGGATGGATGGGCAAAATCCAGTAGGATGAAGTTTAATAAGTCCAAATGCCGAGTCCTGCATTTTGGCTACAGTAACCCCCTGCAACATTACAGGCTGGGCACGGTGTGGCTGGATAGTGCCCAGGCAGAAAGGGACCTGGGGGCACTGCTGACAGCAGCTGAACATGAGCCAGCAGTGTGCCCTGGTGGCCAAGGAGGCCAAAGGCACCTGGGCCGGATCAAGAATAGAGTGGCCAGCAGGAGCAGGGAGGTCATTCTTCCCTTGCACTCAGCACTGGTGAGGCCACACCTCGAGTGCTGTGTCCAGCTCTGGCCTCTCAGTTTGGGAAGGACGTTGAGATGCTTGAGAGTGTCCAGAGGAGGCAACGAGGCTGGTGAGGGGCTTGGAACACAAACCCTGTGAGGAATGACTGAGGGAGTTGGGGTTGTTTAGCCTGGAGAAAAGGAGACTCAGGGGTGACCTTATCATTCTGTACAACCTCCTGAAGGGTGGTTTGTAGTCAGGTGGGAGCTGGTCTCTTTCTCCAGGCAGCAACTGACAGAACAAGAGGACACAGTCTTAAGCTGCACCAAGGGAAATATAGGCTGGATATTAGGAAAAATTTTTTTACAGAAAGGGTGACAAAGTACTGGAATGGTCTGCCCAGGGAAATGGTGGAGTCACCGTCCCTGGATGTGTTTACAAAAAGACTGGATGTGGCACTCAGTGCCATGGTTTAGCTGAGGTGTTGGGGCATGGGTTGTCTCGGTGATCTTGAAGGTCTCCTCCAACCTAGTGATTCTGTGGTTCTGTGAAGGAGGAGTTGAAAGATTTCTATAATCAAGCTCTTGGTTCTCACTGCCACTTTGCAGAGAAACAGCTTTTGCATAAATATCAAACTTTGCTTCACTTTTGTTTACAGTATTGAAAATAAGCAGGAACACACTATCACACTGCAGGAGAAAACAATCATGTCCTTTGCTTCCAGCCATGCCAGTGGTACAGCCAGTTGTGATAGGGAAAGCCTGTAATCCAGTTTCAGTAAATCAAGCACAGCTGGGGCATCAGCAAGTCTGTGGTTTGCTTTTGTCCCCTGGGACTGGAGTTGTGTTAATGTTGCAAGCACAGCCTGTGGAGCTGGGGTAAGTCACAGAAGTCTGTATCTGGGTCTGAGCTCCTTCAGAGGTCACAGCTGCTTTGGCTGGGGATTTTGGGTTAGGCTCATTACAGATTATCACTCTGAGCTCTGGTATTCTTTCCCAGTGTGGAGCTAACAGGATCCACATGGTGGATTTGGAATCTAATATTCAGATGTGGAGAGGCCTGGGCACTAAGCCCCGATCTTTAACAGGAGCTGTGCACATGCTGAGACTTGGGCTAGCAGGTCCGGCATGCTGGTCAGCAGTGAGAAAGGTCTCACTCTGTTTCAGACAGTGGAAGGGGTGTAGAGCCTCTCATATATACTCATTTTCAAACACTTCAATAAGGATCAAATACATGAAGCAACAAAGCCATATAGGAAATATTTAAAAGAATTTCAAAAGACTTCCCCTCCTCATAACCTATCTGTTCTATAGCATAGAAGGGCATGGAAGGAACAGCATTTTGTTTAGACAAATAACTTAATTATTTTGTCAAACACTGTCCTTTTTAAGGGCTGTCTGCAGAGATCTCAGATTGCATGCTTTTTCCATCACTGGCTCTCTGCCTGCTTGCCTGACCTGTTGATGTCCATGGTGATCTGTGCAGAGGCTTGCACAGAAAGGAACAGTGCCTCTTGACACTCTGTTTTGACCTCTGGAAAAGGTATTTGAGAGTGAATTTTGCCTGAGGCAGGCTCTGTACCATGAAATCCTCTCCTTGCAGGACTGTGGGGGCCCAAAGGGAGATGCAGGGAACTGGATTCTGCTCCACAAAGTCTATGAGGAGGTAGGGAGGGAGGGCAGAGCCCTGGCGACACACAGGAGGTGACCAGGTTTTGGCAGGCGCCCTCAGAGATCTGCAGAGCCTGAGGCTTTATCTGCAGGGTGGCCAACATCTGACAAAACAATCTGCTTGGAGGCTCGTGGAGGGAACCTTGCAGACTTTCCTGATGCTTGCCCAGATTTCCCCACACAGGGAGCAGATCTGGCACGAGTTATGTGAGCAGTTTGATTTCCAAAAGCACCGTGCCATAAATTCCATCAAAAGGGGAAACTGCAGATCAGATGGTGGGCTGCAACACGCCCATCTCATTCCATTTGTGTACCTAAACCAGTTGGGATGCCAGTCCCCTTTCTTTAAGTTTCTTTTCTTTAGCTCCTTCTTTAATCTAAGTACGCTTGTGCATGAAGCATCTGCAGCACATCAGATTAACGCTGTCTCTGAAGCGTTTGTGTGGGAGTCATCTTTTGGAGTCGGAGTGTGGAGAACACGGAGCCACCAGAGGGAGCGAGAGTACTGAATAAAGCAGTTTAGGATTTAAGCTTTAGAGCGCTATAGACACAGAGATCATACAGCCAGGAGAGGAGGAGTGGCTCAGAAGGTATGTGGTTGCATTTAGATGTAGAAACCCCAAAGAAATTTTAAAGCCCATTTTGATGCATGTGGTAGGTGCTGGTTTTTTGTTTGTTTTGGTTTTGTTTCTTGGGTTTGTTTGGTTTTTTCTAATTCTTGATTTCTTTTTATAATCAACACAGTTTTGATGGGTTTTTGTTTGTTTGTTTGTTTCTTTCCTAGTTCTTGATTGCTTTATATAATCAACACTGGCTAAACCGTATAAGCTGCCAAATGGCATGAAGATGTAGCTATTGCAAGTACTTTATACCATTCCTCTAAGAGAAAGGCAAAAGTAGAATATTAAATAAAGTGATTAAAATGACCCTCAGTTGCACAGAATTTAGACATGATACTGTATCTTTACAACAGCACTGCAGAAGCAAGTTTTGCTTTTTCCTTCACTTCTCCCGTGTGTGGCTGTGTGCAAACCACCCAAACCCAGATCCTAATTGATAATAAGGAAACTTAATGCTCAAAAAACCCAGCATAACTCAAGTACCTAAATAATATTGTAGTCTTATTTCCCCTATTTGCTCTGTGTGTCTGAACTGCAACTTCTTTCCCTCACAGAGAAGCAGACCACACTCTAAAGAGTGTAAGATTTTATGTTTCAGGGACCTGGGGCTCGGAGACTTTGATTGTTACAACTAGCATAAGATTACTGGGACTTTTAATGATGTTATTTTTTGTTCAAGGACATCCTGGGCTGGTTTTCCATGCAGCCATGCAGAAGGCGTGCTGTTGAGGCTACAAGCCAGCATCGGTCTCTCTTGCTGTTACAGACATAACTTCTGTGTCTCCCCAGTTTTATCAGTTTCCTTTATTGTACTTGGTTCATTCAGGATGCAATAATTAAGGGTGTGTCAGATTTTTCCATTGCAGATCTTATTTTTCAATGAATTATAAAATTTCATTATTGGCTGCAACCTGACAAATATAGTTGAGAACCTGCTGCTTTTAAAGCATGGCTTGATGCATTCTTTGAACCAAATTATGCTATTAAGGAAAAGGAAATGGCACTCCATAGAAAATTGGTTCTAAAATATTAATTCGTCCCCATCCTTCTCCTGATATCTCTAAGGCCACACATTATGATAGGAGTAATATGCATTACTGGTGCTAAATATCACAGCATCACTTAGGTTGGAAAAGACCTCTAAGACCATTGAGCCCAACCTTTAATCTAAAACATACAAGTCCACTACTAGACCATGTCCCCAAGTGTCACATCTACAGATCTTTTAAATACCTCCAGGGGTGGTGATTCAACTTCCATGTCATGTTCCAATGCTGGAAAAACCCCTTTCTGTGAAGAAACTTTTCCTGGCACAACTTTAAGCCATTTCCTCTTGTCTATCACTTATTATCTGTCCAAGCCCCACCTGGCTACAACCTCCTTTCAGGTAGTTGTAGAGAGCAATAAGGTCACCCTTGAACTTCCTTTTAGTCCAGGCTAAATACCCCCTGCTTCCCCAGCCGTGCCTCATACAACTTACTCCCCAGGCCCTTCACCAGCTCTGGACTCTCCCCAGCCCCTCAATGTCTTTCTTATAGTGAGGGCCCCAGAGCTGAATACAGGACTCGAGGTGCAGTCTCATCAGTGCTGAATACAGAGGGACAATCACTGCCCTGATCCTGCTGGCCACACTGTTTCTGATACAATCCAGGATTGACCTTCTTGGACATCTGGCTGGCTTGTGTTCAAGCCTCTTCTCAGCCCCCCCAGATCCTTTTCAACCAGGCAGCTTTCCAGCCACTCTGCCCCAAGCCTGCAGTTGTTGTGATCCAAGAGCAGGACCCAGCAGGACCCTTGTTGAATTTCTTACCATTGGCCTTGGCCCATCACCACTGTGTGGTTTTCTTACTCTCCAGCAGATCAACACACCTGCACAACTTGGAGTCATCTACTAACTGACTGAGTGTGCCCTCAATCCCCTTGTCAGGTCATTGACAAAGATATTAAACAAGACTGTTCCCAAAAGTGAGCCCTGGGCAACATCACTAGTGACTGGCTGCCGGCTGGATGTAGCTCTATGCACCACCACTCTCTGAGCCATTCTATTTCATTGCAGACATAAAATGTAAGATCCACAGAGAAGGCTGTATTGAATTTTGATTTTAAAACAAGAGAAAGATTAACTGTTCAAAAATTAGTTGTAGTGCCTCAAAAATTACAGGTACTATGTAAGTCCATGCCTTTTCTAGACCATATAGATAGTGGTATTTATGGTGAATGTTGTTTGAAATGTGTTCTTTTAAGACACTCTTTTTAGTTTCTCTCAACTTTGCCAGTTTTTCTGAATTGAAATATTGCCTGCATCGTGCTTGCCCCAGAGTTGATGCTTTTTGGACAAGTGTTATCAAAACATTCATGAGAAACATTGCAAAACCAGTACACTGACTTCCCAGCATGGCATGTAGGAAAAGACAAGCTGCTTCACCCATTTTAGAAACTTTTGGCCACCATTTTGTTGAAGGACTCCCAACTCTGTGGTTTGCACTGTAGCAGAAACGTGGGTTACGAGCCACTCCTGAGTAGGTATCAGAAACATGGGGGCAGCACTCACAAAAATACCCAGCCCAAAGCCTACCACCAGCATCTGGGCAAGTCATAAGCCTCTGCACTGCAGTGACAGCAGGGCTGTCAAAGAAACCTGGCGCTCCTGTTGGTGGCCACGGTCTGGCAGAGCTGAGCAGAGCTCTCCCTGCAGCCTCATCACACACATCCAGCACTGGGCACCACGGCACAGGGCTGCTTCCACCAGCTCTCCCAGCTCACTGGGAAGAAGAGCTCCCTGATTTCAACCTAAGGATCAAAAAGTTTTGGGAGGACTCAAAAGCAAGGTACTACTCACTTGAATGTGCACAATGGAGAACCACTCTGTGTATGCAGCCAAAGGGCAGATCACACTGTTTGAGGCTCATGTGCTGGTGAATGAGACAGGATTCACCAGATTCAGTCTGACAAAATGTTTTCTTCTCTATCTCCACTTCACAGATAGAGGTGGATATGATTCAGGAAATAACTCAAGATGGGGTTTCAGTGATGCCTCGTAAAAAAAGACCTTCATCACACCATAAAAATGGAAAGCAGTGAAGGCCTTGCAGCTGCAGGAAGGCCAGATGGGTCACTGAAGTAGTGTGTTCTCCGACTACGAAGCCCTTTGCCATCCTCAGTGGGGGCATAACAATTTCCTCACCAGCCCCTCTAAGAAAACAGTGTAATAGTGGATCCAGTGTGGAACTGATTTTTTCAAGCACGTATCAAATTCAAAGCAAACTGCCTAGATAACACCAAGTCCCCAGAGCTGTCCCCCGGGGACTCACCTCCTTCCTACAAGACACACACCTTTGTCCCCTGCCAGCCACCTCCATCCTCCTCTTTGTACAGGCAGATGGGCCAAGGCTGGGGCAGGTCCCGTCGAGCAGCAGTGCCCTTGCAGGGTCAGGTCACCCCGTGTCCCTGAGCAAGTGGCACAGGTCACTTTTTTTACACATAACTAAGTGTGTGTGTGTTCCTTCCTGCAGTGCCTACCAGGGAACACCTGGTGCCAGGCTGGCAGCAAAGCTGAGCTTTCAGGGAGAGTCAGAGTCAGTGAGAAATATACTTGGGGTAAAATTAAATGCTCTACCATAAATAAAGCACATTTTAACAACACAGCTTGAAAAATCTGGGGCTTGGCATTTAAAATCAGGATTTAACAAATGAGGAGGTGGTTTTGATGTGCATTTTGCATCATCTGTAGCAGAAAAGAGGAAGAACTATTAATGTCATAAGGTTGTTATGAGGACAAATCCATTTGGGAAGCATTTATATACTGCTGTGATGGGCCTATAGACAAATTTTTCACTAAATGAATAATTTGTCTTCCATGACTGAAGCTTTCTTCAAGAATATTCCACTGAATTTTTATTTTCAGCACAAAACATACACAGGTTTTGCAACAAACTGTAAAAAAAGGTTTTTACTTTTTTAAAAGGCAACTTTGCCCTATACAGGGTTTTTTCCCCTCAGAATTAATAAAAATATTTTTTCCTTCATTTAGGGTAGAAACAATTTGAAATGTCAAAAGCTTTTTTAAATTGGAAAATACCTCCATCAAAACAACCAGCCAAATAATTCTCTAAGAGATCTGTTATTTTGTGAAAAATCTAGGAGCTCTTTTGTCAATGGCTTCAGATGACTACAGTAGGACTAGAATTTTGTTCTTTGATCTTGTAAATGCATCCCTGTCATCAAAGTATGTGAAGTCCTTAGTAGCAGCATTTCTGCTTTCAGATTTGCATAAATCCAGGAAAGAGCATAGCATTACAGCTCAGTGTCAGAGATTAACAAGGTACCATGTTTAAGCAAAGTGTGATTATTGCTGACCAAAGTGGATAAAGGAATACATGTGAATAAATCAAAGGGGCATATGTAATAGTGATAAAAATAAAAATACGCATAATTCTGACACTTTCTGAGGAATGAGGATCTATGATTCTCCTTTAGAAGAAAATAAGGATTAGGTCAAGTAAATTAAAATGGTGTGGATGACAAGAGAATCAGACCCATTTTTTTTTTCAGACAGGCTAGAAACAGCTTGTAGCAGGTTTCATTTCAGTCAGTACTTCAAAATGGTGCAACAAATTTCAGTTAATTCTTATATGAAAAAAAAAAGTGAATCTAAGCAGCAAGAATGAAAGCAGTTTAGAATGGACAGTAACTTGGATGGGGTGATTTTTTTAGTTATCTTGTTCTGGCATATATTGTTGTTTTATTGAAAAGAATCCACATGGTTTGAAATCATTGTGTTTCCCATTGAAGACAGATCAGACAGAATTCCTTATAAAAATATTTCATATATTTTCTGAGCGCTTTACTGCTGCCAGAATCGGCAAGGGTGCATTATCTAGAGTGCAATCAAATGTCACGCTAGAAAAGCACTAAAGCCTTTTTAATTAAAAACGTCATAAAGGATTAAGTAAAATTATAACCGCTGGTTACTGTAGCCTTCTCAGACTGGTGTGTGTGTGTGTGTGTGTGTGTGTCTGTGCACGCAGGGCTGTGCCGGGCGCAGCGGAAAGTGAGCGCTCCCGGGCACCGGGGCTGCCGCGCTCCGCCCGGGCGCGCAGCTGGCCGCGGGCTCCGGCCGGACCCAGCTCTGCCACGCCGCCCAGCCCCCCAGGCTGGCCTGCACAGCAAGGCGTGAGGAGCACCAGATGTGAGTGTCGCAAGGAAGGTGTGATTGGAAAGCTCCCAAGGGGCCGCTGCCGCTGGCACAGTGCTCCGGGGCAGCGCGCCTCTGCCCCTCCCGCCGCCAGGGCTGCCGCAAGGAAGGCGATGTCATTGGAGCTCGGGCTGGCTGTGAGAGACTGCGGGCCAGGCAGGCACCTGAAAATTGCTCAAGGCGGGGTCAGAGGAGGCAGCTGCCCTGAGACAGAACATTCACCGCGTACCGTCCCCAGCTCCAGCCTCCACAGGAAGGTACTGCTGGAAGGCATGTGCTGCTCCAACCCGCGTGGAGCTGCTGCCTCTATTCCCACCTCTGAAGCATCAGGAAAGGAAAGCATCTCCACCTATAGCCTTCTGCTGCTTTTGCTTCCTGCCACAGTTTTTTTTTCTTCAATACCCTCTTTCTTAAGGTCCCTTCATTGAAGTTTTTACCCCCTTAAACCTCCCCTTCCCATTTTTCACTTCCTTCTCGCAGCCCCAAGACAGATTGTGCCACCACTCTGAAACCACTGAATATTGCCTTGAAAAACTTAAATTGTAAATATTCTGCTGCAATATTCAGAATTTCCACTTTACATATACTTGGCCATTGTAATAATCAGCAGCACCATGCAACTTCCAAAAGTAACTGTTGGTATGTTAATGCTGCAGTGACAATGCTGACAATTTAGGCATCATATAAGCACGAAGACTTATTCTTTCGAGACCAAGCTGTGGGTTTTCTGTAAAACCCATGCAAAGGGCTGGATAATATTTCAATGCCCCAGCAGCAGGCTACAAGGCAAGCTGAGTCACTCACTGTATAATTTTTTTATGGAGTGTCTGAAACCTATTGTTCCCTTGCATGGCTCTGGAAGTTGCACCGCAATTTAGCCCCAAGGAAGTTTACATATTTGGAGAAACATATTGCTGGAGTAGCTTGTAGTTTTGTTGCAAATTCATTGAAACACGTGTTAGATGTGTCAGTACACAACTAATCACACAGAGACCGGGACTCTCTGCTGAGTAGAAAAAGTGCACCTTATCATCTTTCTGCTATTGCACTTATTTGTATAACCTTTTAATTTTCTCAGTTTAATAAAATCTTGGCCAGGCTGACTTCATCTGGTGCCCCACCAGCATGTTCTCTCAATGCATTCTCATCTGTATTATGTCAGATGTTCAGTGTAGAAGATTTAAATTTAAAAAATCAAAGTCTTTCCCCAACTGTACATTTTCCATTGCTCCATTACAAAAAGCCCCTGATGTCTGAAATGAGTAAATTGGACAAATTTCACTTATTACTGTGAGACAAATACTGTTTTTTAAGCAGTAGTATCTTCCCTTCTACTGTAAAAAAGTTCTTTTTTTTTGCCACCAAAGTAATTTTAAATAATTTTGATTTGCTAAGGTGAGACTATAATGGACATAAAAACTGCTTGGCACTTATGTTCAGGTTCATCACCTATTACAGGCCTGTTTATTTGCAATTCATTAATTTAAAAATAGGAACTCCTTATACTTGCAATGAAGCTTTTGCTTAATTACTTCTTGTCTATTGAAGGTAAGCATAAGATGCCACAATACTTGGGTTCAACGCATAAATTAGCAACATTTTAACATCCCTTACAGGATAATGAAACACTAAGATTTTTATTCAAACTAGGATTTTTTTTGTGCTTTGATAAGCAGGACAAACTTTTCACTGGGACAAACTCTGCACAGGAAGATTTGTGAATTCTGAGCTGATCCAGCCTAGCTTGCAGAGAATGGACACAGCTGTTGGAGAAAGTGAGGCAAAGACTTCATCTGGGTGTTGCAGTGGTTGAAAGATCTGTCTATAGCTTGTACAATTCAAACAGTTACTGTTTAGAAACCTTTGTAAAGCCCCGGAGTTAAAGGTTGAAAATATCAATTACGGTTTTTTGGAGTGGCAAAAGGTGTCTGATAACAGCCAGAGGAGGGGTCTCTACAGCTTCTTGAATCATCTGCTCTCCTCCTGGAAAGAGAATTATTTTTGTATTAGTGCATTAAACATTCTCAGGACTGTGCTAAGAATATAATGGCAGCTCAGCATGCAGAGGTAGCTCAGACTTGTACCCTGTTTGGGGTAGCAGTCTCTGCTTTCCCAATAGGAACATGAAAAATCTGAATTCAGCATTTTGGGACACAAAGCATCTGCTGGTCAAACTAAGAATATGCTTTGGATTATCCCAAGTAATATAAATTACCTAATTTAAAATCCAGTTTATAAATCTTAGATCACCATCAGGTCTTTCAATTAATGAAAGGACCTTTGAATTTTATAGGACATGGAGGGAAACAAGAATTAAAAGCTGCAAAACTCTCTACATGATTAGTTGAAACATCTATGCAGTGTCTGTCATCAGAGATATCTGAGCACTTCTTAGTCACTGCAGCATTGAGAGCCAGCTCCATTCCACAGAGTGGAAGCAGATGTCTTGTGTAGATTCAGTTTTCTCGTTTAAGAATTATTTTAAGAAATTAACAGTATTTGAAGTCTTAACTATCTTAATAAATGAAGATCATTTCTGTTTCCTGCTCCAGTGAGATTACTGCTGATATTGCACTCTTTCATTACAGTACACTGTCACAAAATCATAAATAAAACAACAAGCATATGGAAACCTCTTTTCATTTTGACAGGACTGAAACAAGTTCAGTGTTACAAGTAGTTGCCCTTCCAAAGATGAAGACCATCCCCAGGCTGCTGTGGCTGAAGCAGGAAAAAAGACAGCATCATGTCTGAGCCTCCACAGTCTGATAGACTTCCTCACTTGCCAGCTGTCTCCTTGGAAATCTCCTGACAGCAGGTGAAATTCGTGTGCTGGTTGTAGTCTAGACTTTGCCTGGGCATCTGAACCATTTCCAAAACAGTTTACCTAGACCTTGGATTTTGGCCAAGAGAGCCAATCTAATGTAGACACATATCTTGGCACAGTCTTTGTGCATTTTTTTATGTCTTCTCTGGTGAACGATTGGCTTTTATAGTACAAAGCCTTTTGAGGAGCTGCATAAGCAGAACCCAGAAACAGTAAATACAAGCACGGTGTTTTGTACCTGCTGCTGAAATGGAGGCACAAACATATGATGAAGGGACTGTCTGATACATGGGAACATGCTGGGTGCACTATAGTGATAAATTGTTTCCCTGTTATGCCTGGGAGACAGAAGCAATGCACATGCAGCATCCTGGCATACTGTCACTTCTGTTCCCAATACAGTAAGAATCTGTGAAGCTAACAGCTCTTTTTATTTGGTTATGCCAGTGTTGCTCAATATTAAAATGAAAACAAGAAATAATGCCTTTGCTCTTCATTATCAGTGTCTTATTTAGGGCCTTATTTCATTTTGTGACAGTTTCTCTTCAAACCAGCTTTAAACTTTCTAATCATAGGTAAATGAATTTTTAGACTTATACATAGTGAAAACACATAATCTGATTAGAAACTGGTACTGCAGGGAGTCTGCAGGCAAAATGCAATGACCATCTTCTAGGTATCTGTAAATCTGAGGTTTGCTTATGCTGAAAGAGTAAAATGCCCCTTCCATCTTACATCAAGAGGGTATGGACACCGAAGGTTATCAGGTGAGTAAGACTGTGTTTGGCTGCTCTAACTTCACACCCTTAATCACAGTGTAGCATTGGATTAGTCTTTAATGTGAGACTTAGAATATACTGTACCATCATTATCTTCCCTGGTGTGTCAGTGCAGAATATTAATAATATCCTTTTTGTATGGTAATTCAGCACAGAGCATGGATGAGTTTCTGTATAAGTAATTATATGTTTAGAAGCTGCTTTCCAGTGACATGATTAGACTATAACCAGTATTACTATCTATATTTAATACTCCAGATCCCATCTGATTGTGGAACAAATACCAGCAGTGCTCAGAGTGCAAAACAATGTCACTGCCTCCTGGCTCGGTGCTGACTCATCAGCCAAGATGTGTTATCATTCCTGTACCATAACTCACCTTTGAGCTTCACAATACTGATCAAAAAAAGCTTTGCTTATTCATATACTTTCTGAATGAAATAATAATGCTTTTTTTCCCCATCTTCCCTCTCCCACATTCCACTGCAGTATCAACCAGGCAGAAATATTTAGCATATTTCCAGCACTAGGCCATAATTTTAATTTTTGTGCTGCATGCATGTCTCTAGATAGGTGTTTTGAAATGTAAATAAAAAGCAGTGTAGTGTGGGACTCGGTACACAAACTGCTGCAGAACACTCTAGCAGGATGAGAAGCACAACATCTATCTGTTTAATAGGGCAGCAAGCTTGTGTAATGAGCAGAAACCACTCATTTAAAATCTTTACTACAGCTCCCCGGCTAAAATATAAAACACATTCCAGGGAAGCAGGAGGTGGAATAGCAGAGCTCCAGCATAATGTGGAGGGCAGTGCACAGCAGCTCAGTAAAACCCCCTCTCTAGGTGATGTATAGAGGAAGGGAGTGACAGGCTCTCCAGCAAGGCAGGAGCCAGCAAAGAGCAGCAGAGTGTCTGCTCTAACAGCCGTGGTGCCGAGCGGCCAAAGGCCTGGACATGTCTTAAACGTGCACGCTCTGAGCAGGTTTCTAAGCAAGTTATCCATTTCCAGCATTATGTGCCTGTGGTTAAAGGGATTAGCCAGTGGTAATCCAGTTTTGGAGGAGATTAACTTTCAAAAATAAGAGAAAGCTTCTGCGGTGGACACATTCTTGGCTCTGCTAACTTGGGTGGAGAGTTAGGCTGGGTGGGGGAGGGACAAGGATGAATAACCTCCACTCTCTGTTTATCTCCCCACTAGAGGCCTCTACACAGCTGTCAAAAAAAGCTTTTATTGTCAGCATATTTTTAGGCCACTTAGATGACAAAGTGCAGAAACCAGTTAGGCAGCCTTCTATAGAAGGTGAAACCCTGTGCAAACAGAGCTCCAGGCACAAAACTGCCCCTTAGGTAATGAGGATTTGCACCATTGTCTGGTTGCAGTCCTAGAATTAGTAATATATTTCTATTTGAAGCTTGATCATGACTTCACGTCAGATGGGTTTGTGCAGTGTGATCCCACTGCCTTCAGTTATGCCATTTTAGTTGATATTGGTGCAAGCAAGGTGAAATACAAGGAAATACCATGCTAAAATATATAACGTAAATAGCACATTAGATTTCTCTGCATATTGTTATATCTTCTACCTGTTGTTATTTTGAAAGCTACACTGAACTATGCTACATGAGCTCTTTATCTTCCCATTAAAACAATATTTCAAATGGCTCTTTCAGAAGTTGCTTTTCAGTGCTTCAGCCTTTTCAGGCAGAACCAGTGTTGATGCTAATGACATCAACACTGATGTCTATCCCAGAGACCATAGAAGGTCTCTAATTCCATCAAGAGAAAGACTTGAGGAGTTGGCTAATGTCACCAGAAAACCTCAATGGAATTACAGCTGCAATTGTGGGGGTCTGGAGTATTTCACTTGCTGCAGGATGGGAATGAAGTGTTATCACTCAGCTGCCTCTCTGCTGTTCTCTGAGCGTGGTCTTACTGAACTGTTCAGAGCAGTGTGGAGGGATGAGGAGGGAATACATCTGATACCCCTCAGAGTCACTGGAGGTGTCTCCTCAGGTTCTGTAAACCCAAGGGATTAGGGGAACTCCACACACCAGCCTGCAGCCTGGGCAAGCTGTGGTTTGGTTCTGAAGGACTGGCTTCCAGACAGCTGCAGAGAGTCGTGGTTACAGGAACTTTGCATTGGGAACAGTTGGTTAAATTCATTCCATTGCCTCAGATGTAGGGTTTAACCCTCTATGGGTCCCTATTTGTTATGTATGTACTGGCAATATTTTTTCAAGTTTTTTTGAAGCTGAGGCTGGTCTTTGTTTCAGCCTCTCACTAGTTGTGAATGAACTTACTTTTTCTCTCCCCATCCACAGTAGGAATTTTCTGTACACTACTGTTCAGATAGCTAAAGACCTTACTGTCCTTCTTCTACGTTTTTCCCCTTGGAAGTTAAAAAACCTATTTCAGACAAAACCTGAACATATGTGTGTATATGTACTCTGCCATGTCACAGCTGCAGCTATAGACACCTATGCAAGCCCTGCCAGAAACGTAAAGAAACAAAACACCCCAAGCCCAGTAATAACAACAACAAACCCCAAACAAAACAGTATGCTAAATTAAAAAAGGCATTAGTGTGACATAGTTTAAAACCAGAGTAAAAAGACATATGGGCTGCATCTGCATCTGTAGATGTGACCCCATTCTCCCCCCAGGAACATACAGCTTTCTCTTCCTGCTGTAGGCAGAGGTCAGTGATCATATTCTGCCTATGATTTCTGAAGGTCACTTTCATATAAAACCTGCCTTCTTCCTCCAGATTCCCAACACATGTTGCCCAAAACTTTCTCAGCAATGTTACCTTTTGAGGAGCATTATAATACCTCCTCTGGCCTCCTCCTAGCCCCCAGCACCCTGTTCCATTCACACTGGCAGAGATGTTATCATGTTTGCTTTCCTCTTCTTTAATTGTAGGTTCTTTCAGAAACTACTCTTGAAGCTGAGTTATGCACCCAGACTCCTTAAAATGTCACAGGTTTTCAGCACAAACTGAAGCTTAATAACACTAATGAACAAAGAGCTTTTACCTTGCTTTTTTTTTTGCCAAGTTCAAGTATTATTGCTTAAACCTACATAATTACCCATCATTTTATTTGTGATTGCTTAGCATGATGATTTCATGAGCTTTGCTGGGGAAGAGGTAATCTAGCCAAGGAACATTTTCAGGCTATCTGGCAGCCTTTCTTTTCAAAAGATGTATTGTTCCTATTGGGGTTTACTGTTTCATCCAATTCATCTTGACATTTTGCTGCTTGCATGGTGAACTCTTAAGGAAGAAGATGGTTTAGTCTTTGTCCTCTTTATCTCTACCCTCATCTTATTTGTTGTTAGCCTTGAAAGCAGAGCAATGGCTATCTGTATGCCAAAAGAAAAGACAACTGACTTCCTTCTAGGTTTATCTGGCCTTCTTCAAGCTAATTTAAAGAAGTAGCCCTGGCAGGCCATATAAATGAGGATATAAATGGTCATAACCTGTCTAGGGAGACTTTTAAATGCACCTAGCAGGTTTAAGAGCACATATCTAATTGTGCCTAAATCACTTATGTTCTTTTATGAAATTCCTTATCTCCAGTACTCTCCTGCAGTAAAATAATGAGTCTGCATGGACAAAAGGAGGCAGAGAGGTCTTGAACTCTGAGACTGTTCAATTTCTTTTAAATATATTGTTCAAGAGAAAGTAAAATTAAGCTTTGAAAAGCGATAGAATATATAAAAAAAATCTTTAGTCATAAAGATAACCTTTTCTAAGATGTACTTTATGTTTTATTTTTCCCTGGCATCATCTTTTTCTTGTAAACAAAGCATAAATCTTAAGTTTAATATATCTTTTCCAAAGTGATCATGTGCACTTCTTTAACAAAATATACAGAAAGCATTATATTCCCATGAGAAGCTGCATCATTTCCCATCTGGAAAACTCTTACAGCTAAACTTGAGAAAATAGAACTCTTTTCCCATTATATTTTCTTTTAAAACCTCTCATGCCAACCTAAAATGGAAATCTTGAATTTTATGACAAACTGAATCTTTTATTTTTAATTATTTCCCTCAGTTTGGAAACAGAGCACTTATTGCATTTTATTTTGAGAATGTCAGAAAGTTTCAGTTCAGTAATATTAGAGGATTTCATTTAGACCATGGCAAATCACAGTATAAAATATTAAATACTCTAGATATGTTATATAGAGGATAATATTAATATTTAATCCTTAGGTCAGAGGAAAATACATGAAAACAATAAAGCCAGATCAATTTATTTTAATACCAGTGAAGATCTTTATGTTATTTAAATGAAAAAAAATCTATTAGTAATTTTGACTTTCTTTTATTGAGAGTGAAAGTTTCAGCTTTGCCAAAAATGCCATCTTTAATCTTGAATATTATTTTCAGACATGTCTCTCTGTCTCAAAAACAAAATTTTAGAGCTTGTAGCAGCACAGAGAAGGTCAAAGAAACTCAAAGACCTGGAGTATCTGTTGTGATCAAATGCAAGTCTGGCAGCTGGAAAGGGGGATGAAGGAAGATCTGGCTTTGTGGTGGCCTGGAAAAAGTGTGTCAGAATAGATTATCCATTTCCTCTGCCAGTGAAAGAATGAGAAAGACTGTTGGTGGAATCAAAGTAGGCAAGAGATTTTTTTCCCTGCAATGTACACATAACCTTACACATGGAAGGATCAAACATTTATTGAGCAACTGGACAAACTACATGTCAGGCTCAGGGCATGGAGGTGCTGCCTCTGGGTTGGGAAGCTCCAGAAGCCAAGGGAGGGGAGCCAAGTGTCTCCTCAGCTGGCCCTCCTTTGGCTGCCTGGTCATCTTAAAGTGATCTCAGAGTCAGATTCTAAAAACATGCATGGAAATGGCCTTGGCCATAGCAGTTGCTTGTTCTGCATTGTCCCCAAAAAGCAGGCTCCTCATGAAACCCGATCCTTACCCAGCACGGAGGGTGCAGAGAGCAGCTCTGTTACAGGAACTATTCCTTAAGGGTGTGATGCACAGGGCTGGTCATGCCAGCTCATTTTCAGGCTGTTGTCTTTCGAGCAATGCAGCAAGCTTTGGACAGCCTGGAGGGAAGAGCAGCATGTGGTTAGCCAAGGAACCACTGGATGCCACTGTTGTTCCACACAGCTATGGCCAAAAGACTTCATCTGGCAGTGGAAATGTGCCTTGTAAAAGAGAAGTGCAGATGTGGGGTTTTAAGTGTTTAGTGTATTCTCTGTCTTAGTGCAAGGGGCAAATTCATTGCATTTGCCTTTGTGTATGTCCTCACAATTAAATGCTAGCTTTCATTCCTTGGCGTTTAGGTTAAACAGCCTGATTTAATCTGCATTTAGCCACTACTGCCTCAGTTCTCCAGATTCATAGCAATGAAGAAAATAGTAACTTCATATGTCACACAGGGCAGCTTTACTTACAACATGACTAAGAAGATTAAAAATAAATTGAAGCATATGTCACTTCAAAGGGGGCAAGAAAAGGACATCTGCATTATTTGATGCATTAATGAGAAAGTTCTGCCGAGCCTTGATTTGAACTGTATGGGAAATGATGCTATTGGTAAGCTTGCAAGTTAATGTATTTCAAATGAAATTCTTTCTGAAATTTGTGTTTAAGTTAGGTTAAGGGATGCTTGCATTTTAAACTTTGCCTTCTGATATCTTGTTCATAAATTGAGCTTTACCCTTTTAACTTGAGGAGTTTACAATAAAAAAAAATCAAAGCAATTTAGCTACAAATATCTAAGGCTGCATTTCAGTGGAATAAGCAAGAACAGCTCTCCTGCCTGAGGCAAATCTTATCATCCATGACCATCTGTACAGCTACAAACTAACTACCTCTGGCACTGCATGATTCTGTAGACATTGGGCTATAGACTAGCAAGCTAACATTCATCCAACCTGATTCCCATCCCCAGCTCCAAATACTCACTGATATCCTCAATTCTGTATCAAATATACCCAAAAATGTGGAGGCCTAGGTAATTTTTACCTTTCCCATATTTGCTCTGAGGATGAGGATAAGTAGAGGTCAGTGAGGTACAGCTGGATGTTAGAGATGCATGGGCAGAAACCCTCATGAAAAATTCACAAGGAACAATATGAGTTTCTCCACGCCATCTTGGTACTTCTGGTTTGTACAGCTGAGCTGAGGAAGGCTTCTTTGCTTCTGAAGGAAATACGACATCCAGGAGGCTAATGTTCTGTTTAATGCATTAGCTTTTCCCCTTGGGACTCAGTTACAAATGCAGCTCAGGCCAAATTGATGAAATATCAGTTAATATGCGAATCTGACAGCTTGGAAAGGACACAGCTGCAGTGAGATAGGATAGTTTTAAGGTGATAGAGAAAAATCTAAATGTAAGAAGACCAGTATTTGCATATGTGAGTCTTTTAGAGGGAGACACTGACAGCTTGTTAATGAAACCAGGAATAATCAGTCTGTTATTCCAGAGATAATTTCTCTGCAGTTCATCCTACGGAGGAATTTGGCACCGTACAAAAAAACCTAGGCCTAAACCATAGTCCATTTGCTCTATTGTTGTTTAGACATTTTGCTGCACAAAGGTTTCATCTATATCAACTTTTTTGGCATAAGCGCATCACGACTTTGTGAAAAATTGGAGTATGGACACTTGCCAGATCCTAAATAAAATGCCTTCCATTTGGTTTACCCTGAAGCTATAGGGATTTCTCCAGCAGAATGGAAGAAGGCCCAGTTTCAAATCGTTTCCCACATTGCTGTGTTCACAAACGTATTTTAAACTCATGTCAAGAAGCCAACAGAAATTTGTCTTTATGTGTGAAGTAGCCAATGCAGGTGGCTAAATAACATATGCAATCAGATGTAAAAATATTTCCAAACATTGCTCTTAAAAGTACATTTGAGTATAACAGTGTGCCTATAATTGACTGATGCTGTGGAGCTCCATGCGGTTCTAGGTCAAGTCCTCCCATCAGTCCATGCAATGGTGGCAGGAGCACAGACCTGTCCTGTGGGTTACACTGGTCCCCTTCTGCTGTGGTTTGTTAGTGTGGTCATGGAATATGGTGTCCACACGGCTCCCTAGTGTGACTTGGAATGAGAATTCCATTAGGTGTGCTCGAGTTCAGAGTCCCTGGGGAGGGAGTGACTGTGGGGACATTCCAGCTGTGTGAAGAACCTGGTGCTGAGGCCACGGTGTCAGGGACTGCTGTGCCTGTGTTTGCCATGGGAGGCAAAGTATGGATGGGTATTCCTCACTGACAACCTGGTGTGTTGTCCATGTCTCTGTCAAGTTATGTGTTGGCCCAGGAATCAGCTGAGAGCTCTATATTTTGAGGTTACACCCTGCAGATGGAAACATTTAGCCTGAATATTACAGGGACTAAGACAAGCCAGGAAGAGAAAATCCCTCAGACCTGGAAACTGCCTGTGTGTCTTTGGAGAGGTGGGAAAATCAGAAATGTGATCTCTTCTGTCAGTATGTTTCACAGCTATTACATATTGGTATATGAATTAATTAGTAAAGTATTGGAGAGAATTTAATTGTATTCAGGTTTCAGAGTAGATATTCCAAAAGTTAGCTTTTTTATAGAGGATATGATGAAAAGAAACAAGAATTGTTGGGAAAAGTGAGGATAGTATGAGGTTTAAGCAGAGATTTAAAGAAATCCCTTCTTTCACATAGATGGAGAAAAGCAAGAAAAAGCCCACTTGAAAAATAAACATTGTGCTTACTAAAACTGGGTAATTTATTTGCTGGATTATGTCTGAAATAACAGTTTTAACATTTTTAGATTCAAACCACTTGCTTATAATTTTTCCTTGATCCCTCCAAATTTACAGACACTTAAAAATTACTCCAAAAATTACCAGATTACTAAGGAAATCTTATAAACCATCCGAATATCTTTCAGAAATTGCAAGATTGCACTGTTGAGATGCTAGAAAAGAAAGTAGTTATAGAACAAGTCATTTGATGAGAACAAAGTTTTAAAAAAGCACAGACAACAGGATTTATAGTCAGGCTAATTGTGTTATGGCCTGCAGTTGTGTCAGGGAGGTTTAGGTTGGATGTCAGGGAAAGGTTCTTCATCCAGAGCGTGTTTGGGCCCTGGATCAGGCTCCCCAGGGAAGTCAGTGCCAGCCTGACAGAGGGCAAGAAGCATTTGGACAATGTTCGTGGGCACATGGTGTGACTCTTGGGGATGGTGCTGGGCAGGGTTGGACTTGATCCTTGTGGATCCCTTCCAACGCAGTTTATTCTGTGATTCTGTGATTGATTCTGTGTTTCTAATGCTACTGAGAAAAGTTAGCAATTATTTGTCATGTAAAGAAAAAACTTGAGTGCCTGTTTTTCAAAAATAAATGTTTTGAAGGCAAGCTTTCCATAAAACTTCTTCAAGCAAAGGGATTTCCAAGGTCAGAGCTGCTACAAAACACAGTCAGTGTGAAAGGGCATTATTTGAAGGAAGCTGGAAATAGTGTAATTTATACTATCTGAGGAGCTCACCTTCTTAGCCAAGGTAAAGCAAAAACAGCAGAGCTGCTCTCATTAATAAAATAACATTTTCTTTTATCTCTGGGCTTTGGTTCTTCATTTCTCTTTAAAAGTTTAAGCTTCTCTCTGAAAGATGCCTCATAATAGTATTAATAAGAAGGAAAAGAGTTGCTTCAGCTTTGGTCATGCTTTCAGAACAATCAGTAAGAGTGCAATAATTTATCTACAATCCTTTAAAATATTTTTTTTTCCATTGTACATATGGAGACACTGAAAACCAGGATCAGGTGGCTTCTCTATGGCCAGTAAATAAATCACTGTTAAAAACATCCTGGTTCTCAGGATACACTAGGTTTTTGCCTCAGTTGGTTATTTCAAGTAAGGTTAAAGCCTACACTTAAGAAATTACTTTGCCTTTTAATCCACTTCTGCAGAGGCATCAATCATCACTATAGATTACATATGCTACTCCATTTGCCTTGAAATATAAGAAATTATATGAAAGCACATACCCCATTTGACAAAGGGGTATATATTTACAAATGATCCTTATAGTATTTTTTCACTTGTGTCAAAAAGAGACACGGTGCCAATATTTTGAATTTTTTTCAAGTTTTGTTATTTCATGTTCCCATTTTAGTCTGTACTTAGAGAAAAAGACTGAGTTGCACTGTGTTTTTGCTAGATGGTCCAGAGTCCATTCCCACCCTACCCAGTTGATATAACTGGCTGGAGCAAAAATGAAGCTGTTTATTGGAAAAATCCTGCATTAAAGCATGAGGTATATGGTCCTGATGATTTGCACTGGTGTCTGGGTATAGCAAAATGCAAAGCTTAGCTTAGAAGAGACACTGCTCTCTGTTAGCAAATTGAGCAAGTAAGCAGAACTATTTTTCTATGTTTGAAATATGAAAGAAAAAATGTACTAAGTGATTTTGATCCATTAGCTCATGTTTTGAAACTAGGAATCTAACTAAGCAAGTATTTGTGAAAACAATGCAAACAACACCTATGTATCTTTAAATTGAAAACATACAGTGTACAACTAATGTTGATAAGTCATTTTCATCGGGGACTGAACTTGTCAGGGTTGTTTTGCCTTCTTCCCTCTCTCTTTTTTTTCATTCTATTGCCTTTTCCACGGGTCTGCAAGCAATTAGCATGGGTGAAGGATGGCCAGAATACAGTTTTTTCTTGACGTGCATATGTCACTGCCATAATATTACTGGAAGTGTAATAATTTAAATGGTGAAACTAATTACCTAGAAAGTGACAGCACTGAATGTGCTCTTTCATGGACCGTTCATTGTTGACAGTGGCCCATTAGATATGATATTATGCCAGTCCTAGTATCTCTACAAGAGAAACTGTCTTGTTATTACTGTGCTGTATTGTGAAAAATCAGCCTTTGCAGGTCTAAGTGCTGAACCTGTTTTTGAAAGGTAGGTGCAGGACACAAAACATAGATCTTATTACAGGGGGAAGTACATTACTGTACTGAGACCCGTTTGCATTGATGGAGCAGAATGAAACATTTATTTATCAAATTAAATCATTTATCAAACAATAATAATCAAATAAATAAAGCCTATTCTGAAAATAATATTCTTCTAGACAAGCACCTTTTTTTGAAGAGTGCTTGGCACAATTTGGGAACAGAGTATAAAAAACAATTTAATGGGATTGCTTTTTTTAATGCTTTGTGAAGTTGCTCCCAGTTTCAAAGCAATTGGAGGAAATACCTTCTTTCTCATGGCCTTGTCAACCTCATAGGGAGAGAGTAGATTTGGAAAGATTAAGTTCTCCTGAACACCATAACAAAATCCACAAGCAGGAAGATGACCCCTACATTCCCAGATAGTCTGTGCATGGACAGAAGGATGAAGAGTGAGCACAACACACCTTAGAACTGAAACGTGTATTAACACAGCTAATGAACAGCACAAAGGGAAGCAAATCAGGCAGATATGGTGTACTGGGCTAATATTTTCTTACTGCATTATAAATATTTGTATTTTTGAAGATTAATGGACTGAAATATTTTAGAGTGAGGTCCGTTGTTTATCCATGAGCTGCAAACACGAGAGATAGCTGCAGTGTGAGTTTCCCCACACCATCCTGTTAATGACCTTAACTCTGACCCTGGAAGTCCTCTTGAGGGAAAAAGGGAAATTTGGTCCAGATCATTTATGGCCATTTCCTGTGTAAAGCCATGCAACACACTCACTGCTGACATTGCAATGTGAGCTACAAGCAACTGCATGTTTGCAAATTTCTCAGGGCTTGAAACCTTGCATGTACTAAAAACGGCAAAGTTAAAAGCCCAGAATTTTTCAAACTACATGCTAATCCTTGCACCAGTACAAACACTGGGTCATCCTTAATGGTCTGAGAAATACACTGTGTAGCTTAACCTGTACTGAACTAACACTTGACTGTACCTGTATTCATGCAGTGATGCATTTCCTTGTCTTAAACATTCTGCCAAAAATTCCTACTAAGGTGTAGTCCAAAGCAGGACGTAGAGTTCAGGGATGGGAAAAGCAATGGGAGAAGATTAGGTCTTGTCTGCTGCAGCCAAATACCAAAGAAGGGATTTTGTTATGAGTTGTAGTTTGTGACTTATTGTTTGACCACAGGAGAAGACTCAATACAAACAAAACTAATCAATACTTTTTGTTGTTATCTGAATATGTGCTTCACTCAGATATGAAATGCATCTACTTTATGCCCTTTATGGCCTATTTTCTTCAATTGTGGTACCCTGACTGGCCAACAAGCAATAGTTCATTAAGTGGTGGTAATTTAATTGATTTTCTTCACTAATGCATATCTTAAGATAGACTACTGTTACAGGAAGGGTTCAGGAGGTGGTTGATCCACATTAAAACCATGTGATTATGCTCCAAGTTTGATATCTTTACAGCCTGACCCTAGCTGGATTCCATGGTGGTGAACCAGCAAATGTTATACAAACAAAGGGGCAAGGTGAGCTGAAGGAATATTTGTAGGAATTCCTGGAGGGTGGAGACTAAAGGACATTAAAAAATTGGAAGAAAATGTAGGTAAAAAGGTTTCTTGCTATGGTCCTCAGTATCATAGTATCCAAGCTCACACAACCATTAATAGATTTGTACATCCTCTACCCCCTTGGGAGAGAAAATAATTTTTCACATTTTTGACATAAGGAACTACGGAACAGGGTGGATTAACTTATCTTTCCAATGCCTCCTTTGATTGGCCCAGGAATTCTGCCTCCATGTATGTAACCTAACACACTCTAATAATGATGACATGGATAGACTCCTGGATGGAAGCTGTCTCAGGACCAGGAATCTTGTACCTGAAAAATTTATAATTGCTCTGCTGTGACTTGAATTTTATCATTTAGAGAGTGTAAAACACTAATGAGAGAAGACTGTCCATTTGTATGGATCATTTTTATTTAAATAATATCTGAAATACAAAAATAGTTCTATAGCAGCAACTATGCACAAACAATTTCAAATTATTTAATAACTTTTGAGACAATCAGATATTTCAACAGGGGTAATTTTTCAAGCAGAGGTTCATATATAATTAAGTTTTGCTCTCCAAGTTACTGAAACTACAGAGAGAGTACACACAGGTGTGTCTGGTAATAGTGACTGATGTGGTCTTGGTCAGAGGGGAGTGGGGATGGTGACAGTGCAGCATTTCTGTGTATTTTCCCATAACAGCTGTTTTTTCCTATTACTGCTACAAAGATTGGTCCTGGTACATCTTGATTTACCTGATCTTATTTGACAGGATGGGGTTAAACCACAAGCAGACATATATCATTGGCATTTGACTCTTGAAATGTCAAGGCAGGAAACACATTCTGTAAAGAAGCAGTGCTTTGGTTTCATCCTTCTCACTTTTGAACACATGTAATGGTCACAAAGCTCGTTGCATCAATAAGAGATGGGATTTGTGTCAGGACCAATAAATAAACACAAAGAAATTATTAATCTTATAATGATTGTAGGACATAGTCAAGTAGTAAAACAAATATTTGTTCATCAATCTTTTAGCCATACAGCTTGACTGAATGAAATGTTGAATGCTTAGGTGGTGCTGCAATGACAGTTGATCAAGTAAGGTCAAAAATATTGAATTTTTCTCATTATTTTGAATTTCAATATTTAGAGGTTATTTTAAAATTTTCTATCTTGATATATGAATGAAAAAACAAGAGCAAATTTTTTTTTTGAAGGAGGCTTTCCTCCTCTTGCCACAAAACATCCTTCCTGACCCTGCAAAAGTAACTATTTATATAGCAAAGAAAAGGAAGAGAAGGCAGAAAGGAAATTAGGGTGGAAATGGAATAAGGAAGGGAAACAATTGGTGAATATTTCTTTGGACAGGTTTCGTATGGGTGTTTAAAACTTGCTTCTATCTCCTTGTTTTCCTGAATAAGATGGTAAATTTATTAAATACATGCCCAGATCTCTGAAAAATGTGCTCTAATGTTAGGTTGGAACAGGTTTTCAATTCTTTAACATTTACATATATAGTAAATAACATAGCCTCCTATTTTGGTGCCACAAAATTGATCTCTACTGTGGATTTTACAATACCAGATTTCCTAACCTCTTCAATAAAGCATGGCCTTTTGTATAAAAAGAGAAAGAATCCCATGGTATTTAAAATCTCTTTCTTTTGACCTTTCTTAAGGGTACATGTGATTTGCAGCACTGTATAATGTGTTAGCAGCAGGCAAGGCTACATCTTGAAAATCGTTCAGAATTGATAACGTCCCTATGCACATGATCCTCATACACAATTTCCCTTTTCAAAGGAACCTGCTCAGAATTTGAGTTTGCCATTTTAAAACTGACAATAGTGATGATATTTGGCTTTTTTTTTTTAATTTTTTTAGATTTTGTTCTGGAATTTTTTTAAAGGTTTTGGTGCTCAGAATATTTATAAAATAACAAATTAAGAAGATAATTTTGCTGTGGGCTACACAGAACAAAGCAGGGGCCAATGCTGCCAAAGCATGAAAGATTCCCTAATCTGTATATCTGAGTCAACTGCCTCTCTGACTATATCTGATAGGCAATAGGCACTGCTTCTCCTTTTCCTTTCCTTTTAAAAGAATTTCAATACTCTCTTAAGCTTTCATATGAAAAATACAGAAGCAGGGCATATATCAAGGATAAAAGGATATGGTAGAAGAAAGACACCTTTTCCATTTTTATTGCTCGCATTTCTTTTTTTCTTTTGTAAACTTTCTCTGTCACAGGCAGTTACATGAATACACTGGCAGTCCAGTTCTTTCAACAGCTTTCATTTGAAGTGATGCATGATAGATTTATATGGTCATAGATTCTTCATGCTGAATTTATTCTTTATATTTCTATAAATTAATGCCATTGCTATAAGAGACAGCTCCTGACAATAGACTTTCCTGTTCAGGACCAGCATTTAATGTTTTGTGTGTACTTGTGAACTCCCAATAAAAGAACTCCATTCTGTACAATAGAAGAGAAAACCAATACTGAGTTTTCGTCTTCTTAAAAAAAAAAAAAAATCACTAGAAGGAACAATTCATGATAGAAAAATGACTAGCTCGACAGCACATAAGATTGTTTTATGAAAACATTTTAGCACTGATAACCACATCTTCCATGCAATCCACAGCTGATGGCAAGCCATCCTTGTATCTGTTCCCACTGCATGTAATTAGCTTCTAACACATATCCACATCACGCGTTTTAAATCTTCCTTTCATCTTTCTGCTGCAGTACTGATGTCTCCAGCAACAGATTCTTAAGCAAGCATTTTATGACAGATGCTCTACATAGTCATTTTATATCTGTGGCATCAATAAAGCAATAAAACTTAATTGGTTACTTCAGCATGGAGAAGCATATTTCTGACACCTTGAAGCTGCAGATTGACAGGTTCACTGATGAGGAGAGGAGGCAAGAGAGGGTGTGTCAGAGCTGATATTGCTTTATGAATTACTTCTTGGGGTGCTGGCTTGGCAATCACCCTGCTGACAGATGAACCTTATCTCATTTAGTTTGGTAATGTTGGTGCAGCTGTGATGTGCCCAGCTAGACCAGCACAGCTGGGTGCAGCTGGGTCAGAGCTTCTGAGGTTTAGGTTCTTCCTGGCCACAGACCCCCCCCCAGCAAAACTTTCAAGCTCTTGAGCTCATTAAGAAATTTGTTAATACAGATGACTCAGTGGGATCTCTGTCCTAAAGTGCAGTATGCTCTGGATCACCTAGATAACCATCATGGTAAGCAGCAGATAATGGTAATGGTTGAACCCAAATCCCCCAAGCACATTGATTCTGTTTTTTTGGTGAAGGTACAAGCCTTCCACAGTTATCTATGAAGGGTCTTTTCTCCTCCATGTGATGATCATGTTGATACAGAAAAGATGTCTTGGCTGTTGAACAAATATGACAGAGATGGTTATATGCAAAAGTAGCATTCAAGGCATGATCTGACCTACTCCAGGTCATGAAGCAACACTGTGCTTATACTTCTGTAATACTTGAAAAAAGTTTTGTTTTATAATTTTTTACAGGGCAGTACAGGTGTCTTCTATTTGATATTAAATTAAAAGTCCTGCTATAATTTTGCAAATATCCCTAGTGTCCTCTCTGATTGAAACCAAACCAAAGCAAACCAAACCCAGGAAATTTATTTTCTGAATGATGGAAGGAAATGAGACTTTCAATGAATGTATATCATCACATCCTCAGATTTTTTTCTTATGTTAATAAATTGCCAGGATTTTATTATTTCCTGTTCATTTCTGGAGAAAGAAGATGAAAAAGAAAATGTGGGTAGAACCAAGGTGATTTAGAGATAGTGATTGGGAAGTTTAATGCACACTGAATTATGACTACAGTTTATGTCTATTTCTTGTCTCCAGTAATCTGCTAATTTAAGTCATGTATTATTCAACAATGTTACTTGGCTTTTGATGGGGCTGCAAAGGTTGAGATTGAAGGTAGGATTTTCACACTAAGTTAGCACATATCACGTTGCTGCTGAATATAGATTCTTTTTTTGGCAAACTGCATCTGGGAAAATTTCTCACATAGTCCTGAGCTTCTATGACATTTAACTCCATCTCTGACCTCAAGCATCGTCTGTTTCCACAACCCTTTCAGTACTGTTGCTTACTGAAGGGTGCATTCAGTGCACTTGAGCAATGTCAGAGTGGTTGAGCTCTGGGCAAGAAGACCCAAAAAGAAACAACTGTCCTCTCTTGCTTGGCAGAGAGGACAACATCAGCTGGAAGTGCAAATACTAATTCCTCTGCTGCTTGCATGGGTCACAGGTGATGCCTTAAGAGGCTACCTAGAACAGAGGCTATACAGAGTTAAAGGAATAAAGTAGGTATCTATTAAAAGGCCTTCAGAGGATACACCTTGGGCAGTACAAGAGCCCAGCCATGGCTACACCCAAGATGGGCAACGGGTCAGGAGTTTTCACACTTTTATAATTTTGGTCCATTTACATATTGTGGTTAATTGTCCAATTACAGCTTCAGGTTGTGAAGTCCCATCCTCCCAGTTTGGTCTCCTCAATTCACTGTTGTTTATGGTTTTTGGGCCTAAAGCTGGAACAGTGTCCTTGGTTCTTGGACTGGAAAAGGATTATTTTGTCTAACTAAACTGTGAGGAGAACTTGCTAACACTTTATATTAAGTTCAGGGTTATATACTAATATACAGAATCTGTAAAATATGAAAGCTAAAACTTAAGTCATCACAGGGACTATAGGGGAAAACTAAAGAGGAGCCCAGTGACTGCTGTGGTCTAGCTGATTGTCTCCCTCACTTTTTTTTCCCTCGTGTCTCTCCCTATCCCTTCCTCTCACCAGCGCAGGCTGGCACTGGCTTTGAAATGGGAGCTGGATGATAAAGCAGAGCTTCAACCCTGCTGGAGCCTCTGCAAGACCATGGCTCTCCTGAAGGGCTCAGATGTTGCCAGTACCATGGGCTTTCTGCAACCCCTGAATGGGAATGAATTGCAGCTCTTGATTTGAAACCCATTTTTAGTGGCAGTGGCTTAAGGGACTTAGCAGCAGCTAATTTTCTTGTGTGTGCCCATGTGATGTTCAGTGGGATGGTACTGACAGAATGGTGTCTTTTGCTCTACAAACTTCTGAAGAAAAATTTGCAAAGCTTGCACATAAATGAAAAAGTATTAAAAAGCAAGTATATCTCTATGTAGATCTGTCAGTGAGAGATACTGAAATATTTTGGTCAATGGATTGTCACAGTCTGTACTCTTACCCTGTGCCACAACATTCCCAAAGAGGTGTTGCCTTCAGCTGTGTAGTTCTTCCAAAGCAAAACCTTTAAAATAAGAAAGTACAGGTCAGGACTTGATTTCATTACTATGAGCAGGACCAGAGGCTGTGATGTTATTCACCAATCAGCTGAATAACTAGATAAAATTGATGGTTTCCTTATGGTTTGATTAGATTTTGTGTCAGTTCTTACAGTGACAGATTTAGAGAAAAGAAATAAAAAGACAATGTAATTTAAAAATCAATAATATAGTGGGGAGCAAATGCAGACCGGGAAGTTTTGCATAGGGGGTAACATTGTATTAAAATGTTTAATTTCTTCTTTTATCCTTTTATATTTATTAACATTTAAACAGACTTCCAGGGATTTTTATCTTTTATAATGAGTATAGCCCTTTTGCTGAGCTCATTTCCATTACACAATGTTATTTCAGCTGCTAGGCAAGAAGATAATGTGCCCTTCATTAAAAATATCTAGGAAGAGAAGAGTAGCATACCCCCCTTTAACAAGCATTTCTTGTTCTTATCTTTTTTCTCTCTCTCTTTATTTTTTTTTTCCCCTTAACATGCTGCTCAGATCTTTTGTCTGTGGAGAAGTTTGATTATGCCTTAATCCAAATGGCCAGTTCAATCTATTTTAATCCAATTAACCAATTCAAACTACGCTGGGTGTCATAATCCATTTCTTAATCCAATTAGCTGTTGTCGTTCTGACTGCGGGTGAGGACTTTGCAGAGCAGAGGCTGTTGTTTATTTTCAGTTTCAGAGTGCAACATGATGTTGCAAGCTAGTTCAGACTGCTTCCATGGTAGTCCAAACAAGGAATGAAAGTGAGAGATGTCAGCAGCATTTACATCCTTCCTGGGTTTGATCTATTTTATCAATAATTAAAGTTAGGAGGATTTGATTCTCATGATCAAATTGCATTTGTCTCTTTGATATTTTCCTTTCATGAAACTGAATTTAAATATACCACTTGCTGGAGACAGGCAAAAATGACTTGTAAATTTAGCTGGTTTAGCTTGGGGTGCTCAGCTTTAGGTGGCTCACAGCTTCTCTGTCTTTTATGAAAACCAGGCCCCTTTTAAGGAAATGCAAAATGACTCTCTCAGTTCCCTAATCAGTCGTGAAAATCTTGCCCTTTGTATTTTGCCTTTTCAAGCTAATAGGCTGAGCAGTTTAGCCAGGGAAGTGCAAGCTTGGATCTCATTGAAACATTCCAAATACTTTCCTGTCTGACTAAGCCTAGAATATTTATGAACATATATTATCATTTCAGCATTATAATTAATTCTCATTGAGCACAAACATTACAACTAATATTTAGTTTTTGCTTTTACCCAACATGGAAAACATCTGAGATTTTCAGAATTCACATACTAGGGAGCTACTGACTGCATGATCTATTGTCAAAAGTATCACAGGGGACACAGATATTCCAGGGCTTGCTTTGTTAAAATCCTATTCAGTTTTAAGGCAACTACACTTTCCAGTTTGATTTTCCTTTAGACAAGTCATATGATCTGATTTGAAAAGGACTTGAAGTTCTTTTCTATGGAAAATCAGAGGAAGGGTTAAGTTGCTCTTGGGCTGTTAAAAACTCTTCTCCAAATACTAAATCTATGGTGTAAATCTGTACTTGAAATATGAACTGAAAACTGCTGAAGTGTACACTTCGACAATATATGTTCCTTTTACAAACATTTCCCTGATTCTGGCATCAAAGGATATATGCCTTAGCTTTTTTATAGTGATATTTTAAAAATAAAATTGAATCCTTTTTCCCAGCTTAAAAATCATAATATTTTCTATATAAATAATGTATACTCCACAGTAAAGAAATAACCAAACAAACCCTCCCCACCCCCAGACAACAAAAACACTTGTGGCAAAGAAAAAGAGATTACTGTAAGCAGGCAGAACAAAAATTACCTATCAGAATTTCAACAGACATGTTGATTTTGTATCTTATTGTCATATTTTCTGTACTTATGACATTGATATTTTCTCATCATGAATCAAAGTCACGTAAAAGGGCTGGAGAAATAGAACATTTAATCACACAAAGCTGATCATGAAATTGGTGAGATTTATCGACACAGGGGAAAACATTGCATTAAATCATCAATTTAAAAATAAAAATAGACTGTTTTCATCCAAATTGTTTTGATGTTAATGGAGAATTGATTAGGTGCTAGATCTATTTGGAACCTACATCAGGGATTCTCCAGGGAGCTGAAGGCAATAACATTTTGGATACCTCCATGGTTCTTGAACACTGCTCAGTTTCTTCAGGATCATACCATTGGTCTGTGAGGATAATGGAGAGTTGCTGAAGTGACAATGGGTGGAGTTCAGGTCCAGATTCAGATAAATTAGGTGTCTGCATAGGTATATATGGGCTGTGGACCTGAATCTGGGTGAAGACTGGCCTCAAAACACATGGCAGAGATAGTTGCAACGACTGTTGGGCAGAATTGTAACATGCATGTAAGAATCTGAAGCCCATAAAAGGAATGTGTCTTCTGACCATTGCTTTGGGGTGATGTTTACATGAAACTGCTTCGTTTTCTTCAGATCATACCATGTCCTTCTGCATTGCTGAAGCTTCATAAACAAGTTATTTTCAAGAAGAATGTGCAAGGACACAGTAACGGAGGTTAGCTGCAGCTATGAATTTTATGAACAGTTTGATGGAAACCACATTAAATGGCAACATCAACCCACAAATCAGCTTTGCAATGCTCTTACTCCAATCTGGTGCTGAGGGTGATTCACTGTGAATTTGCTTTTCATGGCCACCATTTCATGCAGTGTCATTTATCAGCATACCAGCTTCTAGTGCTGCAGGAAACTCTGGCATTACCTTTTAGCAGTGCTAACAACGAACATTTTTACAATGCTGCACATGTTAGCAAAGTAAGTACGGTAAATAACATCACAAAGACTACAGTAATTGCCCTTTTTGTAATGTGCCTGTTCACTATGCTATCACCCAAGTCATAAAGCTGTCACATCCTCTTCATGCATTGTCTTAGAACAGTAGCACAGTTCCACTCATATCAAAATGGGTCAAAACACAGCTAAAGGTGATCCACAAGCAGAGGAAGAGCTGGATGGTACAAGGAAGAAGAAGTTCCCTTATTAACAGGAAAAGGAAAATTTGCTCTTGAGAATTATTCCTGAAAGAGGTATATTAGGAAAAGTAAAAATAAGGACAGTTAGAATGTAAAATATTAGCTAAAAAAACCCACAGAGCTTAGGGATTTTTCCTTATTTTGACAGAGAAGTAGTATCCTAGAATCCTGTAGCTCCTGTAGTCTGAATGAATGTAGTCCTTTTTGGGTCATCCACTGTAGCCTGGCTTGCAGTCCTCCCAGGCATGTGCTGGATCTCCAATAGGATTGGACCCTGATGTTCCTTTTTGCCTGCAGCATGCCAAGGTAATATATGCTAGAATCATAGAATGGCTTGGTTTGGAAGGGGCCTTAAAGATCATTTCATTCCAATCCCTTTTTCACTAGACCAGGTTGCTCAGAGCCCCATCCAATGTGGCCTTGAACACCTTCAGGGATGGACCATCCACAGCTTCTCTGGGCAACCTGCATCAGTGCCTCACCACCCTCACAGTAAATAATATTTTCTTTATATCTTATCTAAACCTATTCTCTTTAAGTTTGAAGCCCTGTACTGGCACTACATGCCCTGGTAAAATGTCCCTCTCCATTTTTCTTGTAGGCTCTCTCCAGGAACTGGAAGGTTACAATTAAGTTACCCCAAAGTCTCCTCCTCTCTGGGCTCAACAATCCCAATTCTCTCTGCCTTTCCTCATAGGAGAGGTGCTGCATCCCTCTAATTAACTTGATGACCCTCTTCTGGACTCATTCCAACACGTCAAGGTCCTTCCTGTTCTGGGAACTCCAGAGCTGCGCTCAGAATTCTAGGTAGGATCTCACTAGAGCAGAATAGAGGGGCAGAATCAGCTCCCTCAAAGTGCTGTTCACACAAAAAGCTGACTGAAAGCCTTCTAGAAGTGTAATTTATTTAGAAGTAAAGCATTAAAGAAAACTTTAAACTTTTAAACCAGTAAATGCAGCATATATCCATATGAAGCTTTTCCCTACAGCTTGCTACGCCCTTGTTCTGGAAAGGCACCAACATCTTAGACTTTTTCTATGGAATCTGTTTCTTTCTTCCTCTACTTAACCTTTCATTCTGTTTCCCTAGCCCTGTTCTGAAGAGGATCCTATCTTTTCTTCTCAGGAGTCCTTTAACTATTCATTAGCCTTTACGTTTTCAAGTTCTGACCTTGGAAAAATAAACATATATCTTATTAGTAGTGGGGTGTCATATACTGAAGGTTAATAATTTTGCCCATTATTTTTGAAGAGCTGGCATAATTATTTGTTCTGGGAAACCAAGTGTTGCTTCCTAATTAGTTTTCTTTCTATGCATCCCACTGTAATTTAAATCAATATAGTTACAAAGGAAATTCCTGAATTTGGTAGAATATGTAAAGCTTTCATTTTAATGCTACTAAAAGTAGTCACATTTTTGACTCTAAGAAATGAGATCAAAATAAGTGCACTTCAGCAGTAACTAATGAAGGCATTTATTTATTTATTTATTTATTTATTTTAAATTATTTGAAGGCATCACTGTAACCCTCTTTTGTGCAAAAAGAAGTTGATGCCGTTGCCACAGCCCCCTGCTGTGGAATAGAGGCCCTTTGCACAGTCAGTAGAAATATATGTTTGGATCCAGAGGTCCCACATTTCATTCTTGCTGTTGATAATTTTTCTTTGCTTATGGTGCTACAGCTTACTCGTTCCATGACTCAAGATGCATGTAGAGGGAAGCTTTTTAGTTTCAGAGCAAACAAAGATGAACAACATTAGTTTTAAAATGTTTATTTCTTATGAAAATAATAAGAAAGCACACATGGGATTATTTTTAATAAGAATAACATTATAAGGAACCACACACTTCGCAAGTTCACATATAAAAACATACTAAATGTCTAAGTTAGAAAAATCTCCAACCTCCAACCTACTAGGACATCACTACAGGATATCTAAGCGGTGTCTAGACCACAAAACTCCTTTGAAATTCAACATATTACCTGAATAGAAAAACCAAACCCCTTAATTATAAAATATCTGACAAAGTCCACAAAAAAGAAGAGGAAAATTCTAATATCAAGGAATTATTGAATTTCTGCAATTTGGATTCTTTATATAATTTTTAGAGGGCCTGATTTTGGTGGAAAGAAGTAGCATGAAAAATAGTCATGTTGTTTTTTACTGAGAATTTTTAGCCTAACAATTCTCCAAAAGAGTTATATTCCTATATTACAACACTTTGATTAAGGTGCCTAAACATAAATGTCTAGGTTTCTTCAGGAGCCTTGGGATATAGAAAATATATATGTGGGCTCTGCACATATGGCAGAAACATAGATGAAACCAGGAAACTGTTCTCAACCAGCAGCTGGAGGATATGTAGGACACTATAAATGATATATATATATAATAGATATTAAGTTACATTTAAGGTAATTATATCCTATCTATCTATCTATACACACCATACTAGGTATAACTGAAAAAAGTAATTGAGTCCTTTGTGTCCTGCTATGCTTGTTGGGAAAATGAGGAAAACAAAAAATATACAGATATGAAAGAAATATATATCTTTATAGACCCATGGCTGGAACAAGTGGAATGACTTCTTCAGATTTCAAAAAAAAAACCTTAGTTAGCCTCTAACATGGTTGAACAAATAATAAGTAGCATAGTGGTTCTCTAGCTTTCTTTAACCATGCAGAATATTCACATCAGAACTGGTTTTCTACACTTCTCTTTGTTTAATTTTTTTTTAAAAAAAACCCTTGATTTTATTTAGCTAACAATATATACTTTACCAATGTAATTTTGTTGTGTGACATTGATGCTGGATATTCAGAATTCACCCTTCCCTGCGACGCTGGTGAGATCTGAATGTTGGATGACCAAGCACATGTAGAAAGGTCAGCTAAGTTATTAATCTTTTGAGCAAAGATTGGAGAGTAAATGCAGCACAGAACACTGGAGAATTTGAGCAGCATTTTTTTGTTTTCATCTGTAAAGTGTGTTCAGAGACATGGAATTATGAATAGCTGTGAATAGAAGGCTGCTTCAGAAAATAGTATGAAGGTGTTGCCCAAGCAATTATAATCACCATTACATCTGAAAGAGTTTTCCAGACAGTTTAATTTAACTTTCTGAGGGCTGTGGATGAGCTTAGGATGGTGTTTATTCCTGACAATTAAAACCTGAGTTGGCTCGTTTTCCCCTTTGGCAAAAGGACTATATACATAAATACAGTACATGATACACACTGTTAAAAGGGCTGTGGTTAGGAGGGGGAAAAAAAAAGAACTGTGCATACTCCTGTCCTGGAGGACTCTGTACCTGGTGGAAACCTCTGAAGGAGGAAAGAGAAGGACATTTCTTCAGGAAAAGAGCCCAAAGATCTGACAAAATCTTCGGAATCTGAAGTGTGGATACAGGCTGAAGATACGTGCAAAATAGCAGCCTTGGGAATTGGGTAGCTTTGAACGCAATATTAAGATCTTAGCCCGTGGTTTAATAGTTAGTCTGACTGGACGTGGTTCCAAACAAGCAGTTTATGTGTGGAAAGTTTGCAATTTACAGACCAGTGAAAATGAGCAGAGCTGGAGTAGATCATAAGAAATGTTGAGTTCAGCCAGGCTGGGGATCCATCTTTATACGGTTTGTGGAATGGTCTCTTTTATGTTGATTCAACAAAGACAAGTTGACAAGGGATAAAAACTGATAAAAAGAAAGTAGCTATCACACCTTTCACAGAATGTGTGAGAGCTTGGGGTAGGGAGAGAAGAGTATATATGGTTCTGTCTCTGCTTGTTTAATGAAAAATCCACAGAATATAATAAACCTCATTTCCATGAAATTAGCATATGGGTAAGGCTTTGTAGGATCTAAGAAAGGCACTTTGTTTGAACACATGGGGTATCAAAATTCTCATTTTAAATCTTTAATTAACTTTTCCTCCTCTTCATTATCAATCACTTATTTCAACTATTCAGAGCCTCAATAAGCTTCCTCTGGTGGCTAAGAGATAAGACATTTAAGAAATAAAAAGTCAAAGTCTGTGTTGCTTTTATTTGTATTGCATTTGAATTTGACCAGAATGCTTTGGGGTTTTTATCAAAGATTTGAGTGAAGGGAGTACTAAAGCTGATTTGGTTATATACTTCCTGGGGATGAGGAATATCAGTGTTCACATGTAGTCTCCGAATGAAAGCTAGATAAACATGCATAGACTTGAGATTTTAATATCATATAATGCCCATGAAATTTCTCTGGGTATTGTTTTAACAGATTCACGTGGAATCTCTCAGGGTATTCTATTAACAGATACAGCCTTGGAAAGAGATTTAGGAAATGGGGGAATTTATTGTCATATGACTATCAGTGAATAGCACTAAATGAAAAAAACCCCAATGTTTGTGTTTATTTTAGTAACTCATGTGCACTCTCTTAACAAGCAAATACTGTAATCTTTTGTACACACGAAAAACCCCTTTTTCATTATGTCATGTTGTTAATTTCCTTGTTCGATGTCTATTACAATTTGTCTGATTTACTAGCTTACAGTCTAGACATGTAATATCTTTGGTCTTGAAAATCTTGAAGACCCCTTGGAGAACTGAACAAACCTATAAATGCCAGAGTTAGACAACACCAAAAGTTTTGCCTTGGTAAAATCCTGGAAGATTACTTTAGTTAGATGGAGAAATATGCAAGTGCAGCAGCCAACTTCAGGGAGGATGTGATCTACAAGGGTCACACATGTGAAGTGAGATCTAGGATATGTGGGGAAAAGTAATTTCAGGAAGAACTGAGAAACATTTTTACCAGCGTAGAATTCATCATGTACTGCAATTATGCAAATAAATTAAACGGGACCTAGTGGTGCACAGTCATCCCTACTTTAAACTGCTGGTATAGCCCTTGCCTGGTTTTGATTTAGGCCAATTAGGACTTTGCAGGCAGTGCCTGAGCACAGCTCAGGGAAGGACATGGCCTGGGAATGATTCTCAGGACAGTGCTGAAAGCCAGGGGAGTGTTTGCCTCTGCAGAAGTGATCCGTGCCACATCAACTAATGTCCCTCACATACAGCTTATTTACCAATACAGATGCGGCCATATAAGGGAAATTCATTCATTATTTTAAATTAAATGTTTCTGATGGTTACTGTCAGGAAAGTTGCATTCAGAGACCCTGCAGATAAGAGAAACTGGGATGACCAAGGAATTTCAGAATTTTGTTTAAAAACAAAAGATTAAAGGAGCTTGGGTGGTTCAAGTTCACAAGAAGTTTGCCTAAAAATACTGCATATCAGAAAAGTAAAAGATGTATTTTCAGTGAAGAATGGTATTAGTATAAGAACAAGTAAGTTCAGTTAGTGGCCATGAACATAATTTTCACAAAAGGTGAAAATTATAAGTTTTTTTTCTACTCTCTGCCAGAATGAATGCTCATTTGAAGCAGATTTCCATTTGGAGTAGTGGACAGAAGGTAAACATTGGGTTCAAAATGGTAAAATCCTGGCTAAGATTACACAGTTAAGCTTGGTACTTGCAAAACATGTCTGGATTAAGTTGACTGAATGAGTCCTTTCAGTTTTCAGCTCCACAGTATTGGATATTAAAAAAAAATTGGTCAGCATATGAATTTTTAAGGCTAATTTGTGAGGGACTATGTTGAATAATCCTCCACATTTAAACTCAAACCACCATTTTAAATTTTGACTACAGTTAAGTTTATAGTTCCATGTAATTATTTTGGAAATGCAGTTACAACTTCTGTAAACGTGATTTTTTAAATTCTGCTTAACAATAAATTCTTTCCTTGTTTTACTAACTGCTGAGAATTCCGTGTTCACCAAAAGTAAAACACACCAATAAATTCACAACTGGCAATTTCTCTACACAATTTAAAAGTATGTTTCTAAAAATCTCTTTGTTTTCAGTTCTGATTTCTGACTTAACCATTGATTTTGATTTACAATGCAGACAAATTTTGTAACCAGGGATTATGCATTAATGAAATAGGATGAAAAGTAATTTTTAAAATAAAAGTCTTTATGATGGCCTTCTCTACCCTCAGATTTGAAGCACTGTCCATGACCAGAAAGTCCAATAATTTATGTATTTTTATTTATTTAAAGGAGATTTTAGATAGTCACTTTAGGAGCTTGAACCTTAGATAAATGCTACAGCACCATGAGATGTGCAACAAATTTTTTCTAGTCTTCAGCCCAGTTGTCTTGCACTAACTTGGTTTAGGCATTGGTAGATCACATTTAGCCTCAGCAAATTTATTAGAACATGAATTTTCAGCTCAAATTCAGATGTTCAGGAGAACATCTTTGCCTTGGAGGAAACCTCAGCTGAATCTGTTTCTTACAGACCTGTTATTGGAATGGAAGGACAAATTGGGCGAAGAGATAAATGAGCACAGCTTTAAATTCAGATGAATAATATATAGTTCTAGTCACAATTACCAAACGTGCTTATTGTTAGAAAACAGAGAGTGCAATAATCCCTTGTTTATGGAAAATTGGCACATGCAGTGTATAGCTCATGACATAATTTATAGAGTTTTCTGTGGAGTCCTGGTAATTATTACTGAACTATTCATTATCGATCTCATTTGGAATGTTAATGAATTTAAATCCAGCTTGTTGAAATGCAAAAACAACCACAAAAAATCTATTGGTTTTTGGCAATTCTGTTCTCACTGAAGCCAATGGAAATGTTCCCACTAATGTCAAGAAATACTAGATCTATCTGAATGTGGCTCCATGGTTGTTTTTATGCCTGCTGTGTTACTGTTTAACTCCATGGTGTCTTTAGTAGCTTGCCTGTGGCAGCATCCCTAGGCCTGCCTCATCCATATGTGGTACCTGAAAGAAGGCTGCAAGAGTAGCACCAGGACAGGGGGGAATGGCTTCAAACTGAAAGAGACTAGGTTTAGATTAGACACTAGAAAGAAATTCTTTACTGTGAGGGGGTGAGGAAATGGCACAAGTTGCCCAGAGAAGCTGTGGATGCCCCATCCCTGGAGGTGTTCAAGGTCAGGTTGGATGGGGCTCTGAGCAACCTGGTCTAGTGGAAGGTGTCTCTGCTTACAGTAAAGAGGTGGGACTAAATCATATTTGAGGTTCCTTCCAACTCAAGCCATTCTGTGATTCTATGACTGTCAAAGCTTTAACAATGTGGTGAACAATTATTGGTGACCCTTTTGGTCACAGTCAGAACACTCTCGACTCCAGATGCTGGGGACAATGTAACAAGGGTATGGTGATTATCTCAATTTCTTAATCTCCCACAAAATTAAAAGTATTGGTGATTTCTACAGCACTGTGAAGTTCACCTGGAGCATGTAAACGAAATTAGGCTGCAACACCCTAAAGAGGTAGTGTACATGCATGTTTTTCAGTGGGTCTGGATAACATGACAACTCTAGCAGCACAGTGAGAATTGGTGTTTTTTTTTGGTTGGTTGGTTGGATTTTTGTTTGGGTTTTGAGGGGGTGGGAGGCTGTTATTGTTATTTTTTTGTTAATTTTGTTGTTTTTGTTAGTTTCATCCTTGGATGCATAGTGAGAAAGTTTTAACTAAGAGTCCTGAGGTGATAAAATAACAGGAGCTAAGCAAAATATTGATGACTGTAATATATTGCTGTTATATCCTGCTTTCAGTTCATTGCTGTAAGGAAAATATATTTTTAAAAGGCAATTCATGTTCTCAATAAAAAACTTACAAAAATATTTTATGGTAAAAATCCCTCCATTTATTTAGCTTGCACAAGAGCTATTTAAGAGGCAATTAATTACAAATACAAAGTGCCTCCATGAGGATAGGGTATCAGTTAGTAGGAGACTGTTTGACCCTCCAGTCACAGACAGTAAAATGTACTCTAAACAGAGGAAAATTAAAGGTAAAGTAATTTAGGCTGAAAATAATGTGCATATTTTTAAATCAAGAATGTGCTTAACTATCAGGGCAGCTTGCCAATGGACATGCAGATTTTTTTCTTTCTTCATGTTGTCAAGTAAGGTGGCACATGTCCAAACACACATGCTAATTCAAGTTGCATATAGCTGGCACTGAACATGGAAATTACTGAATGAGGTTTTATGGATTGTTTTACTCAGAATGACAGATCCTGTTGTGCTTTTTGCCCTTAACTGTAACACTCCGAGAATAAGCTTTTTTCATAATCTGGCTGATAACATTAGTCATATTTAGATCATTTGTCATAACAATCATCATATTTTTATGGCTTCATAATAATGTAATTTGCCAAACAGAAAAAAAAAGGTAAGTAGCAAGAATACTGTTTCCTTCTCTTTTTTTTTTTTTTTTTTT
This sequence comes from Hylia prasina, assembly GCA_013397195.1. Classification (NCBI taxonomy): domain Eukaryota; kingdom Metazoa; phylum Chordata; class Aves; order Passeriformes; family Sylviidae; genus Hylia; species Hylia prasina. The sequence continues at coordinate 672,107 of VYXD01005107.1, forward strand.
GTTACTCCGGGCTCAGCACTAAAGTATTCATATATTTTCCAGTGCGGTGAAAAACATGGCTGTCATCCTTTGAACATCTGTTCTGAGCAGTTTATATTTATATTCTCTCTGCACCAGGGAAAGTGTGTTCAGAGTCTTGTTTTGTTAAGAATTTTTTTTTTTTTTTTAGTGGAAGGGGAGAGAAAGAGGAAGTTTCTTAGTGAGGAGGTGTTTTGAGGGCTTTTTGATTCTTAGCATTCATTTTTCTTAACAGTGGTGTAATGAATAGTTCGAGGCTTATGCTTCACATGCTGAATAAAGCAGTTAGGTTTATAAAAGCCTAGACTTTGGCCCTAAATGCCATCATCTCGGATTACTCCCTTCCCAAGAAAACTTGACTCTGACACAGAATTGCCTGCATAATAGATTGAGACCAGGTATGAGTGGTATGAGTGGGATACCCTAAGTCAGATGGGATACATTAGATAAAGAAATTTTGTAGAAAAGGAGCAGTGGGCAAGAAATGGAACATAAGCCAAGGGTGAGCGTTGTAGAACTTAAGGCAGACACTTCATGGGCTGTACTAGGGAGAACACAGGCATCCAGTCCAGGAAGGTGATTATTCTCTGTTATCTATCCACCATTTATGAGGTTGCACCTGAATTAATTTGTCTAGTTTGGGGCTGTCTATCATAAAATGCTGAAGGAACAAGAGGCTGAGGAGGCTGCGTTTGACCCACTGAGAGAAGACTATAGGGAAAATGTTACTTGTGCTGTGTTTAGCTAAACTAATTGGGTGGGTACAGAGAAGGTGAAGTCAAATTTCTCAGAAGCTTATACAATGAAATGATGAGACTCAGCAGTTAGAATTTTCAATAAGTTAAGTACTATCTAGTGATGAAAAAAGGTCACCATGAGTAGTCAAAGACTCAACTAGGTAGCACAGAAGGGTTTTGCAATATTTGTCCTTGGAGAGACACAAAATTAGGCTCGACAAGAGGTGAACCATGGACATAAATTTGAACCTGGATAAAGTTTGACTTGAAGTCACACTAGATGACCTCAGGTAACTTCCAGCTTAAACCATTCTACAAATGTAAGTGCAACAATGTCCAAATATAATCATAATCACAATGGGCTGCAATCTTTACAGGGCAGGAGCATGTACAGAAGCAACTTGGTCTGGCCCATAAAATCTCAATTAGATACAGTTATGGGCAAGGGGTAGGGAGTCCATTATATTAGAGAAAACTGGTTTTCATCACAGAACTCTGTGAAGATCTTTTCATTTCTAAGCTTCAGCTATGGTGTATCCTAAGGAAAGGAATGAGGACCTTGAACTTCTTTAGGTAGTCTATGGAAAGGTAAGAAAAAGCCTGGCAGATATATCTGATATGCTGCCAGTGGACTGCGCCGTTGAAATGAGATGTAGCCCTCTTTAAGAGCTGAATTTCTGTAGGCACTGGAACAATATGACCATTTATATTGAACGCTGAATCACTGCAGTCTAAATGAGAAATGACAAAAGCATGAATAACTGAGGCCAGGTCACTGCCTTCCAGGAAACACTCTTTTAGCCAGCTGGAAATAAAGCTTTTTACTGATGGTTGCTGTTATGTAAGCCCTGAGAATCAGTGAATAATTTCATGTGCTTGCAAAGATTTAAGGCCAGAGTGAGCCATCAGATCAAATATTTTGAACTGCTACTGGCAGTTTTCCTCCCATAATTTGTTTGAGTTTTCTAGTTTGCTTTTTTTTCATTGTTTTAGAATGGCATTCATGTATTTAATTGGAAATATTAGGAAAAATATTAAGAAAATGCATCACAATGGTTGGCATGTTCGCCATCCTAGTTTTTATCATCCACTCTTCTGCCTCAAATTTCAATTTGCCTAACAACTTAGAACAGCAATTCTTTTACATCTTTCTTTGTTACAATTAAGAGCCTGGTAACATTTAAAATTGCCTTCTAAAGTTGCTTCCTCAAGTATTTTCTCAATCTTCTTTCCTTGAATCTTTCAATAGGTGACTGTTTCTACAGCTCTCAAAAATATTCATAGCTTTTTTGAACACTCTTCAACTTTAAAAATCCTGTGATTATGAATATGAGATTATCTCACCTACTGATTGTGTCTACTACCAGTTTTACTCCACACACTATGTTTGCAGAGTTTAAATATGAAATAAAGTGTTCATAGTTTCCATTTTCCATGAGTCATGTCATCTTTTATGATAACATTTTAAGGAGAATTTGCATTGGATTGTTAATCTCAAATATTTTCTGTCTCATGAGATACCAGGTTGGAGCCCCTTCTTCTGTGAATTCTTCTCCCTGTTGTTTTATGCCTTTGATTTCTATATAAAAAAGAAAATAATTATGAAGGCAATTCCCCAAGAAATTCAGTTAGCTCTAACTTTAGCATCTTGCCCATGTCATTTACTGAAATTTGAAAAAAAAAAAAAAAAAAGGAAAATTTCAAAATATTTTTTTAACCAATTATTTCAGTATCTTTGAGACCTTTACTGAAGAGGATCCTCAATGTCCGCCACACTCCAGGTGGTGAAAAAAAAAAGGCCTTTGTTGGCTATTTCTTGCCAGCAACTGTGTACTGACACTTGCCAACAATTAATGCTAAATGAATGAAATATTAATTAATTTAGCAGGTGTTACTGGTGTTTTCTGCATCATGTTAACATTTTGAACGTCATAAACTCCAAAATGGCTACAAAACCTGAGTGAGCTCTAATGTGGTGTGATGGGGTAAGGACCTCCATAATCCAGAACCAAACAAGCTGGCTTTGGGGAAAAAAGGCAGAATGGTGCTGTACCTTGGCTGGTGAGTCTTTCTGAGAGGGAAGCTGGTCAGCACGGCTGTGGAACTGTACAGGTACATTTCTGCAACTCCAGTACTCAGGATGGAGCATCACTTGCTCACTGGCAATTAGGGATAAGTAAGGATGTAATCTCTGCATGTGGCTTTTATGATCCAAAGTTTAAATACTATCAAAGTTTTATAAATTGGAAAGAGTTTTGTTTGTTTGTTTGTTTGTTTTTGTTTGTTTGTTTTGTTTGTTTGTTTGTTTGTTTTTGTTTTGTTTTGTTTTTCCCACACAGTCAGTTTAATTTGTTAAATCCTCAGTCAGATATTTGGATTTCTGCTGAGACTTAAGACCAGCCAATTATTCAGTTTTTAGTTATATCACTCTTCTTTATTATTTGTTATATTGACATTGTCTTGGCTATTTTGAGGCTTCCCAGCATTTTATGAATGTAGGTAAGATTAGATATATATGCAATCTTTATTACGATTTAATATCAACGAGCCAGAAATTTTCCAAACCAACATTATTATGACCTTTTGATGCAAATGTTTTAGACCTCCTGATTCAAAAATGTTTATCCTAAGAAGATGTTGTCTAACTTCTTCCTAAGGCTTATTAATAGCCTCCCTGTCCTCATATGGTATGAATGCAGCACTCTGCTTCTTTCCAAATATAGACACTGCATTTATTAAAAACTTCTTTCCATGTCATCACTGACAATTTTACAATCTGCATTTGTTAATAGACCTTTCTATAATTTATTTTGTTCCCAATACACTTTCAATATTTTTTTAGAATGTCTTTAATTCTGGTAGTCTGTATAACGGCTGCTCTAAGCTACTTTTGGCAATTCATAGCTCCTATTTTGTTAATGATTTCACCATTTTCCACATATTTTCCTTAAAATGTTGTGTTTTTGTCCTTGCTGGTGAATAAAGACAAGATTCTAGCTAAGGTCATTCCTATTCTTAACAGTGACACTTGGAAACTCCAGTTTTTTCATTAGTTTATTCAGATTTTGAATATAATCTATTTTGGAGTATTATTAATTTTGCTTATATATCTATGTTTGGGGCAGTGTTTGGTCTTATTGAATATGAGGTCACGATCCACAGTTTCTAGGCAACTGCTAACTCCCAATACCATGGTTTTTCTGCTTTATCTGGCAGAGTTAAGTCCAAAATTATCATTCTTTTCTTTTTCTGTAATTCCTTGTGCATTATAAAATCATCATGCATATTTCTAGGGATTTTTTTTAAGTTTTACCACCAGCTATATGAAATTATCAGTCCGAATTTCTCAATTTCAAGTTCTTGTAACAGCTTGATTTTTCTTGCATATAACCAGCAGATACTTAGGAAGAAACACTTTCTCATAATTCAGAGGCCAGTTAAGTCAGTGGCAAGTTCTCTTTGTAAGATATGTTAAACAGAACATTGATCTGTGTGCCCACATGATCCCAGGGTTTTGAATCACTAATAAAACTTAAACACATAACAGTACTTTTAATAGAGACTTCAGCTTCTATAATCCCATTATCCATCATACCATCAGAAAACAAATTGTGCCAGTTTCATGTGCCATTTATGTGATGCATCTCAAAAAATTGTGACAATGTCAGTTGTATCAAATTTCTTCTTCATGATCCAGTGCTTATAATTCCCTTACAGTGTATCCATTCTTACGTGCAGTCCATAATTATCATTTCCGAGCACGGTTGTCAGAATTTAGAAACAAACACATTTGTTTCCATATATGTTGAACAGAGCTGAAAATTAGGCATCTGGGTCACGTACTTTGCTCTCCATCATTCCCATCCAGCTTGCCTTAGTGCTGAAAACATCTAAAACCAGATCATGGAAAGAATTTCCTCTTCATGTACATCTTCAAACATGCTTAGAGTCAAGTCTAAATATGAGTCTCATATTTTTCCTGCTGCCAAGATGCAGCTACTTTTCTTTCAAACCCAGGATCCATTGCATGTGCCTGGATTTTCCATTTCCTTTCTGCATTTCCTTTTCTATTTCAAAATAGAGTTCTGTCTTTTATGGCTGGACATCCATACCTCTTAGTAAATTTTCCCTTTTGGTGGAGTAGCTTAGGTACAAACTCGAGGCTGTGAAAATAGTCTTGAAAGGCACGATTATCATTCTAGCTTATGTATAGCATCTGACTCTACTTGGTGCTGAATATTGCTGTGAAACATTGTGAATCTATAATTCTAGGGTAATGTTAGCACCCTAATGGGTAATTAACACTTCAGCAGAGGCCTCCATGCAGGACTTCTGATTAGATGAACTGCCCATGTGAGGTGGGATGCTTATATGCCATTAGTTACTGCAACCCATCAAAACTGGTGAAATAATTGGTTGATTTCAAGAGGAGCATGCTGAACAACATGGAAGATTTTAGTCAGAGATCAAATCAGCAGCATGACTTTCTTGAAATAGTATAGCTTGTACTACATTGAATCACACAGGAGTAAACTTGCAGCACACTTGTTGCTACTAATGACACAGAAATCTAAAGACATCTGAAATAAAGACCCCAAACCAGCACAAACACTGAGAGAAGGTGACTTGCCACAGATAGAAATAATTAATTAAAAAGGGGAAATGGAAATCATTAGTTATGTTGCATTAAAGCACAGAAGATGGCACTGCAGACTAGATGCTTAAAAGGTTCTATTTCTTCTACCTTATAGCAATCACTGATGTCATGAAACCACAAGAATATCCTATTATTTCTCATTTCTAAGCCACTGTTCATACAGAAGTGAATACCCTTATTCTGTAGTTTTAGTAGATGCAGTCCTGAAAGGCAGTGTCATCAATTCTGAAATATGTGAAGATCTGCCATGATGATTTTTTGCTGCTTGTTGAAACTGAACAGCTATAAATACTTGTGAGATGGTAGCTCATTTAAATAAATTTTAGACAAATGTTCTTATGATGTGCATTTATAATTTTTTCACTGTCCAGATCAATCTGAAAATGACTACAGTTTCTTTTAGCTGGATGACTTTTTTTCTACAGAAAAATGACCAAAGGTTTCTTTGGAAATTAATTTTTTTTTTCAGCAATATTATTGATGAATAATAATCTAGAATAAGTTGCCATTGAATGCTAGAATGAAAGCTGATTCTTTAATATGATATTAGATGTTAATTTCCTGAGGGTATGAAGGAAGAAGTTTACACAATCACTAAATGAAGAAATTATAAAATCACCACATGGAACCCCTCTAATGATAGATATAATGCATTCATGTCAAATGGTTTGATTAAAACAACCTCTGAAGTTCTATGAACATAAGATTTAAATCCTGTCTTTTCTCCTGGACTTTTGACTAAAAGAGTCCTTGAATTAAATACTGATGGTGATAGGGAGCACTTTTAAAAATATAAATGTTCATTCTGTGAGAGGTGGGTAAGTAAAGTGCATAATATAAAGAGAGGAAATGTTGAGGAGTGTAATGGTACTGGATCTTCTTGTCTTGCTGCCCTGAACTGATTTTACCATGGTGAAAAACCAATGATGGACAATTACAGGGAAAAGAGTAGTTCTCTAATTTTTTAATACATTCTAATCTTCTGTAAATGTCATAATATAGAACAAAAATGGCAAGAATGTCTTAGTGTCATCAGCCCCTGCAGATTTCTCCTCCATCAGCATGACTTGTGTTTCTTTGGAAGACATTTTTATTCTCTCAAAGGGTTTTTTTTTCTTCACACCCCACCTATAGCACTGGCATTCTCTGTTTCCCTCTGACTTGCACTCCTCTGCCACCCTCCATCTGTGCAGCCAGCACCCACAGCCTGGAGCTCCCTACTGTTGTGCCAGTTCCATGGCCATGGTGGCTTCACTGCTCAGCAATGTAAGCAGTAGTCACACCACTTAATGTTCAACCCTGAAGATCACAGGTCTCACTTTCTTGGTTGAAAGTAGGATGCCACAAGCATCGCTAGGTAATGGAAATCAGAACTGCTCTCAAAAGCCTCTCTGAAAGGTGAGGTGAAGAGGTTGAGAACCAAAACAGTGATCTGAAACATTTCCAAGGCAATAATAAAACCCAGGAGAAAGCAAATGCACAAAAGTTGTGCAAGTACTTGACATCCTCCTTTTTCCATTACTGAAAGTCTGCTCATTTTCTGCATGAGGTGATGTATTTATTGCTAACTATCTGTCAGACTGCAGCATAAAAATATCAGCCATAATTACATTCATGCTACCAGCCTTGACATTAAAGTTAATCTGAAAAACACTCATTTTCCTATACTACCTTATGTAACCAGGACTCAGATGCAGCAATGGTTCACTGTCAGGTTTTATTCTACTGTGTTTCAGTGCAGAGAGTTACTTGACAGCTGTGAAAATGTTGGCTTGCCCTTTGTCTTACAAAGGGAAGTATTAGAAGAGCCTGACATTTGTCAAATGAAACTCTTATCGGTGTGACCTATTTTTAGGTACCCTTTGAAACCTTATGATAAGTACCTGAAAACTAATGATCCTTCTGTTTCAGGAGAGAACATTTAGGAATGGCTTATTAGAAGAGATAGACACAGAGCTAGAGAGACCCTGGCAGGGTGTTGTGCTGTGTTGTAAGCTTGAGATTCTATAAATTGGTTTTATTTTAGGAACAGTTTAGAAAACAAAAAAGATGCTGGTGGTAGACTGGTCAGGTTGTAGACTGAGAACTGGGTGAGTGGGGAAAATCTTGTCCCACAACTCAGTTTAGGTAAGCTTCTTTATGAATTTATCTTTGATAGAAGTAATTCATTATTTTAATAATACAAGCATTTGACTGCAGACAGACCACCTCTAGATTTTGGGAGCCTGTAGATTAGGCAGGAATCCAGCAGAGTGTTTCACAGAACACCTCTGAGGAGAAGGTTCATATAAATTATCACAGCAATTCAATTATAAGTGTATTATAAAGATATATACAGAATAGTTAAGCTTGTATCATTCTGGGGAATGAGTAGTATTGGATGTACATTATTGTCCTTTTCTGTCACCTGAGACTGTGGTACCTTGTATATAGAATGAACAGGAGAAAGAGGATTTGTTTTACCAAAAGGAGTGGGTCGCAGGGAGCATTTTACTATTAAATACTCCAGGTTTAGTTCTAGTACAACTACTCAGGGTGTCAGACCACTGCGTACACATTTGGGGAACTTTGGCTTCAGAGATCCCAAAAGATATCAAATTGTGATCAGTGATCAGATACATAAAGCAAACTAGAAGGATATGGCATTCATGGTGTGGGTCACAGAATCAAAAATGGTTTGGGTTGGAAGGGACCCTAAAGATGATCCAGTTCCAACCCCCCTGCCATAGACAGGGACAGCTGCAGCACCTCGGGTGGGAATCACAAGGGCAGAGCAGTGGGGGGCTCAGATAATCATGCAGTCAGGGAGAAGCCTGGTTGCTACACTGCAAATATCTAAGATGCATGCACCTTTTGAGTAGAAGCAAGGCATGGAAGTCAGGTTCTGGGATTCAATGGGATTTACATACAGAGCATGTTACTTTTGGCAGGTCAGAATTTGCTCTTGGCAGGAGATGGGAATTCTCTCCTGGCTTTACTTCCTCTCAGGGGAATAGACCTCCTCACAAAAATACACTGATTTGATTTGAAGAGGCTGCACCAAGTCAGCTGAGTTTCACCTTGGAGTTTACAGGTAAACCTGTAATTTACAAAGTATGAGAAATGTGAGTACACATAAGTAATAATTATCCATAAATTGAAGAAAAGCTGAAGTGTCTCACATTTGCGATGAGTATGATTTGTGATTCTGTCCATCCACTACAAGGCAGATGGGAACAAACTTCCAAATGTCTAGATACACATTTACGTCCTGACAGGTGCATTTTTCAGAGATAGATCAAAGGTAACCTTGAAATGCCTCAAGGTTTCTCAGCTATTCAGGCAAGATCCAGCTCTGATGCCGAGGATGATGGAACAGTTTTCTAGGGAGGAATAAGTTTATGGGGGAGTTGCTGAAATTTTGGAGGAAGTGTAGGAAGGCAATGGACGGAGACACTTGGCTTCACACAGCTGAGGGCTGTTGAAATGTAGGGGTAAGGTTGGTGTTATGGTTACAGCAGAGAAAATGGTCCTGCTCAGTGGGAGCGAGAAGGATCCTCAAAGGAAGGGCTAGGTTGCAAAATAAATTCTCCCTGGAGATGGTTGCTATCTGGGCCACTGTGGCAAAAGCCACGGCTTAGTTTTAGAGCTGGGGTTAGAAGACAGGCAAAGCCTAGAGACCCAGCTGAACTGTGGGTGGAAAGGACTTCCATAGGATGGTGTAGGCTCCAGATCTTGCAGTAAATCCTTCTATGCATTGCCCAGCTTCAACATACTCTCCCTGGAACCAGGAATCATTTTTTTCTTCTTCTTCTTTCTTCCTTCAGCCATTCTTATTCACCTTAAGTGTTTCCTGGGCTCTTAGAAGGCAGAATAAAGGGTGTTGATGCTTCCTATTGCTGTTCACAACTTTACTGTCATCCTCTGGTTACTCTGACCTACCTGCTGCAATAACATCAAGAATGGAGAGCATCAGGGAGGAAGAAGGCTAGAACATCCTGTCTTTCTTTCTTTTACTAGACAGTTTCTAGTTAGCTAATTTTTCTGTGCCTTGAGACAGCTTCCTTTTAGTAAGTTCAGACTGAGAAATAAAATGTAGAAATAGCTGAGCTTGTTTTCAGCCAGTCATTGGAAGAACTCTGAGCACTGCAGTAAGGAGTCCCTGTGGGCCAATTTTTTCCTGTATTTCAGACACTTGCTGTGTCTAAAAGATTGCAGCAAACAAATGAACCTTCTCGTATATGGATCCATTTTTGGCTGTTCAAACTGTGATCCATACTCAGTGTGATCATGCTCACACCAGGTCTGTTTGCAATCTCAATTTAAAACATAAATTTATCAGCAAATTATGTCACATGTATGTTCAAAATAATATTTGATCACAATTAATTCACAAAGTAGGTGCATCACCTCCTCTAGCTCATATGATATGGTTATGCCATCAATACATATCTGAGATTAATGAGTAAAATCACAGACTGTAGAAAAGTCATTTGTCACCCCAGATGGCAATCTAATCAATTGGAAAACTGACCAAGTGAACTTCTAGCATATGGAGGCCTTATTAGAATGTTTTTCAAAGTACGGCCTGAGGTTACAGAGTTTTAAATAAAACTTTTTTTTCAGTCAGGTAGTCTATTTAAGTTCCTCTGTGAATGCAGAAGGTACTTGTTCTACTACAGATGGGTGTAATAGTACAGGATCCTATGCCAGTAAATGTGCCATGCTTAAAATATTTTTCTTCCCTCTGAACAAAAAATAGCTTGAGATTTTTTATTGTTTGCCTTTCAACAAGTAGGCTACTGAAAATTCCAACAGAAGATTGCTTTGGAAAGCTTTAAGTTGCTATCAGGCTGACTAAACAGTAAATGATACTCCTGAAAATGATCCAGGTTATCCAGGGTGCTTAATTTCTACAATGGAAGAATTGTAGTCCCTTCAGGTGGCTCGGCTGGCTACATCTGGCTTACTCTGCAGGTGCATAAGGCTGAAGTAGAACAAAGAATCCTGTCCCCAAGCAGTATTTGCTCTGGTGAAACCATCTCCCATGTGGAGGGGTGGAATCCATTCCATTCCACTTTGTCTATTATTATTGTTAGGACTGCTAGATTCTCAGAAACTGGGAGCATAGCTGACTTTAAATTGCAACGATACAGGCACAATGATATCATAAACCTCACCAGTATCTCAAAAAAGTCTAGCTTAAAAGTTTGTAGTATCTTGAAATATTTCCCATTTAAAAATACGTAAAAGAAAACTCCACTGGAAGCTTTTAGAAAGCAGGGCTATTTTTATAAAGCTTGTCAATTAATAGAAATTATTCACATACTGTTAATTAGGGGTCTTCCCAGCACCATAATAACTCTGAAGTGGAATCTGAATCTCCTGTTCCAAGTTCTAAAATTGCAACAATATTAACCTCCTCAGCTTCCAAGGCAGTAGTTCAGGGATTATGGTTTCATCCTTCATACTGCTATACTTTCTAACAATGGTTTCTGGTTTTTTCTGCAGAGTATTTGAATTAAATCATTAGTATTTTAAGCCATGGTTATTATGCTGGATCCTAAATTAATTTCACTGAAGTGAGAGTAGTGTGAGATGAAAATTAACAGAAATAACATATGTGTCAGAATAGTAATTTTGACAACTGGTTGGAACAAAACCACTAATCACAAGAGGTTGTGAGGATGATCTGCTATGTTTCTGGGGTTTTTTATGCACTGGTTTTGTAACTCTTCTAGGAAAGTTAAGTTTAAAATGACAAATGGACAGGACTGCAGTACAGTTTTGTACTTTACCCAGATTATGGTACAGTCAGTAGCACAAAGATCTACTTTTAAACAGTTAATCTCTTTTGCAAGAGAGATTAACTGTTTATTGCCTGAAGAAAGAATGCCTTACATGGGCAACAATTCCTATTGTTTCTAAGTGTTCCTGGTCATCTTTCCAGGCTCAAACAGACCTCAGATCTGTCTGCTCAGATAAAGCAGAATGTTGCATGAACCATTAGTGATTTATGAGACATTTCATGTTAGGATGGCCCAGGCTGTGAGTGTTGCTGCCCACTGGTAGTGGAAACCAGTTGCCATTGCTAGTACTGGTTTTACTCATGAAAATAAAAAACCAAAACACCTGGGAAATCCTGAGCTAGAGACTACTTTAAGATAAGAGGAGATGAGCTACAGTACTATACAGTACTTTGTGATATTCAAAAGTTTTTATTTATACAGGCATTGTGATGCCTGACTTTGGCCCCAATATGACTTGGATCAAGCGGCCTTTACATGTCACCTACATCACATTCTGTCCTGGTGCATCAGTCACCTGCACAGCCTAAATGAAATTGCATGTACATGTACTACAAATTCATATTGCTTAACCAGCCTTAGAGACCAAAGGTTTCATACCCATTCTATACAACCTGTTCCTGTGCTAATCTGTCATTAAGGTCAGAAGTGTGTCTTACATCCTGTATCTTATTTACTAAATCTTGACCCATTTGGGAAATAGCCAAGTCTGGTGAGAATGTCAATAGTTGATCATCTTTAAAAGAGCCTTATGTATATTGTAAAACTTATACCCTGTGCAGTCTTGGAGGACTACATAATTTCAGCAAAAATTAGTAATTCAGGTATTTTTACCTGTTTAGCCATTCCTACTTTCTGCTCAATGCTGACATACTGTTTGTATGAAGAAAACCAAACCCAAAACCCCTCATGAAAAATAAAACCAATAGGAAAGGTACAGATGTGAGGAAACAAAGGCTTTGACCTGGGAAAGCTAGTGCTTCTGCCAAGAAAAGGCATGGAGAAAAAGAGTGCATATTTTACTTTCTGGACTAATTGGATTTTTCAGGCTTTCCTCATTCTTTTATCTAGGTATAACTTATTTTGAACTTTCATAATGTGGGAAGTTCAAATGATGACACAGTTCTTTAGATGTGGCTCCACAAAAGAGCAGTTTACCTCTTCTGTTTATTAAATATCACATGCCAGTCAATACAATCAAGAATAACTTAATTATTGTAACAGCACCAGCTGGTTGACTTAGTAATAAGGTTGTAACATGTTAATACTTGCTTGCAGTCTCCTCTCTACTCTGCCATTTTTCACTTACTGTTTAGGCATTTCTCTCTCCTAAGAAAACATTTTGTACTTTATTTAATTTCATTTCTTGCATACTGCTCAAGTATGTCTCATTTTTGTCTTCTCTGAAGTATTCACAATCCATCAAAAGTTGTGTCATGTGCAGCTCAGTATTGGTGCTGGGTTAGAAGTTTTAATTCAGTATTTTCCCCCAGTTTTCTCCAGAAGTGAAGCACTAGCAGGAATATTTGATCTTGTGGATCATTTTAGTTCTGGCAGGGGCTGATGGCTCCACTGAAAGTTCTCAGGCCTGTTTCCATGAGTCACATACCTCTGAAATCAGAGCTGTGGCAGAAGACAATGCTGCTCTCCCCAACTCCCTCGGATGCACAGAGTTTACTGTTGCTCTGTGAGCTCATTGGTTGGCTTTTAAAAGTCTGTAATTATCTCCACTAAGAATAGTATTAACTTTAGAAAAACTCCTTCAGCCCATCCTTTGTCTGCTGCCAGCTGCTATAGATCTGTCTGTCCCACTGAATTAAATTAACACATCCAAAAGCAATGTCTCTCAAGTGATTGACAAAAATTCTGCTGTTACTCATAAAAGAAATAGGAGTAGAAAAAAGGCTAAAAGCAGCCTTTAGTGACTGTATTTGTGAGACATGGAGACTGTACCAGATCCTCAGCTGTTACATACTGTTATAACTCACTGAATATAAATATAATTGAGCTACATTAATGTTAAATCATTTGAGAGCCTGGCCTGAAACAGAATTAAATATATCAAGGCTGAAGTAATTGGTCCACCACAAAGCATTAATGTAGTGGTTTATTTTTACCATGAGCTGCTCACATGTACTAAGCAAGTGTAATTGTGTTCTTATTTAACCCTCATATCTCTGTCATCTATAGAACTGTTTTGTCAGACACTGCTAGGCAACAGAAGTAGCTGGATTCAATTTCCGGGTCTGCCTGCAAGAAGTCCAGTAGAAAGAATTCATTCTAAAATTTTAGTTGACACCAGTTTTAGCATCCACCTTCAGCTTTTGCAAACTTTAACATTGCCTGAATCATGGTGCATTAACAGTACATTTGCAATTTCAGGCAGACTTTAAACAGCAGGATTAAATCAAGGATCAACTTTATTGTGCTGAAAACAGTCCAATGTTAGCTTTAGGAACTGGAGATGAAGAGGCATGATTGCTTAGGATGCACAGTTAGCAGTGAGGGTTCACCAGAGGAAGGAGCTCCGTTCTGCTAGACAATTATAACCTGAATTAATTGTCCTTGTGGTGTGGAGGGAGTGTGCTAAGAAAACCATCCTCTCATGCCCAAGGCATGGAGAGTTTGGGAAAGCTCTGCTTCCTATTAGAGCGCTGCTTCATTATTGAATGGGAAATCAAGTGGTTTTGACTCCAGGATGCTGACATCAGAGTCATTGCCCCCTGCTCACATGTTCCAGGGTTACTGAATGGTAGAGCCCTGTCTGCAGCCTGGACCATGGGAACACTGTTTCTGAGTTTCCCAGCAGTGGCAGCACTGGGATCTCTGCAGCACCCTGCATGCCTCTCTAAATGTGTGTGGCTTTAGGTAAAGCACCAGCTGGGCCCTGAATTGAAAATATGCGGCCCAAAAGGGTCCTGGTGACCATCCCTGAGCTGTTGATGCCTGGTGTAACATTCAGCTCCCCTGGAACTCCCTCTGAATCTCTGTCCCTTGCCTCTGAGCACCTCACCCTCCCTTACCTTCCCAAAGCAGGCTGAAGCACTGACTCCATGCACTGTGGGCCTGTCATTTCCCTTGTCTATATCTTTGTACATGTGATTTGACCCCCAAATACATGCCTCATCAGAGGACTCCTTTCTGCAATTTCCAGGATTCTGAAGAGTTTAAGGTTTTACAAAAATCAAATGATTTTCCTAAAGGGTTTGGAAAAACCCAAGCTGTTTGGCATGCAGAGTTCAACATAAGTGGGTCTAATCCCCAGCTGTAGGGGAGACATGTAGAGGGGTTATGAAATTTTTAGCAAACTATCTATTTTGGATGCAGAGATGTTGAAGGAATATGAGTGCAGCCCTCAGAGAAAAGAGAAGCAAGAACTTTTTGGGGCCCAGAGAAGGCTGAACGGGCTACAGTGGGGATTTCTGAGCAAGGAAGCTGTTGCCTGCTATTTTATATTTTTTTTATTCAGAGAAACAGGACTGAGAAAAGAATGTGTGCAAATAAGACAATTTACACAGAGAATATATATCTTTTATTCTAAGAGTTTTGACTACAGTGAGAAATATGAGTTACATTCCTTTAAACATTATTACCCTGTTAGAATATATCAGTGGTTATTTCTTGGGGATGGAAGGTGGTGTGCAAAGGTGTTTGGTGACTGACATTGCATGTACCATTTTTAGCTCATTTCAGATGCACTGCTTTTTTGTTACAGGATTAGACTAGAATTTAAAACATTGGATTTTCATGTAACAGGACATTTTAAGTTTGAGAAAAGAGGTGAATCCCTTCTAAGCTGATCAAATAATAACTTGTTGCAGATGAGCAGGAGCAGAAGATTTAGAAAGCAATGAGCTGTATCACATCCCAATTTCAAACTCCTTTCCCATGTGCTGCAAGGAAGCATTATAGATACTGAAAGAGAAGTAATGAGCATAATTTACAATAATGTAAGCCTGTTTAGATCCTACCTATCTAGTTATCTTTTCCTCCTGTCACATATCTGTAATGTAATGGAACCCCTCCTGCTCTAAATATGTTGTTTTAAACACTGTGGAAAGAACCAGTGAGAGCAACCATCTCTCCTATCTCGTGATTTAGTCACCTGCAGTAGTCTCTCTGGTTCAGATCATTAATGGAATCTCAGTGTCAGAAAATCAAGAAAAATTGACTGGAATAGGAATTTTCAAAATGTTATCAGAAAGCAAGTTCTTGTGCCTTGTTGTTGTGGTCTGGAATGCCTTGAAAGCAAAAAGAAGCACAACAATGAGAGCCCATGAAAGCCGCTGGTGGAGTAGGACTGCCAGGCAGGGGATGAGGGAGATGTGTGCTGCTGGCACTGACACACAGCAGAAGGGCTCACCAGTCATTCATGTCCTGTATGAAATCCAGTAACCTGCTGGGTTAGACTGCTTAATATTTATGCAATTGAATTATACTTGCTGTTCCTTTGGCAATCCACAGGTTTAACTAAAAAGTGAGTGCAGAGGATCACTCTTCAAAATTTTTGTGTTGTTTTAGAGTAAGCTTTTGGCACAACACTTTCTATTTACTGTTTCCTGCAATTTAACGATATATTAATTTGTTTCCTGAATCTGCTAATAGTAGAAAGCCTGCTTTTACTCAGTCAAGGACTGTAGGAAGAAACAAAATATTTTGTCATCTCATCTACCTGGAGAAAAGCAGAGGTTTCAGGCACACAATTTCTTCTTCAGGCCAACATGTATATGTGTATATGTATATGTATATGTATATGTATACTTGGTTATTTTTAAGATTCTTAGTTTGCTGACAAATAGCCATTTCCTGTTTGTGCACTTATAACACTTATAAACTTCCTGTTCTAGGAAAGGTGCTCCTCTGTATCTCTGCTGTGTGCTTTGAGCTGCTCTGATTTTCTTCATACAGATTGTCTCTTCTAGATGATCATTTCACTGTCTGAAAGGTAGGCTGGCTGGGTTTATGTATGCTAAAGGAAAAAGTACATCTGGCAAGTGAGTCAATGTATGCTTGACTGGAAGTTCTTCAGTGGAAGAAGTGTCCTTGGGAAATTAGTATTTGAAATATTTGATTTGTTTTTTCCCTAACACTATGAATTGTTTTGGCATTTCATGCATGGAGAACTGTTTCCCAGTATTTCTTATGACAAGTGATTTAAAAACTATTTGAAACTCATGTTTGAAATAGTATTTTTCATTTTATAGGCATTATTTTTACACTATTTCATTATTTTGTCACATGTACATAAAATGCCATTTAACAGTGAAGTAGCTAAAATACCTCTTTTCTGTTTTGCATTGAACATTTTATGAACAGTTAACCTTTCTCTGAGACCAGAGACACTGTAATACTTTGGTATGACATCACAGTGAGCACCACTGTCTGTCATGAAATGCAAAAAAGTAATAATCAGAAAAAACATCAAGAAAAATACCTTGAATCCAACAATATTCTTTATTTTTGCTACTAAGAACATATTAAAATAATTTCTTACTTGCAATTCATTAGAAATAAAATATTTTTATAAAATTGTGTGTCCTAAATTAGAAATTAAAGTGCCAAAATATTTTGTAAGGTGAGCATTTATAATTTTGTTTCCTCTCTCTTTAATTGCACTGATAGCCTGGGAAAAGTTGACCAGCTTAACACGAAACCAATATCATTAATAGACTTGTTTGTTAAAAATCAATACATTGAGTAAGCAACACAGGTTTCAAATATCTTAAATAGAGAGAGCTGGAAACCATATTGTGTCTGTTGCAAATTTTTCATTACCAAAGACCAGACCAGTTTTTTCTTCTTACCTTAAAAAAAAAAAAAAAAAAGCAAACTAGTACTGGAAAGCTAAAAGAATAATAAAAACTCTTCTCTGGGGGAAGGCTTATCCTGCTGTGAAGGAGAATAGCCAGATTTGGGGAATGCCCCACTGCAGGGCACTGAGGATCAGAAGAGGGAGTGTTCTGTTACTTGCAAACAAGCATCACGTGTTAGGAAAATTTCCATTTCTTTTCACTGTCAGGCTGAGGAGAGCCACTTATTTAATGAGGTCCTGACCAACTCCAATTAAGACAGTGTGACATTTGCTCTTCTTCCTTTTAACACCATTTTATGTAAGGAAATCTTCCAGTTTTCATGGATTAAAATTCTTTAACTCTGAAATGAGTTCTACTTTGCTCACTACACATGAGATTTAAAGTTTCTGTCTATGTGAACAGAAATTTTTACCAGGGTAATGGTAACAGTGGTGTTCCTTGTCTTTAGCATGGTTTGAAACTCTAGACTGTAGGAACCTCTGCATACGGGATGAGGAATTTCCTATGAGACTATTGGGTTTAAATGGCAAGGTTTTGGTAGTAGGGTGACTACAGGGATGGTGTTTTTGAGAAGTTTCCAGAAGCTTCCCCATGTCCAACAGGGCCAATGCCAGCCACCTCCAAGATGGACCCACCACTGGCCAAGGGTGAGCCCATCAGCAGAGGTGGTAGCTCCTTTTGGATAGCTATGAAGGGGAAGTAAATCCAGTACAGTAGCAGTTGGAAGAGATAAGTGAGAATATTGAGAGGAGCAACCCTGCAGACAGTGAGGTCAGTGCAGAAGGAGGAGGAGGAGGAGGAGGTGTTCCAGGTATTGGAGCAGAGATTCCTCTGCAGCCCATGAGGGACTCCTCACTGGAGCAGGGGGATACCCAAAGGAGAATGTGAGACCTCGCAGGGGGATCCTGGCAGGACCTGTGGCCTCATGGAGAGGGGAGCACATGCTGGAACAGGTTTGCTGGCAGGACCTGTGAACTTTTAGGGGACCCACACTGGAGAAGGGACAGAGTGTGCAGGATTTGGCTCCTGAGAAGGAAGGAGCGGCAGAGACTGACAGCAGCCCCTGTTCCCCATCCCCTGCACTGCCTGGGGTCTCAAGGTACAGCAAATTGGGAGTGAAGTTTAGCCATTAACTTGACTCATGAGCCTTTGTTCTCTTTTCTCTGCCCTGCCCAGCTGAGGAGGCCAGTGATGGAGTGGCTTTGGTGAGCACCCGGCATCCAGTCAGGCTCAACCCACCAGAGGGATATCAAAGGATACACGTTTATCACAAAGCTTTTGTTAATGTGATGAAGGAGCTGAATGAAGAAGCTTGACTGTTCATTTCCAGCAAAACAAGAGGACCAGACAGGGGCCGTGCTCTCAGTGCTGTGTACTTATGCCACCTAAAAGAAATGAGATGTGATAATGACAGAAAACAAAGCAATGCAGGTGGTAGGAATGCCAATCAAAGTCTCTCAGGACCTGCTGGAGAAGGTGAAGCCAGGGGAAATACACATGGTGTTCCTCAGACTTTTTCCACATTGCCTTGGCTTTGCTCTGACAGTGAAAGTCATTCTTGACAAATAAACTAGAAGCTTGTGGGCAAAACGATTGTCCATTTCTGAACCTAACATGAACCATGTGGAACATTTATTGCTCTGGGTTCACATCCCATGTCAATGTAAATGTGGAAAGATAGCTATAGAGCAGAAATTGATAAACGAGGGGGTAGGAGAGAGACTTGGACTAGAGGGGAAGTTGAATTTAAATAAAGGAATGCAGTATAAACTGGTATGTTATCTACAGGCCACCCATTTGTGCCAGCCAATTTATTTAACGAATAACACATGCTTCCCTTTAGCAAGTAGGAAAACATGTCTTATTCTTAATTGAATTATACTTGGAGGATGTAAGAAAAAAGAGGAGTGAGGTGGGGGAGGAAGGTGGTTTTAGGTTACAGGGGAAGTATGTTCAGAAATGGAGCCTTACACATCCCACACACGCACTGTGAAACAGCCTAAGACGTTTGGAAAAACTTCAGGTGCTACTATGTTCTCACAGCTGTATTATAAACACTTGTTAAACACCTTATTGCCCCCGATATTACATTGTCTTAGGCAGCAGGCCCTGCTCTGTGCAGGAAGCATTGGCTCTGGTTACACTCTGCTCACACATGCCTTGGGTCGGGGCTGAAAGAAGGAGGCATGTGGCAATACACACTTGTGAATTAGGGCTTTGCAAACCCATTAAGACACTCCCAGTGGCCTAATGGAGTGGGGTGACAGGCCCATCACCCCTTATATTTTCTGGAAATGAAAATTGTTGTTGTTTTTAAAATGGTTTTAAATTAAATATAGTTTATTTAAACTGCTGCTGCTTCTATGTTATTTCTTACTGGACATATTCCAAAGACAAATTTTGCCTTGAAGACTTGTATTTGATGTAAAATGAATTTTCATATCTCATTCCTTTTGGAACAATTTTCTCTATGTTTTTTCATGTTCCTTTTCATCATGACCCTTGTTTCTGGTGAAACATTTTTTTTCAGATGGAATCTACTTCTCAATCCCTAAACAAAGCCAATATAAGACCTTCAAAATTTTATTTCAAAACTTCATGAGGAGATCAGTTTTCTCCTGTGATAAAACTGTAACACAGAAATGCAATTATTGTTGAAGAAATCCTTTTCATTCTACACTAATTTTTGTTAAGGATTCTGTAGAGGGCACCAGTAATATACCAAGAAACTGTCTCAAGAGAAAAAAGAAGCCCAGCTGACTGCGCCTTATCTTTTGAATCAATTGGCAACTACATGCAAAAAATAAACCTAGGGAAACACAAAGTATATGGAATAATATGTTACATTTTTACACAGTTCAGAAGCATGCTGAGATTTATTTTACTGTGGCAAATATGTTTGTGCTGCAGTTGGAAAAAGGAGATTAGCTGGTTGGAAACAGTTAACCAAATAGGAAGAGTCACTGAAAGAAAGGCAGGAGAGCCAACAGAACAGGATGAGAGGGAGCCAGATGTGTTAGTAGCCAGAATGGGAATCCCGAGGGAGAGGCAACAAGTAGCCAGCAGGCCTGGGGAGAGGGTACCCAGCAGAGGCTACACAGTGCAACCTGTTTGCCTTCAAAGCTCTCTGTGCTCTTGTACCACTGCTCTAGTCAAACACTTCTTCACAACCCATGTGTTAATGGCAAAAGTAACTTTTCTGTATTTGCCTATTTTTTCTAAGTTAAAAAAATGAGTTTTTTTTTTTATTAGCTGTGAGCTTTCTTAATAGACAGAGTGGGAGGCAGGGAACTATTTCAACATTCATCTAATACAGAATCTCTTACCTCTGAATAATAGCAATTGTTTTTAAGAAAAAACAGACTCTAAGAGCAGATTTTAGTTGTATTGTGACATAACAGCTGTATAAATCATGGAGAAAATGAAATGGTAAAACTATCTCCTTGCTATATAAACAAATATTTCTTGATTTCATGCCATATATTGTTTGCAATCAGAAACCTACTCATTTTTGTACATTTAAGAAACCCATGAGAGATACATTCATATTACATAACAAAAGTGCAATAGACATATCAAATATGGGACAGAATATATAAAATATATTTTTTTCACCTGGAAAGGATTTAAAATAGATTTTTGCTTTAATTTCTTTAAATTAAATATGGAGTGGCTGTTGTGAGCGTATTTCACTTTGCAGTGTTTATAGTTCTACTTTTACTTATTTCTAAGCAGTCAATAATTTAATTTGTGGTGACCTATTTAATTTATATTGATGATAACTGAATTTTAAGAAAACCCTGAAAATTGTTGTTTGTATATATACATGTATATGTACATATACATATTGTATTTTTTTTTCTAAGTGGGTATATGTTTGCCTTTTTTCAGGATTGGAATTTTTGTTATGGTAGACCAATAATAGTCATGTGAAAGTTCAGTTGCTATGGTTAAGGTAAAGTTTAACTTTGAGAAGTATAAACATCATATTTCTAAATGGAATAAGTGCCTGAAGACAATAGAAGGGCATCTTAATGCTCTAGTGGAAATCACTGTGCTAGTAATGGAAAGTCCATCACTGACTACAGCTGTCAATGGATGTTTTCCTGGCCCTTGCATAATCCTTACTCTTTGGGTGATTCTTGCATTTTCTACTTGTTATAAATTTTAAAGGCCAAATTTACCTCTATTGCTGCTCTAAACCAAGTCAGGATCAGAACTCTTATTGTTCTCAATGGTTCAAAAATTTATTTGGGCTCCATTTTGCAACTATCTGATTTCATCTTGAAGAGAATCATGTGAATAATTTTAACAGGCTTGAGAGGCTTTACAGCCCATCATATTGATTTGAATAAACCTCAAAGTCCAATAGGAATTTTATCTCAAACCTTAAGAACTGAATCAAGACTATGCATAATCCATTGTAAACCATATGTTAGCCTACTTTCCCTGCAAACCTTTCCTAGCACTGTGAGAGGATTTGGAAAGCTCAGCAAACCTTGAGCAGAATCTAGTTTCTTGGCTTGTAACCAAACCTCAAACCTTAGAAATTGATTTTCTTTTCCTAGCAAAGGTTTTACACAGTTGCCATTGCCCTGCAGTTGTGTTCAAGGCAATTCTTTGCTTTTCTGTGCATGACTCCTGTGCTGCTTCTGAAGTGAAGAAAAACCCTCCCTGCAGTGAGCAGAAAACTGCCTCCTTCACGATTAGATATTTTCCCTAGAACAGTCTCCATAAAATAGAACAAACTGTGGGGACAGATCTTTAAATGTATAATGTGTATAAATCTCACTATAAAGTTGTTTTAAGTTTTATACCTTAGCTTTATCACTTCATATATCACTTATGATGACTTCAAGTTGCCTTCAAGGTAGACTGTATCTTTGTGTGCATGTAGTCCAAAACACAGCTGGAACACGATCCTGTGTGGGGCCCCTGGGTACCTCTGCAATATAAATAAATACTAAAAATAATAATAGTAATAATAGTCTCTTGTACAATTTATGTGGACTACAGCTATGGAGTAAACCTTCCACGAACAAAGTTTCTTGGTGCCAGACTAGCTTTTGTTGGTCAGGAGTCTGCTCTAGCTCTAACAGCTCACAACTGTGGGAGCAATTCCTCATGCCAGCCATCCCTCTTTGGGGCCGTAAATTCTCCTCTTTGAACCTTATAAATCCATTGACCTCTATAACTTGGCACTTTGCATCAGAGTAAACGACCCACCTGCTAATGAATTTATTGAAACAAAGCATACATTTTGCTGACATGACCCCACATTTTTCCAAATGCTGACTTAGAAATCTTTAGGGAAAGTCATCTGCTTAAAAAAAATAAGTTTTCTAAACTAATTCTTTGGCTTTATTTAAACATTTTAAATATATGTTGAAGTGCTGTATGAAATAGTGCCAAAAAGTGAATAATAGTGGATATTATTTTTAAATGCTCATCTGTAACTACATCTCTCTAAACCTAAAATTTATGTTTCATGAGAGTTTGTTTTTTTTTTTCAGGGAGGAATGCATTATATTTTAAAAAGAAATTAATGACCTTCAGTAAAAGTAGAGATGGCTGGCAACTCTGCTTTGTGTGTAGTAATAAAAATGGTTTATTGGCCTAATGCGGTTAATGCAGGAGCCAAATTATACTCAGACTCAACTTCATATCATGTGTGACTCTGGGGGCATCATTTCCTGACCTGGATTCCTCCCCTTCTCCAATCCCACTTCTTTCTCTGCCTGAAAGCAAAGCTTAGATGAAGGAAAGTAAATAGCTTTTCTTTCATTTAGCTGTATTTGTTTTCCATTGGCCCCTTTAAAGCAGCACCAGTAATGTCCCCAGAGCTCCCAAACCCATTTATTTTCTATCTACTACCTTGAAGCTGAAGCTAATTCACCCCAGAAGGTTTAACTCCTGTCAGCTGCAGCATCAGGGACGTATCAGTGCCACTGTGTGTAGGTGAGGATCAATAGGCTCAGGAAGTGTAGAAAGGACATGACTGGAGGAAAACAGGGTTTAGAGGCTGATCATGAAGAACTCAGAGGGACCTGGTATCTGGATTTGGCAGGGCACCTTATTTTGAAATAAAAAGGAATATTCCACAGGGAAAAAGAGAAACTCAAGCCTATTGTAAAAATTGAACAGCAGTTTAGTAGTTTTCTCTTTTCACTTACAACACTGTTAAGAAGTAGACTGCATAGTCAGGTTACAGAAGGATTTTCTTGGTTCTGAACAACTGAAACCCTAATTTTCAAGGTACACCTTAGTGTCTTGAAGCTTCACTTCCTCAGTCTCTTTCATGGTAATAATCCATGTGTACAGGCACTTCACTTTATGGACTCTAGATTGAACACTCATGTTGTGTCAAAGGTGACAGGAGCTAGTCAGAAAGATCCAAATCCATATAGGTTATTCATAAAAGTGTAAAACCATCCCCAAAGGAAAAGTTACATGAAACATTTACCATAATTCTAAGCGGTTACGTAAGAGGAGAAATTTTGTCTGGAGTCCTTGTGTTGCATCCCTGATGCAATTTTTGGCAAAGTTTTGAGATATAGTTTATATTTCCATGATCTCAAATTTAGCTCATAACTTTTAGCAGTTCTTCTAACCTTGCTGCTAGTGTCCTTATTAAAATTGTCTGTATGCTTTCATTATATTAATTTAAAAGGACTACAAGAGATCTAATCTTGTATGGCACTAATTTTTACTTCTTCTAAAATTATAGATTTTATATAAGCTAAAGCATTTTTGTGTTGGGGAAAATGAACTGTATATTACTGACACAGAGCAGGATAATCCATGATGCTACTCTTGTCTGAACTGTTCCTTTTGCAAGAAACTGAATGTCCACAACAGACACAGGGAATCTCCAGGAGCCAAACTACACTGTCTCTACTGAGGAAGGCATCTTGCATTGTCTTAGAAAATCTTGGATTTAGAAAACAAATTCCTCCAAAATTTTCAAAATCAAGAAAATTAGCATGACCCTTGAAATCAGTGTGGCACAAGAGCAAAGTACATACCATCTGGACATCTGAGAAGTAGGATTCTCTATACTGATTTTTTTCTTTTCTTATCACTATAGATATAATATGCCCCATGTCCCCTCTTCAAATGGGAGGATTTTTCAGATGAAGGTAGAAAACAGATCAGCGAATGCAAGGCAGACAACTGTATGCTCACAGAAAAATTATTTCTAACAGTTTAAGGTGACTCTTTGAGTCTTGAAAGATGACTTTTGCCCATGCTATGAACACCAGGCAAAATATCAGTAAACCCATCCTTTCCAAGGCCAAGGAAAAAGGAGTAAATGGGCATATGTACATCCTGTTGGAAGAGGAAAAGCATGGGGTATCCTGATCATCCAGCCTGATATAAATGTATCTCACTCAAGATCCAGTCCTTAGCCATCATCACACCACCATGGGAAAGACTGAACAATCCTTGAAACTACCAATGTGTTTTCCTCCATATACTGTGGTCCAATCAACATCTCAAGTTGTCTTCAATTAACTGAGCACCTGTGTTCCATAAACCTGGAAGACACTTACCCAGTAATATTCTACCAAATTCCAATATTGACGTGATGTGCTGAGAGAGTTGGGATTGTTCAGCCTTGAGAAGAGAAGGCTTCAGAAAACCTTAGAGCACATTAATGTACCTAAAGGGGTCCTACAAAAAAGCTGGAGAGGGAATTTCTGCAAGGTAGTGATAGGACAAGGGAGAATACTTTAAAATGAAAGAGTATATATTTAGACTGGATATAAGGAAGAAATTCTTTGCTGTGGGGGAGGTGAGGCACTGACACAGGTTGCCCAGAGAAGCTGTGATGGGGTGAAGCAGTATGGGCTGATGCTCCATCTCTGAAAGTGTTCAAGACCAGTCTGGATGGGGCTCTGAGCAACCTGGTCTAGTGCAAGGTGTCCTGCCCACAGCATGGACTGTTGGAACCAGATGATTTTTAAATTCTTTTCCAACCCAGGCCACTCTATGATTCTGTGGTATATTCTTATCACATGGACTCTAGAATGTGTTTGTTACATCTAAGTTAGACACTTAAGTGAGGCATCTAATTTAGTAAAATATATACCTTGGACTCCTTCGTGTCAAAGCAAGGGTACACATTCTTTGTATATGTCCACATATTCTATATATTTCACAAGTTGTTTAGGTACTACATGATTGGAACAATTATTAAAGGTAGAAGGGTTGAATTCACATCAAGAACTGAACAGTGACACTCATGAGGAAGTCTTGGTAATGATATGCTGGGGTGCAAGCTCACTTCCATCTATATGCTATTCCTCCTCTTACATTTAAATACATTCCCTATGCAAAGACACCTTTATGCTCACATTCTGTATGCACCAGCCCGCGTGCCTCTGCTTCCTCATTCTCAGTTTCTCAATAAATTGTGAATGTCTCACCCAGTTTCTGTATCTGAGAAAAGGGATGAGACCTCAAATATTATTCAGTCCCCATATATAATTTTTTATGAAAGCAGGTGGGCAGAAAAAGAAATGGGTTGTAGTATCTTATTCAGCTGAAAAATAGGTTACCACATAGATTTACCAATTTTTTTTGATATAAAAAATACATTCATGAAAGAAGTTGTATAAACAATTAGCTTGGCAAAACTTCAGATGGATGTCAATCATTCATGCATATTAGAGTCTAGTTATCACTAGTAAATGGGCTGAGTTAAAAATTCCTTATCTTTAAAAAATAGTCTACATGGAATTTTATGACTACGTATTATTTATTACTATAATCTTTGTACAAGTGTATATTTATCAAAACAGTGAAAATGCAAAAGATATTTCTCTAAATGTTATCAAAATTGGCACAAAAGACCTTAGAAGTTTGGTGGAAAGGGGAATTGTCTATGTTACTGAAAACAGGAGGATCAGGAAATATTTTAATAACATTTCAGCCACCAACCAGGTAGTATTACCAAGAATGTGTTTGGCTATGATTTCTTTTGTCCATGAATATTTGAAAAACCACCCACTTCTGCACATACACAGATTTCACCCTTAATATTTGGATTCCTCTTAATGAAAAAACTGAAGAACTTTTTTGTTAAGTTTTTGATCTTTTTGATCTTTAATTCTTACCAGTCAAAAAGCCACTTCTTTACTGGAAAAAAAAATCTTGAAAACATTTTGACCAGACAAAGTGTCATTCATATGAAAACTGTATTCAGGTTTAAGCTAATTATGGAAAAGATAGATATTCTTGATGCCAAACTCATGCTCCAAATAAGGGGAGGATGCTACAAATGAAACAGGATTAGCAATGTGACAGCTTTAGAAAACTGCTGCTGCTGACACTGCTGCTGTCTTCTGTTCTGTCATGGAAGATATTTGAAATTATGACCGTGACTGGGGTTTGTGAGACTGAGAGGCACAGATTCCTAAGTTCCTGTGAAACTGGGTGATGTTTGGGATTCCATTACAACCCTGCACATGAGACAGGGAGCTGGTGAAGGTTTGGAACCTTTTTAAGAATGAGTTCTGGGCTACTTTAAAACTAAAATCTGCTTTGAGTCCCCTGAGTAATTTGAACAGGTGTGCCGCATTAAAGTCATTAAATGGTGTAAGAATTTAAATCACTATAAGAGTTTAACAAGAAAAAAAGTCCTATCCTTGGGCTTTGAAGGGGAAGAGGTGGGTACAATGCAAAACTGTTCATGAGGCACCATGACAGTGAGGACATGTGAACTAGTGCCAGAATGTGGGGTGGCTATTTTGGTCTGGCTTCATGTCAAGGTGGTGTCACTGAGATCATCTGATTTTTATGGAAGTGGTCCTCACAACATCCATTTATTCCCATTCAAATTGTCAGACCTCTGTGCTGCATTAGATGTCACTGGTTACAGAAACCTGTCACATTGTTGAGGGAAGTGGCTGGGTGTTGATTTAGTTATTTCTATGAGACTGAATACAGACTTATTAGTTACTTCTGCCACCCCCAAGGAAAAGTCTATTTCCAAGCACTAAGTGCTCTCCTTTGCTCTCATACATTTGGCAACTGGAAGAAAATATTTCTCCATCTAAATCTGATAAGGATGAAGAGTATGCGGAATGGAGGAAGGAATTGCTTTGCGGGGGCTTCTTGCTGGAAAATGGGGAATAATTCACTGAAATCAAAGCAGTTTATTGAAGTAAGAATTTGAACCAGGATCTTATTCTTTTTGGTGAATATGCAGATTTAATCTGTACCAGATATTCTTGATGACCCATATTTGAACATGAACAGTACAGTCTAAACATTCCTGCCTGAACTGGGTTCCGTGGGCTGCATCCTAATTCAAAGGCAGCACAGGTGTGGATGCATTTTGCCTGAGGTAGGATGAAGCTATTTATGTACTTTACAAAGTGCAATAGTCTTCTCCCAAGCAACAGGACTCACAGGGCAAAATGTCAGACACAGACAACCTACTGAACACAAGTTAACAAGATCTTTAACAATTTTCTGCAGACGAGTGTGATGAACCCATTATAAGGAATGATGTGGGTCCTCTGTGGGCTCTCAGTGTTTCAACTGTATCATTATTTGTCATATTTACAGTATATGACAAATGAGCTAAGGGGAGAAAAACCTGGACTGGAAAGAGATTAGATCATCTGGGATGAAAAACTGCCAACACTGAGGCTTTACACCAATAGAAAAATAACAATCATGCCTTACATAAGGCATATGTAATCTCTGCAGCTACCTTGAAAAAATGTCCCCCTTCAGGACATTTCTTACCCTTTCTTCTAAACACAGTTCCTCCATCTCGTTTATCTTTGAGGCAAAGATGTATTTTCCACCTTCGTTGTCCTCTCCTGCAGAAAACACTGTATGCATCATATGCAGAAATATGAGCAAATTGTGGTTTGAATCCCTTCCACCCTTTCAGAAATTATTAAGCATCCGAACTACAAGAAGCCATGATTCTAATCACTTTTATATTCCATTGACCAAGCTCTTTTCCCAACAGCACTGTCATTTAATACTGAATAGTAAAGAAGCTTGACTTTTTTAGAAAGGTTTCTTATCCACCTTGGTTTTTTTTACTCTTGGGGTGCATTTCTCTGCCACCTTTGACATCTGTGTATGCAGCCCCATACTAGTGCAACCCGTTTTAGAAAAATTTGTGCTTACATGGCTCTACTCAGACTTCCAGATGCTGTTTTGCAGATACTCTGACTGATACAGAGGGTAGATGGCCCTTTAAAATGTGGTCTGAACAAAACACATTTATGAGAACTCAACAGCAGAGTGCAATGTACAATATGTAAGTATTTAAAGTGTATACTACAGAATGAGACATTTTACTGGCTGAAATCACATCATTTAACTTGTGGCAATGACCTCCTGCCATGCAACATATTTTTTGTGTGCACATAGACATTACATGGAAGGAAAAAACACACTATAGGCAGTTCTAACAAGACCCAGGTATTCAATGAAATTCAATTCCTGTTTTCTGTAGCATTCCTTTTACCACTGAATAGTTTCTGTTTCTTTATTTTTTCCCCCTCTCCCGAACTCTCTTTCTTGCAGAGTTCACGGCTATGATGTTGGTTCCTCTCCTGACACATCCATCCTACACTGACCATAAAGAGCAAGAGGCTGACAGATAATGTTGAACAGCTTTCCATGGGAACTCGGATTATGCAAGCACAGTTTGATCTCCACAATGGTTCAGAACCACTCAGATATACATTGTGCACTGCTGCTGAAAGTTTGTCTCCAGGCTACTAGGAGAGATATTTAAGGCACTGTGATGTTTAAACAGAAAAATATGTGTTTTATTAATCATATTTGCACAACTGATCAGGAAAATTCATTTCTTATGTTTTCAGAATTAATTTTGTGGAGTAAAGTGAAGTAAGATTAACCTAAAGACCTAAGCAAAACTATGGCTTCTTTGTTTCAGGCTGGAGAAAGGCCAAATCACATTATAGCATACTTTACTGGTAAGGTTATATATTAGGAAAGTCCCAAAAGGGTTTGAGAAGGAACCAGTATGAAACAGAGTTAGTGACTGGCTATACAGCCCGATCTTGTACTGTTTCCAGATTCTTACATTATAAACCACACAGTTATCAGTTTTATTGTCACTGTGATTCCAGATAGACAAATATATCACACAAGCACTATGCTAATACTTTAACAAATGAAAGGGTCACTTTTTGCCTGGACAGTCCATGCATAGATTGCCTTTTTTTTTTTTTTTTATTCCCTCTAGGATTTTTTCTCTATCCCACTGTTTTTCAGTGTGATTAATCTAAGCGTATTAAATACAAATTTTATCCAGACGTATGGTTTCTAGCTAACAGTCCATTGTCTATTATATGTAAGGAGTGGGGCAAAATTTTAAAATATGCTCAGGTATTTAGCTAGTATATTTTAGTTAGCCAGCCAATCTTTTCTGTGGTGTTGAGAACTGCGGTGCCTACTGCAGTTAGTGGAAATGGCCTGCTCACTGTGTCTAGAAACTGGATTTTATTTAACTTTTTATTGATTATTAAACTTTCTACATGTTCACACAGCAGCATAAAATTCTAGTGACTTCAGTTTTCTGACCATTTTCAATTGGGGTAGAAAAATAACAATAATGAGATGGTGTGATAAGGAAATTGTTGCTGTTATTGTAAATCCATACTCTACATCTCTTTTAACCCTAATTATATTCTATTGCTTAAACAAAGTTTATTTTACATATGGTATCCAAACAAGATAACATATAAGAACTTAAAAAATAATTTCTTTAACTACACTTTCCAGTCAGAAGGATTAACTAAACCTATGTTTAGTGAGGGTAGTGTCAGTGAGGACACTGTCAGGTACAACAGCTCTACCTTCTAGTTGCCACCTGCCCCTTTCAGGAAAAGGCATAGGAAAAAGATGTTTCCTGCCATACCCTGCCAGTCACAATGATATCAAAGGCATTAGTATCACACAATCAGCTCTCCATGAAAGTGGGGACAATATCTAATTTCCTTAATAATTAGAAATTTATGTAATTTTATATTATTTTAGATACTGGAAGAGAAACTTCAAGGTCTTTATTTCATGTCATCATCACATGGTAATACACTTTCTTTACATTTACATAACATAGCCATTTGATTATTTTAATATCAAGGGACTAAGACAAAAATTTTGGACTACTGACCCCCATATATTTTGTTTATATTTTATTTAGAATTACCTTCTTCATCTACATATCAGTACAACTTTACCTTAGCCTCACTGTGCCTAACCTTAACCAAAATGATGGGGAAGCATAAGCATTATTTGGATGTAAAAGGAATGTCTATATGTATTACTATTGGATTTTTTCTAATTATTGCAAAGTTCCCTGTTCATCAGAAATAGGTGGAACTATTGCAATTCAATTCTGATTATTGTTGTGAGCATATGGAAGTCTAAACATATTTGGTTTTGTTTATTCCATACCTAATTTCAGGAAGGTTGGGTCCCACAAGGCATTGAATCCCTATCACTTGCAATGAAACCAGGAGCTAGCAGTTGGTTGGGATCCCTCATTTTTTACTTGTGCTCGAGAATCAGCCAAATGACTTGCAGTGGAAGCTTCCAGAATTAAAAACCAAACCACAATAACAACAACAAAATCCACAAAAACCCCCAAGCCTGCAGCCATCCATCTCATTTCACATATCCAAACAATAAAAGCATCAGGCTTAAGTATCAGACTTAAAGCTGTCAACTTATGGGCCAAAAGAGATGTTAGTGTTTCACATAATCTAATGTATACATTTAGACAGTTTCATGGTTCACTCAGTTCCTCCTGTTTTGTGGTTTTATTTCATTTGGGATCCATTCCAGTCCCTGTCACAGAGACCCTGACTCTTTCTTTGGCTGTGAAGGTTCCACAGCAGCATAGCCTGCACTGTGTTGGACCTCAGGATACTCAGGCAAGTCTGAGTGATCCAGGAAGGAAAATCTCTGAAGCTCTAAAGGCACAGTGTAGTTTTAAGGCAAATAAATTGGCTGTAGGAAAGACCTCGAGAAGGTATTATTAATGTTAAGTTTAAAACCCTCCCTTCTCAGCATTTTCAAACCAACATAAACATGAATTCTGCTTTATTTCTCAGTATTATAAAACTTTAACAGCACTGAACTGTAAAAATAACTAAATCTATCTTTTTCTTTCCTCTCCAGAGTACTTCTAAATCCTTCTGTTAAATTTCTACACTCTGTCACAGACATATTTTTATATTTCTCTGTCATTTCTTTGTCTCAGCTCTGTGAAGAAGAGAAATGATCCAATTACCTTGAGGAGAGGATTTCTAATAAAAATTTATAAAGAAACAGTAAGTGCTGTCATCTTCACTCTTTTTCCTTTTTTTCCCCTTTCTCTGTTGTTGGTCAGGAAAGAAATGCTACATTGACATGAACCTTTTTTTACATATATATAGGCAAAGCAAGGCAAAGAAAGATTTTATACTGATTTCTGTAAAAACCATTACTGGATCAGATGTGGTAGTAGTTGTATCTGGGCAGAGTTTTCCTCAGATTGTTCTCTTGGAGCAGACATAGGATTCATCCAAGAGAGGATTTGGTCCTGGAACTCCCAGGGGAGCAGAGTCACTGATGGGAAAGACTGCTCTGGTGGCTGCCAGATCCTCCACCCCCAGGCAGCTGAGCTCCCTTTTCCCTGGCCATTCCTGTGCCTGAGAAGGTTTTGAAAAAGAGAAGAGTCGATGCAAAAATAAATGCAGTGTTTAGTTTCAAACTGCATTAACATCTGGATACATCTGAATATGATTACTGGATGGGATATTGCATGTTTCTTGGCATGATGTTTTCCTTGCTCCCAGTGTTTTTCTGCTCCTCATCACTCAGTGGCCGATCCCTTGATGCACAGGTAAATGCAATCACACTTGCATATTTGACTTTTTCTGCCAGTGTTAGAAGTCAGGAATAATCATCCTTATTTTCACGTATGAGTCAACAGATTTGAACTTTTTGCAGTGTTATTCTGATGTTTTATCTCTTCCTGTGGGGCTTTCCTGTCCCAGTGCCTGTCCATCAGAATGTCTTCCTGACTTATATTTACCTCAAAATTCTATTTTTCTACAAGGTTTCCATAAAGCTCAGAAAGGACTTTCTACATGTCCAACTTTATTCATTCCTCTCTGATGAGGAATTCTCTGCTATTTTTATATGCAGTTTATGAATGCAAATTTGCATTGATTCAATTTATTAGTTTAAAAAGCCATTGCTATCATTAAAAGTATATGAAATTAATTAAATTATTAATACTTTTGTCCTTCACTTTATGCACTGACTAAAACAGTTTTAGATTTTTTATTAAAGGACTCTTGGATAGTTTTGAACAGGTTCTTTTGTCCCTTGACAGTTTCACTTGGTCATTTTAAGAGAGGCCTTAAAGTCTTAGTGTAAAACCTAACTTTTTGAAATGATACTCCAATGAAAATGTAATAACCAATGGGAATGCTCTAGAAATCAGTCTAAAAGCAACTTGCTGATCAAATAAAAAAACCAAGAGCTGGGTTGTACTTAGTCTCCTCTTGAGAGGAGAACCTGTAATTCCTGTTCCAACTTTCATAGTTTCAAAACTTGTTAAGAAATGTATCTCAGTTGTTCTATAACTTTAATAACGGGTATGTTTATACACAGAAAAAGTCTTGGCTTCATTTTAATCAAATATTGCCAATTTTGGGAACCAATGCAAGATCCTGTTCTGCCCCTCTGTTTAACAAAAAAAATTGGTGATCATTCAGGACTGCATTTCTAACTTTTATGTAATCAACAATGTTTAAATCTATGTGAAGTTTCTACCTTTTTGTTGGAGCACATTGATTCTGTATAATAAGTACATATTGCAAGCAGAGGAAAATTAATTGATTCTAAGATAAAAGACACAAATCCAATAGCCATCAGACACAGCAGCTAAGAGTCAATCATAACAGGCAGAACGAGGTTAATGCACAGAGTGTAATGTATCCTCTTATAGGCAGTGGTAAGTAGGCTACACTCAGGGGCTGTGTACTCTAGTTGTATATACTACCTTGGGTGATTGAAATTCTTGCTCTAAGTTCTTATATATAAATGTTTAGTTACTTATCAGGAGAATGAAAAAGGTCTGGGTTTTGGTGACATCTGAAATAAAAAGCAGCTGCCTGGTGTTTTAGGATGTGCCTTTCACTAAGCAGTTTATAAGCACTGCCTCACTCCTGCAAGGCTCAGAAATCTTTGTATCCCCAAGGGCATCCAGAAATTAAATTTGGCTGTTAAAAACATTGTGCAGTTGAAAAGCATACATATAAAATGCTTTGTATTTTTTCCTTACCTGTTTGCTTTTCTGTTTTTCATTCAAGATCTCATAGAAATGTGGTAGAACAAGAGTTTTAATTAGTGTAATTTGCATGTACCTCCTCAAAAGTGAAGTACACTCCCAAATTGCTTTGAGTGCTCATCTGATTTGTAGGTTCACAAATAAAATATGATAAATTAAACACTTTTTTAAAATTCATTTTTTTAATATATTTTGCTAGTTGCTGTACAGTCAGCTTTCTGCACAGATGTCCTCTGCTATGAAACTGCTCCTTGCTACTTTGGAACAACATTTGTCTGTGTATGTATTACACACAGCAAATAGCATGCTTATGTCTTTGGTGAACTCAGGGGAGGGATAGTTTTGCACTATATTTCCACTGGACCTGCAAATGTCATATATGTCTTTCATAGGTCTTAAGTCATGTTTGCATTCATGAATCAGCTGGAAAATTTAGGACTTCAGTTGTGTTGTGCACTTTGAGGGAGGCCATCAAAAATAAATAAATAAAATATCAAAAATATTGATCAAATTGATCAAAAAAAATTGATCAAAAATAAATAGGTGCTAAATTAACAAAACAAACTTCAGTTTTCATCTGTCTGAGCTCTTTTTAACTTATTTCTTGTTCCCTCTGCTTTTTCTAAATTCCAGCCCTTATTCTCTACAAAGTAATGACTTCAATTTGCTTCATATTTTAAATGAAGGAATGAGATACCGTAATGCCATGAAAAGGGAACCCAAAAATCCACCCAAACCCAGTTTATGTGAGTTTTACATCCTTTTGCTGAGGAAAAAAAAGAAATAGACAGGGTGGGGCTTTTTTGTTGTTTTTGTTTTTGTTTGTGTTTGTGTTTGTGTTTGTGTTTTTGTTTGTGTTTGTTTGTTTGTTTGTTTGTGGTTTTTTTAAATATATATTCATCCAGGACAAAGTAAATTTTAAAAAATCAAATAAATCTACTGGAAGTGGCAAACTTGAAACTATCTGCTAGGACAGAGTTATAGTAAAAGAGGTTTCCTTGAAGAGATTTTCTTACTTCTTAATTCAACCATTGCCAACACTAAAATCTCTTTCAGTGCCTTCCACTCTGATAATTGTGTGTGTCCTAGTATGGAATTAGAACACCTTCATTTTTTTCTTGCTCCTAAAGGTACTGTGAAAGGAGAGAGTGATCTGGGAATTTGGTTGTTGCACCCAACAGTCAGTAGCAGCTCCTCACCTTTTTGTAAAGCAGCCTCATCCTTGGACCTTGAAGGATTTCTCACCTGCACAGCTTGTGACACAAGACTCATCATTTTCCTGATGAGTCTATTCTTTAACAGCTTATCTGGAAACGTGATCCTTGGGAATATCTTCCCAGGACTGCTTTGCCTAGAGTCAATTATTTTGAAGCAAGGAGACAATGTGATTGAAGGGATGAAAACTCATGCTGTTGCCAGAAGAAAGACTGAAGTAATCTTCAAATTATACAACTGTGTCTAGTGATGACACTAATGAGCTCCTTAAAAATGCAGATTGCAGCTCATGCAATGATTAGCTTGTGTTATTGATGCACTAATAGTGACTTAAAAAATATAACACACTCTGAGTCTTTCACATCATTTCACAATGCACATTTCCAAGTTTCAAGGTAATTATAAGTGAAGATGAGACAGTGTTTAAAATAGAATTTCTCTGGTTGGAAACAGACATAGCCTCCCATGTTTCCCAAATGGAGCTGTGATTATGGACATAACACAGGAAAGGTTTTAAAACCACTAAGTTTCTGGGCAGTGTTATAGATTCCCTGTTTATTGGATATTGCCTATGTACAAATGACAATGAAAAGTGAAGTCTGCTATTATTTGTCATGCCTACAACAGCTACTCTATTTGCTGTCAGATTGCATTGCATGCATTGTGCATCTTTTAACAGCACTTAGATATGCTGACATAAAATACAAAGATGATCGCATTACATTTTCTGCAACTGCATCTCATTTTGCTAATGCTTACAAATTAAGGGTGTCTATCACCCTGTGCATGAGACAGAACACAGATAGCATTTTAAATCCCTTGAATTTTGTAGAGTACACCACTTAAATACAGAAGCAGCCCTACTTGTAAACAATTGACATGTAGCTCATAAACTAGTCTAGTCAATATGAAAATGAAACCATGTAGTGCATACTGAAACTATTCCTCCTTACTGTTATTTCTTAGTTGTAATATTATTTATTTGTAGAAATTTGCTTTTGGCAACTTATTTACAAGAGACAGTTTAAATATACAGCACTAGCACTTATCTTCATCCACAAATCTTAGTGACTATGTCTTTACATGGTCAACAAACCCTGGAAAATCTAATGGGCCTTTACAGAAGTCAGGATGCTAGAGGACAGTCTTTCAGAAGGATACTATTTATTCATATGTCACAGATTTGTATGAAATAGAAGACTCCCAGAGAGTAAAGGAGACTCATATCAACATTCCAGGAGCGACCAAATGGAGTGGCAAAATCTTAGCACCATAATCTGAATTTCATTAGATGTAGAGTTGCAGTTGAAATCATGTTCTATGGTAGGACACATAACGCAGGACTTCACTGAGGCAGTTTTACTCTAGAAACAAAGCAAGACCTGAGCTGTATATAATGTTTCTGTTTCCACCTTGTACCTCCTTGCTGCACTGGATATTGCCTGCTAGTTTCCTGAGGTTCTTATCATTCTTATTCCCACCTCATGGCTATGACCACTGAACTGAAGGAGTGTTTGCTTTTTATCAATGCTGGGGCTGAGATAACCAGTCCAAGCTTTTCACAGCACACCCCTGGAACCCCTCGGGATGAGCATGGTTTGGGGTACGAGGTACAGACACATCTATCAAGTTGCACTCCTTTTTCTAGCAACATTTTTGTTTTAGTGGTGAATGGCTGCAGATGGACAGTCCTGCTGACTTCCCAGGTCACTGCTGTCTTCCTGGCACATCTTGACAAGAGGAAAGAAAAAAGGAGAGTAAGAACAAATGCCCAAAAGTGCTTTTTACACAATAGTGGGACCAAGAGCCATGCAAGTCTCAATGAATAGCAGTTGCTGTGACCTTATTCAGCTGCTTTTAATAATTTTGCACCAGATGCTGGAAGATCTGAAGCATTATAGGTTGGGAGAGTTTGTTCCCCTGATTGTTCTTGAAACTGCCTGTTTAAGCAGAGCTAATAATCTACAAGACTTTTTTCATAGAAAGCAGTCATTAGAGACTCTGTGACAAGTTCAATTTTTTACCTGAAGAGTTGTTTATGCTTCTCCTGTGATTTTCATGGGAAGTGTATGGCTCTCTATTTCATTTGTCTTTGAAGAGGAAACTGAATTACCTTGGTGTCAAACAGCTCAACTGTCTGTTTTACTTTTTTGTTTTCATCTTTATTTTTGTTGCCATTAACACGGTTACATATGGGTAACCGTATGGTGGGATACAAGTATCAGATGGTTGCCCAGAAGTCTGGCATCTGCAGAAATTATTTTATTTCCAAATGGGAAACGGAATCTTTAGCAAATGAGTAATTATGGAATACATGGAAATCATAGTTGGACAAATAACCCAATGCTTCTCCCCATTACAGAGCACACCAAACTCACTCAGATATTTTGGGGGGTGATGTGTTACTCTTAACACTATTAGGAGTTTGCTGCATAGAAATTTCTGGGTCTGTGAAAAGAAGAGTATTACAAACATATAGTTGAGTTGACTTCTGGTGTTACTTCTGTGCCATAGAGTCATAGTCATAACCAGAAACCCCAAGAGGCCCCAGCTCAACAATAAAGACATTGTTATAATAAACGCAGTACAGATGCTCAGAGCTGTTTACAATGCACACAGTGGCATATTCTGCAGTCAAAAGTTCTTCTGCTGCAGGATTGATTGCTTTTCAATATTTCGTGCTTATTTGCAGTATCCCAAGAGTTGTCTCTTTCCTCCTTTTCTTCAATTCTTCTTTCTAATATTTGTCCTATATTTCTCAATTTTGACCAACATAGTAATGGCAATAAAAAGACTCATTACCTCTACTCAGACTCTCTTCTGTATAATTCCTCTTCAATAATTGTTCCTCTTCATTTTTTTGGCAAAGGAGTAAGAAATATTTAGTTCTTTAATTTGTATAATACATACCTATCATTCAGTCTGTCTTTGCTGCAGGAATATTCTCTTTTTAGCAGTAGCTTCAGCACTATAAATAAACCCAAAGGAATAGAGAGAACTAAAAAACCTTCATGGATCCCAGACCAAGAGCAGCTTTGGACAGCCGAAGCTGAGATACAGGGAGATCAGGAGGTATTTGATTTTCTAAGAATATTTTTCACTTCTTTGCCTAGAGCATCTCCAGTTCTCTGCAGATGTGATTGTCTCACCAAGACACAGAAGTGAGGGGTTTGTACAGTTTTGTACAGCTCACTTTTGGTGGGTCCTCTCTGTGTTACTTTCACTGTTATAATCAGAGGAGCAATACAGGAAATCTGCTGTGCTGTAACATGTATTGTATTGTTGAGGGGAAAAATATTAATGGTTCTAATGGAAAGCTGTCCCCAGAGTATTTATAAAGCCAAGTCAGACTTGATGTTTTCAGACTTGATACAAACTGTATTCTTCCCAGTCACAATCTCTAGATGAAACAATCATATTTTCTGAGACTTTCACTGCTATTTACCTTTAAATAATATTGGGAAAACTGTCCAAATTTCAAAGGTATGCTGTATGTATGATGCCACAGTTGTTCAGCCTTTGGGGTGTGAGGATGGAGGCCATCAGATCTCCCCAGGCCTGGTGCATCACCAGGACATCTTGTTGTCCTGGACACTAAGAAGTGTTGGAATTAATCATCTTGGATGGTTTTCACAGTAGTTCTGGGTCCTGACTGTCCTGGGCCCCCAACTTCCGCACACAACTTCCACTGCATAGTCAAGGATCCGAAAAGTAAATTGCAAAACTTTCAAACCTGCCTCATGAAAACAAGGCTCAAGAGCCACTGAAACAGGAAATTGCTCCTAGAAGGTTTGGGTTTTTTAAAATAAACAAAGTCCAGAGTAAAACTCACTGTTGGATTTTTTTTCGATGTGCTATGACATATCCAGAAATGTGCATATGCAGGTTTCTCCACTGTATAGTAGTGTGCACATTTGCATTTTAATGTTGGACTGGAAAGGGTGAAAATTAAAATAATTTGGAAGACGTGGATCAAGCTTCATCTTGTACTTTGTCAGTTACTAACATGAAGATGATCTTGAACTCATCTCTGTTTTATGAACAGCTATTAAACTACTCTGTTTTATGATAAACTTTAGAGTATTTTCATTACAACAATGTTATTTTCTAATAAAAACATCAGTCCGATCAAACCTAGTGTCAGGTCTAAAATCAATTTCTTTTTCTGTTACAAAGATTGGGAAAAAATTGTGGAGGATTCTTGGTCTATTAGGAGATGAGTCTTTCAGGCTTTTTGAAAATTTCATTGTCTGAATTTGATCTAGTTGAAGAGGAGAGTTGAAATGTTGCTACATCTACCCATGCCAGATTGCCGTTTTCTGCAGCAGTGAGGCAGTGCAAAGGCTGAGAATTCATGCAGTGAGAGACGTTCAGTGGTGTGCAGAAATGTGTTGCAAGGCTAAAGCTGAAAGCAGAGGGCTTCACATGTGAGAGAGATCAGGATGGATCAGAAGCTGAACTCTGACTTGACAGAGTGGTATCCTTCCAAAACCAACAAAGGCAAATGTCACTCAGAGCAAATTAACAGGAATATTAAATGCAAGACATAGGAGGCAACCAGCCATCTGCTCAGCACTGATCAGTTGTCTGTTGGAGTCCACCAATGCACTAAACCACCACATTTAAAAAGTGATGTAAGAGATCTGAACAAAAGAAAGCAAACACTGTAGGACATCTAAAAATGTGGCCGATAAAGAAATGTTGCATGAACTGGGCTAGATTGATACATAAAGGAAAAGACTACAGCATAACATGTTTACAATTTTGTAATGTTTAAAATGTTGGTCAGATAGTCATGTCAGCTAATGGGCAAAAAGGGTATATAACTGCAGCAATGTAAATTAGATTATATATTTTTTTAATTGCCTTTGTAAAGGCAATCGTAAAATGCTGGAACAGCTTACAAGTGGAGACAATAGATTTTCCCATCTGAATAGGTTATACAGATATCTTCCATGGATGATTTCTGTAGGAGTGGAGGACAAATTAGAAAGAGCAATCTGAGACCACTTGTACAGAGAAGGGCCAGGATTCAGAGCTGCAGAGCTGCCTCACTCTGTCAGGGACTTTGTTGATAAAAAGGAGTGAAGGAAAAAGAGAAAAAAAAAAAAAAAAGAAAAGAAAGATGGAAGGCTGCAAGTTCTGTATCTTACCAGGTGGTAACAAAACCCCCCTTATTATACAGCATTCTGCAGATCCTAAAGGATTGACTCAAGAGTCCTGTTATGCCAGGCCTAACATGGATCTAGGCCTGCATCTTGCTCCTGCTGCCTCTCCACAATTCTTCTGGAGCATACAAGAGGAGGAGCTGGAAGTTGACTGACTTCTTTATTTGAACCAAGGCTATTTTAATTGAATCCTACTGTCTCCCTTACTTTTTGGCAGCTGTCTATGTACCCCCCACCTCCCACACCTAGTTCTTTTTTTGTTTTGGCCAAGCAGAGATATTTTTTTCTTCTGAGAAAAAAAAAAAATACTGACATTGGGATGCAGCAGTCAGAATTCAGCTTTTCGTCGTTACCTCTCTGCTCTACCCTAGAAAGGTTGAAGATCTGGCCTTCCAGTCCCAGCTCTGGTATAAAATTGAAAGCAAATCTAAAGCACCAAGTATCCAGTAAAAAAGAAGTGCACAGTGTTTACTTCACACCATTGTGCATGAACATGTAGCTGGGAACTCATTAGGAGATTTGGGGATCTGGTCACTTGAGGCTAATTTGTTTGTGTGTTGCTTTTAAGAATCAGAGCAGAACTGTGCTATGCCATGAGCCAGAGGGCCAGGCAGAGGCCCTATCACTGGCCATATATCAACTCTTTCCCTGCTGAAATGTGACAGGTAGACACCTATGACAGATAGTTGTGCCTGCTTTACAGTTTTAGCATCACAATTCAGGGTAGGAATGCTGATTTTCCATATTTCAATACAATGAACATTTTTTCTCCCTGAACATTTGGATACTGAACAGCAGTGATTCAAAAAATCCTTCCTAACAAGAAAGTGGACATTATATAAAATACTTAATATTTGCTAAACTGAGGAAGAATATCATGCTTAGTTGGTTTAACTGTTAATGATTAAAAGAGTGGAATTCTCTACATGAGGTATACTTTAATCTTCCTTCCTTATTGCACTTCGATCTGTTAACCACTGCACATGAAAAAGCGGTTTTTATAGAACCTGTGAGGCTGGAGCTAAGTTCTGATGATGGCATTGCAAGTCAAAGGTTCCCAAACGACTGTGTGCATCATTAATGTGCTCCCAGCTTTGTGGAACTGCGTGGCAGAGAGCCAACAGTGCCGGGTGCTGCCTGGTGGTATTCCTGACTGCTGCTACCCATCAGTGCTGATGATGGCATTCACATTTAACACTACTGCTGATGAAAGTACCTGCAATTACTACAACTGCTGATGGCAGAAAGAGTTTGTTAGCCCTGCTGTAAATTACTTCCTGAGGCTTTCTTGCCAGCTTATTTCGTATTGTGAGCAAAATGCAGTCCCTTGGCACTTAGAAAGAGCTACATTAAGCAAAAGTTGTTTAAAAAGGCAGATATTATGAGACTAAGCCATACTGATGCCATAAACAGAAATTCAGCATTTCCCTCTTATGGCTGATATTGTGTGAGCCAGCCTGAACCAGGAAGCAACGTAGGTTGATGCAGTGCCCAAGCTAACCTGCTTTTTTGGCAGAGTTGACAGCACAAGGCTATCCTGATCCTGGGTTCAGTTTGATTTATCTGAATGGTTCTATTCTCCACCACAGGAAGTTATGATGTTGGATTTGCATTAGGTGAGAATGTCTACATCAGTACATTTCACAATACAGATAGACTAGAATATTTATAACAAATATTGACCTAAGGCCACCACAAAATATTTCTTAAATCAAGGCCAGAAACATGGCCACATTACCACATTAAAATCTTTCTGTGTAATGCATTAAATATTTCCCCGCTTTCACTAAATTCAATAATCTGTATTTTTTATACTCCTATTTCAATAACTAATGTCCTTGTACAGATTAACAAAAATATTCTACAGAAACTGATCAGCCAAAATGTGTTCCCAGGCTGGAGGGATCCATACACCTCCCTCTAGTGATGTCAAAACATAAGGATGGCTATATCAGTCAAATCCAAAAATCCATTTCAGCCAGTGTCCTGTTTCCCATAGCAGCTCATAGTCTTGCTTGGGCAGATTATGTAAATGGGGCTTCTAGGCCTGCTGCCACTGTCTGTGACTTGCTCCAAATGCTCAGATGCTCATGGTGTTCAAAAGTACATTCAAACATGTTGGTGTTGCACAGTCGAGGAAGAAGACAGGTTTAAGCTCAAAGTGAAACTTCTGCATCTTATTTGTTAGTGTAATGTTCCCTCCATGTTTTTGCACCAGTTCATTGCCTGTCTGTGCTCCTCATTGGACTTTCATGAGGGCATTGGCCATCTCTGCTGCTCCTCACAGATCTCCCAAGCCTTCTGAATGTAATCCTGAGGCTGCAAAGTTATTTACCTCAAAGGACAAATTGGACTTGCTGTGATAAGGGAGGGGAGGTGAGACAAAGACAGAACACGCTCACTGGTTTTTTCATGTCCTGCTCAGTAGTGGTTCAGTGTTTTCATGGTTGGTTTTTGTTTTGTTCTTTTACTAGAAAAGGCATGTCAGGGTTTTTTGTGTTCCAATGTTGCTGTTTTACACCAAAATGACACAGATTCCGAGATTCTGAAGCCTAAAAAATGAATCTTTATTTTTAAGGGATGTGTGTCCCTTATATACTATTTTACGCAGACCAATTTGATTGGTGAAACGAAGGCAAATCTCTTCAATCACATTAGTCAAACAAGAAGAAGTCCCTCCTGTCAGAAGGAATGAATAACATAGGTACAGTTACAAAAACATTCCTCATGTTTACAGAACTTCCCTGGGAAAAGAACTTCAGAAAACCCACAACACCTCAGGCATGGAACCAGGGATACATTCCCACCACCCATCCCTTCCCAAAATGTTGTGGGAATGAGAATGTCAGACCAAGGAACATCTATGCGTTTTTGTACATTTGTATGAAACAAAGACAAGCAGAAAGAAAATGGGGATTTTTAATTCTTACTCTTAGACTGACATAAACAGCCCAAGCTGTATTCACTTTATGGGGAAGACAGCAATTAGAAAGCAATTTACAAGTCAGAGGAAATGTCCACTTGGTTCTTCTCAACAACAACAGGGATCAGGATTATTTCTCCTTGTTAACCACTGCAAACAAAGGCAAAAGATTGATAAGGAACTAAAGATATAGGATAACAAGAAATGTTAGCCCATCAAATGTCCTCCCACCCTATTTTTTCTGCCATTTAACAGATCATCTGGAGCTTAACAGTAAACCAATAATTGTGACATATGGGGACAAGCTTTTTTGAGCCAGTGTGCAGCAAGCAGAAAACTGTAGGTTGTTAATGCAAGAACATGTACATTTTATTGTCTATGTGAGTGACCAAGCAACTAATTTGTAACTTTGTGTGTTTTTCTTAACACATAAATACAGTCACACTTGAGACACCAGAGCAAAGTTAAATCCCTGCCAGCAGGTGCTGTCTCCTTGGAAGAAAAAGGCCATACACTGCTAAAAGATTCTTACACTATAAATTATATGTTTAAAAGCACAGAAATGTCTCCTCATTGCATATCTTTGGTTATAAGTCTTTTGTGTTTGGAGGCTGGCTAGGAATTGAAATTGCTGTTTGGATAATCACAGCTTTCTTTGGTTAGTAATTTAGGATTCATGCTATTAACCCCCTGCATCTCTTTGTATACACGACATTAAAAACTCCTTGCCAGAAGCAGTTAACTGTTAGACAAATGGGCCAGCAAAATGAGTGCTTACAAATAAATGCTGGGATTAAACTGCACAGAAAGACAGGCTAAGATTTCCTTTTCATTCTCTGAGCTCTTTTAAGCAGTTTTTACTTTTTCCCAAATGATCGTCTTTCAGCTTGAATTTTGGCATATCTGAAGTAAACTGGAAAAAATAAACCAAAACAACTGAAAAAGAATAACTATGGGAAATATCAAGAAAACACTTCAGCCACTGGTAAAACATGAAAGTAGCTGAGAAAGCATTTTTTCCATTACTGCTTATGGGTTTTTATTTATTTATCTTTAAATAATATTATTTCTTGGGCAATTTTTTTTGAAACTTGAAATCTGACAAGTGTATAAACACCAGTTCAGCAAAACATTTTATCCTACACATATTCAGAAAACCACTTAGCTGTGTTGAAATCATGTTGTTTTTTCACATATATGCCTAAACTATACATGCACACACACTGGTCTAAATAATCTATTGCATTGATGGCATAAGGTAACACGCACTCTGTTCTCCTTACAGATGCCTAATTTAAGCCATATGACTCTGATGCCTTAGAAGTTATTTTTCCCTCATTTCTTTTGGTACTGCATGGCCAGACCATCCATATATCTGTTCTATAACTATTAGTTGAGAGAAATAGTTGTAACAGCTACATTGGCACCTAAACTGGACAGTCTGAAGATAATGTTGTGACTTTCAGTTTGTGCATTGCTAAAATTTTCTGACCTAGGTGAGTTTCAAGAATTTGTAAACTTACTTTGTGTGTGCATTTTCCTGCTTTAAAATTACAGACTGATTTTTACTTTACTCTATAGCTTTCAAATATGAATTCAACATGAAGTTAAAGCATGCTGGAAGATCGAGAATAAAAATATCAGATGGTTTCATTTGATCGAATGCAAATGTACACAAGATAGAGGCCTCTATCTGAACAAATAATTCTAGACTTCCTTTATTGGGAAGAAACAAGCACTTTGAGAATATTGCTCTTGGGGGTCTGTTTTAGACGTTTGCTGTATGTGGAGGTTTTTACTTTGTTATTACACCTACATGAGTTAAGTGAAGTTTCATACTTACTGAAAAATTTCTCCAGCATTTTGTATACATGAGGTAGACATGAATTTTCTCTAAAATATAGTATAATCTGTATTAGTGTACAAGATGGGGTCCAGAGGAGCTGCCCCCAGCAGTGAACTAAAGTTGACATTCTCTGGGAGTGTCCCCATTGCTGCTCTAGTTTGTCCGAGATTCAGTGTGTTTTGTCTGTTATTATTCACAGTGTGAGGTCTGAGTGAGATCAGGCATCCTAAAAGTTAATGTACTGCAGACAAGAGCAAGGTCTTGTCTTACTATTTCAGTCTTCCCCTGTTGCAAAATTCAGATTCAAGCCCATTAGACACATCCTTAGTAAAGTCTGAATCACTGACATGGTAAATTTAGAAGGG
The DNA here is from genome assembly GCA_013397195.1 of Hylia prasina. Classification (NCBI taxonomy): domain Eukaryota; kingdom Metazoa; phylum Chordata; class Aves; order Passeriformes; family Sylviidae; genus Hylia; species Hylia prasina. The sequence goes on from VYXD01005107.1 coordinate 716,980, forward strand.
TGCAAGTGCCAAACCCAAGACTAAACTTCTTTCTCTAATTCTTATCAAAATCTTGGGCCTCACCATGAGACTATGCCCTAAAAAAATATGACTTTAATGAATTTAGGTTCAAAATCAGGTGACCAACTCATCTAACATCTAACAAGAAAAGGCTGAGCAGGTTATCCAATCTGTTTTCCCATATATGATCATCACAGATCAACCCCACTGATTCTGCACTCATCCCAGTTACTCTAGTTACAAGAAATAAACCCAGTCTTTAAAACTCTGAATCTCTGGCAGAGTAAAAGCAACAGTGCTGACAACAGCAGTGGGGACGTTACAGGATGCTGATCAGGTAGATCTGGGATGATCAGGCTGATCATCCCAGCAGGAGGTAGGCATTGCTTGCTGTGCAGGCTGGCACAGACACCCAGTGTCCCTGCCAGTTCACAAACATGAGAAAACAACTGTGAGTTTGTGAGCAAGAAGTGCCCTTAGGATTTTAAAACATTTTCTGCTCTGTCCTAAAGCAATGGTGCAGCTTGTCCCAGTGCTTTGGCCCATCTTTAATTCTCCAAAGAATGAAGAAAACAAGCTATTCTGAACACGCCTGACCAGCTCACACTGGTATTGAACTTGGAGGAATGGAAATCTTTCTCTGCCACCCTTCTTGACAGGCTTAGGATCTAAAGCTGGAGATTTGCTTAGAGTCATGGTTTTAATGGATAACCAAAGGTGTGAGGAGCGCTTTGAGAGTAGAAGGCCTTCTGTTCTCTTTCCAGTGTAGAAAGTAAGACTATGAACATGGAAATTTCAGTGGGATAGGGAAGCTTTACTCAGCAGACTCAGTTAATATTAATATTTCAAAAGACTCTGTATTTGTGGGCCAATAAGAAGTGATCTGGGCCTCAGTCTTTAATTGACACCCAAGTTATCACCATTCCACAATCTAGTACACATCCAGTTTCCCATATGTGTATCGTGGAGGTGTCTTCTTATTTCTCTAGGGTTATGGAAGGATAAAATGCATTTGTATGTGTGAAATATTTAGGTATTACATTTCTGTAATCCTCTGAAGTACCAGCCAGTGAGAATCCTAAACAGAGGAGCAAAATAGCAGGATAAAAGCTCTTGCTGTTTCTACAATTCAGATTCTTGGCAGGGCACCTTTAACCAGTAAATTTCCACTCCTCTGTCTCTGCAGGTGCTCAGAACCATGCTATTTTCCTTTTGCTCTCACTTTCTATTTCTCATACAGAAAGTAATAAAATAAAAAATATATTTTTTAAAAAAGCCTATATGACAAATGTACAAACAAATTGAGAACAAAAAGAAGATAAAGCAAAAGTCAGGTCTATCCTCTTTTAATTCTCTCTTGAAAGCTAAACAATGACCAGCAAATGAATGGAGAGTGCTGAGTAGTTAAAATACTCAGCTTTTAACAACTGAGATATATTATCTGTGATGAAACCTGTTTTTAAAATGAGGCAAAAGTTTATAAACCTTAAAAAGTAACATGAATTTAAAGATTAGATCTGACAATGCACAAAGGGGAAAAGGACATACAAGTTATTTTGGGCAGATGGGTTGCAACATTTTAATTTTTTTTCATTTTTTCATTGTGAGTTTTTCTGTGCCACTTTTAGTCTATAAGGGAAGTTGCCTATACAGTTTCAGGTGAATCAAGGTTGAGGATGAATATCCACACCCACAATCTAACTTCCTGTGGGACTATCAAAGGCAATTCCCTATTAGTGCGAGAGAATTATACTTGAATTATATGGTCTGTTTTATCTACAGACACAGACACAGGCTCATAGCCTGAAAGCATTTTATTTGAAATGTTCTATTCTCTCTCAAATTTTTCTCTTTCATTTTTTCAGATTTTTAAAAATGGTTCTCCTTTCTTTCTTTCTTTCTTNTCCCTTTTCCCTGGCTGGGGTTGTCTCCCAGCTGGAAAACCGCAGGATGAGCAACGAGGGTGCGGGAGGTTGGAAAATGGGGATCCCCCTCTAATTCCTTTGGAATTTTCTTGTCGTGAAACGGAGACGCTTTTTTTCCTTCTTTTCCTTCTTTTCCTTCTTTTCCTTCTTTGCTTTGCTTTGCTTTGCTTTGCTTTGCTTTGCTTTGCTTTGCTTTCTTATCCCCAACTTTTGGAAAGCAGATACACAAGAAGTTAAGGTATTGTGAAAGAATAACAGAACATGAAGAACTGTATATGGAAACATGATAAATGAAAAATGGGCACAGTATCAAGCAATCACATTTGTATTCACAAATTGTTGAGAGCTGACATTGATTTATGATCTATTAACAGTCACCAGATTCTACGGCTACTTTATACAGATACAAAGAGATGGATGGATGGATGGATGGATGGATGGATGGATAGATAAACAGACAGTGAAATAATGTTGCAAATTGAGTAGCAACAGACCTAGTTATAAAAGATAACTAATCTTTTTTTTTTTTTAAATATGCAGATTTTTGAAGAATAGATCTTTAGGAAATCTTCCACAATATGGGAAGATTTGTTACTGTTAATTGTTCAAATGTTACTACTCTAGTACTACAACAAAACAATCCCACTTTACAGACAGTACCCTCAGTGTCCAACAGGCTGGAGAGAGGGAGTTTCACACTAATATTGTGTGCCAAAATATCCCATAGAATTACTACATTGAAAATAAACTCTTCCTTTAATTCATACAATGAGTTCAATTGTGCACATGCTTGTGAGCATTAAGAAAACAAGAGCTCCAAGAACATGAGTGATGGAGGGAGGGGGAACCTGAACAGGTGAAGAAAGATAAAAAATAATGTAAATGGTACTGAAAATGACAGGACCACAGTGCACAGCCAATCACAAAAGATTAGTCTTTGCACAGTGTTTCCCCTTACAGACAGTTTGTCCTGGTTGTACTAAGAGATAAATTAATTGAGGTGTCATAGACAAAGGAAGAGGCTGGAGTGGAAGTTTCCATATTAACAAGGAGGAAGGCAGTTCTTAATGGCTGTCCTGACCCACCCTGCTCTGTAAGGAGAGCCTTGTGCCCATGCAGAGCCTGGGGTCACCACTGGCCATGCTTGTGCCTGGTGACACAGCCTGGGCATGGGGCTCAGCCGTGGGCTCACGCTACTGCTGCCGCTCCCACGGCCTCTGGAGAAACCCCTGGCCCTCAGGAATACAGGTGCAAGCAGATCTTGGATCATGAACATGGTCCCTGTTCATGGAAACTAATTACCATGGAGCCTTGTGGGAGCATAAAGTAGTCTGGCCAGAGATGGAATTTGCATCTCTGCTGAGTCCAGACTTTCAGAGAACAGCACCTACTCCAGTGCTTTTGTCCAGGCAACAAAGTGATCCATTCTTTTGGCACCTTATCTTCAATTACCCAAGTTTCCTCATCTCGGATATCAAAACTTTCCTAATTTATGGACCAAAGTCACTAATAGCACTTAAATACTGTGATAATATCTCTCTATAATTTAATAATAGGTAAGATTTGTTTAATAACTTGTGATTAATATTAATTTCTGCAGCCATTATGTGACTAGCCTCAATGGCCTTGTTCCATAAATAATGTAATATTTTCTTTCTAAGTGCTGCAGTATCCTGTCTTCTTGACTGACTATGGATTTCAATATATTTTCTTAATCTACAGAAATAATGAGTATATTTGTCCTTCACCTTCTTTTTAAGATTCAAAACCAAAGATCATAGCAGCGTCCAGGTTCTCCATTCACTTTTTGCTAGTGATTCCACTGTTAATTTTGTCAGTCTAGACATTATCCCACTCAAGATAACACAAATTCAGTCATTGCAGCTAACATGTCTGGAAAAGTATGACAAACCAACAAACGCAGTTTCTTCATGTTTCTGAAAACATGTGTATTTGACTCTTCTATTTTTTGTAATTAAGTACAGTTCCATTTAAATCAATTGTTCTATTAGCTCAAAACATTTGATGTTATTTATTATTCAGACTTCTGTTAAAAGGGAGAAACTGCAAAAAAATATTTATCAGTAATCTGACCTTTAAAGAGGGAAAGACTACATTATAGAATTTATGTCTTAATCAACTTGGAAAAGAGATTAATAGTTTGATATGTCTACATATGCATTATTCATGTGTTTCCAACATAAACTGCCCATAAATTCACCCAAGGAGGTATTAGGCACATCTAAACAGTCAGGGAAGAGCATCTCCCTGCCTTCTGTTAAGGCTTGTCCTCAACTGTCCCTTTGTTTATATGCAAAGACTTGATCAGCAGAGACCTCACCTGTCCTCCCAGAGAGAAATCTCAAACTCACTTAGCACAAATTGACAGCTTGGACGGATCAAGTCCTTGTGGACTGAATGTGTGCATCTTGGACCACAGACAAATGGCTCGAATTCAGATCTTCCCATGAATTCCATGCATACTCTGTGTCTCAACTGCAGCCAGTCTAAGCTGGAGAGGAAACCTGTGAGCCAGACTGCTCATATGTGCTTAAACTCACATTGTGAATAACCCATGAATGGTTCAAAATTTACACACTTGATGCACACCCTCTAAACATTTGTAATGGCCATGTATTGCCATTATCCATTAGATTTCACTTATATTTCGTTAAGGAAGATAATTTGTTTTTAAAGATGTTATGACTTCTCAAAACTTTTGTTGATTCTGCTGTGTAGTGATGGCAAGTCTTGTCCTGCCCTTTATGACTATGTCAGTTAGTTAAGACAAACTGCTCTTTAGTGAACACTGAGAAGGAGGAATGTATTTAGGCTGTACAAGATGAGAAAGGAAACATTAAGTCCTGAACAGAGACGTATGAGAGGAGATAAGCAAGTAAGTACTGCTAGGGGCAGGAGCAACAGAAGGAACCACCTCTACTTGAGAGGAGAAGTTCAAAGATGAAAAAATTATTCTGTAATTTTATAAACCTCAAAATAGATAAAATTTGAACATCTCTCTCAAAGTTCTCACTGAAACACACACTATGGAACAAACCAGAGTGTCTTCCTGTCCTTGCTGTATTTAGCAAGGGAGAAGTGGTCAGTTCTTGGTCAGAAAAATGCTTTAAAATAACAGTTTCAGTAATATCTCTTACAGTATGAAGCACCTCATGATTCCCAAGTGGATGAGGCTCTGGTCCTTGACCTCTAGTCCTGCCAGTGAAGAGCAGTCCAAAATGACAACAAAGCAAATTTAGATGACATTTGTGAAATGTTTTGGATGACTGTTCTGCATTTTCCCATGTTCCATTGTTCTCTTATGAGCAAAAGCAGAAAATAAACAAATTTCAAGTCAGAGCTTCAATGTGGCTGCTTATTTGTTAATTTCATTTTTAAAAAGGCTTTGCAGAAACTGTAGACAGTTTCTTCAAATGATTCTACAGGAGACTGACAAAAGGCCAATTTATTCTTTGCATGAGCTGCCCTCTGTCTGCATACAAACCATGTGATTTGCCAGTAAGAAAGAGCAGCTGGAGGCTTAGTGACATCTGAGGGACAGGGAAAAATGCACAGAACAACCAGTGGCTGTTCAATATCTCTCAAACTTCTGAAAAAGACATTATTCCAGAAATAAAATTGCCATGTGTTCTTTGCCAGTGAATGTTCTGTATATGAAGAACACAATTTATAATCTCATCATGCATAAACCTTAGCCTGTTGGCAAACTGTTTACAGTGCCTGGTAGCCCAATGTCTCCTTGTACCTTGCTTTCTGCCACTGCCCCACTGTCAAGCTAAAAATGAAATATTAGCTATTACTGCCCTAAGGGAGGAGTCTGCTTCAAAATTAAGTAATTTTAGTCAAGGAAATATTCTCAACACTTGGTAGATTGTAGAAATAATATTTTTTTGTGTGTGGTTTTTTTCTGTTTGTTTGGACAGCTTGGCAAGATAATCAAATCCTTTCTCCTGCCCCCTGGCAGCAGCAGAAATACTTGTCTGTTCCTTGGGGTTTTTTGTTTAACCTGTGTTAAAATAGCTTGTTTGGCAACAATTCAGTCCAGCATTCTCTATCTTACAGTTACAAATAATGTATTTTGATTTCTATTTTCTAGTCAAAATAGCTCTTGATCAAAATTGTTCCCAACACTTCTTGTCCTGTCCAGTCTGTGAAGAGATTATTCCTTCTTTTCTTTTTTCCCATCAGGCTTTTCTGTTTGAAGCCTGTTTGCATGTCTTCCTTTAGCTTTGGTGAACTTGGTTGTTCTTGAGACACCTGAGCTCAATAAACAATTGATCTCAGCCTTTTAACAAGATTGACACAGACATAAAGGAATGAGGAAGACATGCAAAAAATTAGTAGTAAAATTAATTAAGGTCTGGGGAAGAAACACTCATTGCGCAGCAGGTTCTTGATGACCTAGTGAAGAATCTGTAATTTCAAACCTCAGTACATGTCAAGTTCACAAAATATAGCTAAATAAAGAAGATAACACTGTATTTCTTTTTATGTCAAAAAGACATAGGCCCCAATATCTTAATTGTATCTTTGCACAAAATTTATACTTTTACTGAAATGATTCAATATTTCACAGTGTCAATGAGTAACAAGTGCATTAATAAATATGCTTTTCTTTAAAAATACAGAAAATAAATTATAAACTTATAAAGCATAATAATATTTCTGGAGAAGTTAGTTTTCTTTAGACTGTGTAAGAAAGCCTCAAATAGTACAAATTTAACTTTTGTTTTCCTTTCCTTGGGATACCATCAAAATCAGAAGGTAGGGATATATTTTGCAAACACCTGCAGGAGAAAATAAGAAGAAAAAAGGACAAATTAAAACATAAAAGGTAATGAAAACCACAATCTAACTGTGTAATATCCACAACAACCAGCTTCAGGTCTTAAATTTTCCCTACAGTTAAAACTACTCTGTATAAACTGGTATCCTGGAGTTAAAATAATCACTGTAGAAGCTGATAATCTGGATACAATCTTTATACAAGGGAAAAAAAACCCCAACCTGAAGATATACTGGAATTCGAAACAAACATTGCAGAAGCTAGTACCTGTCTCTAACTCTTCCTTGAAAAATATTTTTTTTCCTAGAAAACATTATTTTTTATCATTGGGTTATTCGTCAAAAACAGACTTTGTGATAGTGCACAGTGAATATTAATTCTGAACTCAGATTTTAGCCACTAGCTTCCTCTTATGAATACACCTACTCAAATGCAATACACTGATAAGGCTTATTTTATAGTGGAAAAAATCTGGTTTGGATCAAATTTTTCTAGTTTGAAACAAAGAAATATCATTTGCAAAGATGCAGATTTATACAACTCTCTTAAAAAATTAATAGAAAATTTCAAACCAGCTCAATAATGCAACATCACTGATTAGTAAAATCCTTCTGAAAACAAGACCTTCACAAGGAAGGATGCAATCTCATTTCAGCTGGTGTCTTTGGGAGAGAAGGAATTTTGCTCCCAGAAAGCTAAAATTATTCAGTTCATCATCTTCTCTTGAATTTTCAGGGAATCTTTGATCTGTGAATAAAATTTGTTCATGTTCACACTTAATTTTTTATTCCCCTTGATGGGTTATTTTTTACCTTGCTCCTTGGGAACAGTAATTTTCCGTCCATGTTTTCTCTACAGACTTAATTTACTGTTGTATCTACATCCTATGAAGTTCTGTGTTCACCTCAGTCAGTGTAAATAGACGTGCTGTGACAGGCTGATGAGTGGCAGCAGGAATCCACCTATGACAAGAGCTTGAAGCTGCAGGGAAGTTTTCTTCCTGTAGGATGCATTTTGCATATGCTGTCCTTTTTGGGCTGTGGTGGGGGAACCCATGCTTTGCACACTGCGCAGGAGAAGGGAGCTAATATCCTGTTTCTTGCCTTCTTTCCTGTTTTAAAATTATGATTAGTTTGGCAGAGTGTCAGAATCGTAGACCAACAGAAAAACCTGACTATCAGGGAAGGAAAAGGTATAAAGCTAGGTGGAGAAATATGGATAGGCCAGAGTGACCTTCGAGTTTTGAGTAGCCTTGATGGTGAGAAGTAATTATGTGGGTTATGTACTTGATTAAAGAAAAACAAGGAAAACTGAAATGAGAATTTATAAATGGGTGGTGAAATGAACTAGGTTAGATTTTGCTGGGTAATTAGCTAGTTACACTTGACTGTATCGCCTCCTTGCAGCAGGGCATTAACAGATGGTGTACAGAGCTGTCAGAACTAAGAGTGTTGCCTTCCCCCATCAAGTGCTGTTGCTGCTGAAGGATCAATTCTTCAGTGCAAGCACTGGGGGGCTAATAAAGACTCCAACCCTGGGAACAGGAGTGATTTACAATTGAACTTAATCTATTTGAAAAATTCTAGCAACCACATTAAAAAAACCCCAAATCTCATCACGCACCACCTGAATTTCCTCAGTGCCATCTGTCTGCTGCATTAAACAAAACCCCGGAGACCCTCGGAGGGAGAGAGGCAGAGTTTTAATGATTAACCTAACCTGGCTGTCAGAATGGATAGCTTGATATATAGGCCCTGGATTGGCAGTTTCTGCATAGCTAGTCTCTGACGCTGCAGAGGCGATTCAAGCCAGCAGGATTCCCCTCTGGTGCGCAAACCAGCGCGTGTTCCCGCAGGAGCCGCTCCTGCGGCGCTCCCGGCTGCGCGGGGACATTCCCGGGGGAATGGCCTGGGGAAGCGCTGCCTGTAGCTTACACCTGCCAAGGCAGCACCTGCACATCACCCATCAATAATCCTGGAAGCTCGTCTGCACCTGAGTCCTTTGTAGCGATATGGCACAGACTCCCTGGCTTTATTTCTGTTAAAGGGTTTACCTGCTGAAAAACCTTGAAATGTTTTGAGTTTGGCACCTGAGCCAGCACCTTGCACTACTGTAGTTGCTGAAGAGTATGAATTTCATCAATTTAATGAGCTGAGATTGTACTTTTATGAGATTTCTATAAGATTCAAAAGTGAACGTGGCATTTTGATCATTTCCATTTGATCAAGAAAAACAATACCTTTCTTGGCATCAGTCTCAAACTTGGGTTTATGGGAGATACCAAAAATGAGACCTTTTAGTTTTATGAGAGCAATATTATTTTAATCTCTCAGTAAACATTTTTCCTCTGAATAGAAAGGACAGCTTTTCACTGTAAAAATTATTCTAAATTATAGGTGTTTTTTTTTTTACTCACTCACACATTTTTCATCTCATGTTGATGTACTTGAAATATTTAAATTAAATTGTTACTTCTTTGTGTTTGTGGAGAGGATGTAAACAATGCAGTTTTCCTGTTAGAAAATGTTTAACACTCATCAAGATATTTGTGGAGTGCTATTTAGTGAGCAATCATTTTATTTCTTTTACAGTAAAATTAATGGTTCCACTTTGTAGGTAAAGAAAATGAAACATAAGCTATCAATTTACAATAGATTTTACCAGAGCTAGCAATTTACATGTGAACAAAGTGAATATAAATGGTGAAAACATATTCATAAATTATATATGTCTGAAGGCTTAAGGGAGCAAAACATCATCTGACAAGGAACAACCAAATGTATAAACTAATTCAGCGAACGATTCCTAATTAAAATAAGATTTCCTAGAATTAGTTAAATTTTGTATTCATCCAGATGCTTATACACAGCTACGATTATCTAAATTATGAAATGTCTGTTTTATGCTCACTGCTAGGCTTCCCTAGGAAATCTCTCCATCTGTACAACCTTCCTGTAAATCTTTAATAAGAACCTGCAGTCTTAAAATGTATGTGAATTCTACAAAGATAAAGAACAAAATTAAATAATGTCGATACGTATTATTTTATTTGGTAGTAATTATTAGTTTTATTAATTAAAAATCAGTTCAGATGTAAATTAACTTTCTGGAAAAAAAAGTAATTTTCTGCCTTTTTTTCACTTGGTCCCCATAGTCAGTCCCCAGGGTCCAGGGATGAAGAGAACTGATCTCCCAGTAATTATTGAAGGACTCTGGCTCTCCCAGCCAGAGAGGGGAGCAGAACTCATGTCTCAGCAATGTCAGAGTAATCCTTCATCACACAAGTTATACACATTTCTCATAGCTGGCCCCACTCTATCAATCCTTCTGAAATATGAGAATCCCACTGAGGTCCATTTATTCATCCTACTTCCTATTGTTAATGAATATGACCAAGCAGGACAGATCCTAATGCCAGTATCTCCAGGCAGGCTGGCAGCCCTCTTGCTTTCATTTTCATGCCTTACTATTACTTATCAGTGCCATTTGATGATTCCTCTGAAATGTGTTTCACACACAGGCAGCAGGGTTCATATCCAAGCAAATCTGAATTCTGGATATAAAGTTTAATGGGCAACTGTTCCCATGATTTACCAGAAGTTTATGTGCATATATAATGTTTTATAAATCTCTATGTATAAGTCTCTCTTTTCAGGTAACAATAATAAAATAATAATGAAAAATTAGTTCCTGTTTTAGTAGTTCAAGACTCTTCTGATCCTCCTGCCCCTTAGGTGCTTACCATGGATGTCTGCTGCACTCTGCTGAACCAGAAAGAATTTCATCTTGACCCATTTTAGAAAACAGGGACACCACAAGGTTTGTACATCTCTTGGACTGGATTATCAGGCAAAATGAAAAAAAAATCCAGCAGTGGAAAAATTAGTTCTGTGTCATTTTTCCACACCCTTTTTCCTAGGATCACTGGAAATTTGTTCTGCTGTGTCACTGGTGTTTAGGGTGATGGAAGATGCAGAAGTAGCACATATTCTGCATCTATCATCCATGTGCTGTCCATATACTGTGCTACACTGGAAAGGGAATTCTACTGCTAAGAAAAGGGTTGGGGGGTTTGGTTAGTCCAGCACATCTCTTATTTTCTACTTATATTTCCTTTAGCTCAAAGGGTATTATGAACATGATGCTGTTTTCTAATGAAGTAACCACAGAATGGGTGACAGCAGGGGCCAACAAGATTGAAAGCAAAGGAGTATGTCTTTTATGCTTTCCCTTCCTTGAATCTCCCTATTCCTTGTCAGTTAATTACATTATGAATTTAGGCCATCACTCTAACAAGAGCCACCATGATATTTCATCTCTTGGAATAAGCAAGGATTGCTTCTCAGCTATATGTTTTGAAAAACGCATGTAAGAGAGGTATATAAGGTTATAAGAGGTCTTTTTGTGCACATTTTCTGTCAGATAAAGTTCTTGATCAAAAACAATAACTCATAAGTAACCTGAATTAATTTTCATTAAGATATCTGAAATGAAACAAAGGGTCTTTACTTGGATTAAAAAAATACTATGCACATTCTTTTACCAATATCTGTTTTATTACAAGAGAGAATTACTGCTCTAACTCAGAGCAGTAATTACATCTACTCTGTTCAAAGATTTTTGCTGCGAAACTCTAATGTACAAATGCAGAAGACATTGACTCCTTGCTAGTTTTATTAAAAAAAAGTATTGTGAGAACTTTTTTCTATCTAAATAATTTTTTTTTTTTTTTTCCGAAATAGTCAAAGGTGTTAAAGATGCTGGTACACTTTATTTCTCCTTACTTTAAGCTTTTAAACTTCATCTAGAATGATAAAATTAAATAAACTTTCTTTACATAAGTGCTGCTTTTCTGTAATTGCCCTGCATATTACATGTTAAAAGACTTTGGTCTTGTCTTCAGTGGGCTTGGGCAATGAAGATCACCTGGCTAAGGTGGGTTTTGTCAGCTGAAAAAACCCCACCTTAGGTAAGAAAGATACCCCCATGATAACAAGGCTCTTTCTTATCTTCTAATATCACATTTATATGTTCCAGTGTTTCATTTAAATCCTACTGATCAAAGGTTAATGCATCATTGTTGGGGTAGAGCTTGTACCCAGCACAGAGAAAAGAGCAGCAGGAGCCCAGCACAACCTCTAGAATCTCCAGAGAGGGAATTGTGGCCTAAGGATTCCTTTTAGCCTCTTTCTCCTTTTTGATATCCACCCAGTGTGCCTCAGCAGGACCCTTTGCATATTCCCACCCTGCTCACTCCTCTGTCTATGTGATTCTGGCAGTGGCTGAGATTCTAGATCTGTTCTGTTGACAGGAGTTTTAATGAGTGCAAACTTTCCACATCCAGTTGTGCCAGCCTGTAGTAAACTGCTGCTTCAAATTATGTTAATGTTAGTCAGAACCTAGCCAATGCCAGCTGTAAAGCTACTCCTTTCTCTTCCTACAGTTTGGAAAGGGCTTAACCTGTGAACTGCTTTCAGGTGTCCTCATGTCATAGGGTTTCTTCTTGAATAGTTTAGATGAATTACCTTCAAACCATGACTCGTTCATTAATTTTCCTTTGCTACTATACATTTTTCATAAAGGAAAAATTGATATTGTCCCCTGCCAAGTGACTGATGAGCAAACTGCAGATAGCATAATTGCAGTCAGAAATTTTGGACTAGGTTTCATTCTTGAAATGTTTGAGATTCATAAGGCAGGACGTTTCCTATGCAAAGTTCTGAATATCAATGAGTAGCAAAAAAAAAGTGTGAATTCAAGCTCCTATGTTGCGGTGTTTCTATTCACAAAAGATGTATTTAGATAATATTTTAAAAGTTCATAATCTAATATTATTGGAAATTTCTGATTTTAAGTGTGATTTTTTAATGATGTCACCATTACAGCTCTTACTTGAAACAACTGGGAATGCCCTAATTTTTAAGTGCTTTTCTGGCTTGTGTCTTGGTTTAACCCAGCAGTAGCTCAGACCTGACAGCTTCTCCCTCCTTTCCCTGTAGTGCGGTGTGGGAGAGAATAAGAAAAAAGGCAGAGCTCATGGGCTAAGATGAAGACAGTTTAGAATGAGAGAAAAGGAAGGGAAAGTAAGAACAATGTTAAAAGAACAGACAGAACAAGTGACACACAATGCAGTTGGTCCCCACCCACTGATCAATGCCCTGCTAGTCCCAGGAAAGTGGCTGCCATCCCCAGCCAGCTCCCCCAGTTTTGCTGTTCAGCATGATGCCATATGGTCTGGGATATCCCTTTGGCCACTCGGGGTCATCTGACCCAGCTGTGTCCCCTCCCATCTTCTATCACCCCCAGACTTCTCGCTGTCAGGCCACGGGAGAAGCTGAAAAGCCCTTGACTTTGTCCAAGCCCTGCTCAGCAACAACTGAAACATAAGTGTGTTATCAACATTATTCTCACTCTAAATCCCAAACACAGCACTGTTCCAGCTAGTAGGAAAATAATTAACTCCATCTCTGCCAAAACCAGGATAGCTGGACATAAAAGCCTTTCCTCTGTCCTTGCCATGTACCTTTCTCTCAGGGAATTTAAACCTTCGTTTAACCACCAAAATCGCTACATTATTTTCATGTTGGAAGAATTTTAAGAACTAATATTTTCCCCTTCACATGTCTGAAACTTTAGTGTCTTCTCTCATGGTTAAAAAAAATTCTACATTTTATTTTACTTTAGTTCCATTTCTGCCTCCTTAACTGCATGCTGACAGGGAGCATACTGAGAAAAAAAAAAGGGGCCATGCCATTTAGAACTGCTTCTCATTGACCTCTTTCTATCCTTGCATTTTCAATGTGTTCTTCTGGTTGCTTTTCTATGTTAAAATCTGGGTGAGACGCTTTGAATGTTGAATCTCAAATGTTAAGTCATATTAGCTGGATTTCACTGGAGTAGTTTAGGTTCAAACGGATGAAGTACGTGCTTATTTTTGCTCTCAGCTGAATAGCTCTGGTCTTTGAAATCTCTGTTGAAACTGTTTTGAATGAAAAGTAACTACATTGCATAGAAACACAGAATCATAGAATCACAAAATCATGAAATATCAGGTTGGAAGGGATCACAAGGGTAATCTGGTCCAACTTTTCTAGACAAAAGCACAGTCTGGACAAGTTTGCCCAGAAAGTACCCTGTTTAGCTGAATTTTAGTGTCCAAAGTTGAAGGATCCACCACTTGTCTAGGGACATTATTCCAGTGGCTGATTTTTCTCTTGTGAAAATTTTTCCTCTTGTATCCAGTCACAATATCCCCAGGAGTAACCTGTAGCCATTATACCTCTTTTTTCCCTGTGACTTCTCGGAAAAATAGAGGCTTTTTTGTAGCCAATACTGGAAAGTGGTGATAAGTTCTCCCCTAAGTCTTTTTTTCTCAAGGCTGGATAAACACATTTCTCTCAACCCTTCCTCATATGGCAGCCTTCCCAACCCTTTGTTCATTTCTGTGGCCTTTCTCTGGACCCTCTCCAGCCTGTCCACATCTTATTGTTAAACACACCTGTATAACGGGGTAGGTTTGAGGTTTTTCAATGTAATGAAACTTCTGGAGTTCCAACATCAACTTTTGTCATCTTAAGCATGTAGGGCTTTGATTTGGTTAAACAGAGGCTTGACACCAATCTGAGAGGAAGCAGATTTGGTTTATTGTAATCTTTTGGTTTTTTCTCTTCTCAAAAATAATCAGTGATTTGGAGCCTGGATATATGATTGTTTTCAGAAGTGTAGGTACAGTTCATTTGACCAAAAGGTAAGTATGTTTTTCATAGACAAACAAGTGTTTGCCATCCCTTTTCAATAAGTAGAAGGAAAGAGGTATTCTTGGGGAGTAAATCATCTCATCCTGCATAAGATATCTGAACACAGGTGAATCATTCCCTGACTTGATTCTCTATGGACTATAAGGGGAACCTGAAGTGTTTAGATCACATGCAGGATGTACATGAAAACACATGAAATCCAATGGATTCCAGAGGAGAACTGAGAGTACGTCAGAATCCTCTCCTCTCTGTATTTATTGGGCAGAGTTTAGTCTTAACAAACCAGACTGACCTCAGCCTGCAAAGTTTGACCTTATTCAACCTGCACTGGTTGGATTCAGCCAGTATTTCTGGATGAGAAACTTTTCCTGTTCCTGGCTCTGAGTGTCTGAGTGCCATGGGAGTGTGGATGACTCTTCATTTCAAAGTGCACACTTCTTTTAAAACAATCATCATACCTTTTCTCTCAAAAATTTCTCTCCCCTGAAGAAATTGCTATGCAACAAGCTGTTCAATGCCTCAAAGTCCAAGACATTGTACTGTAAACTTTTTTTTCCAAATTCAAATTAAAAATAGAAAGTATGTTTTTTCATCTAGACAGAACTATGGTCAAATTTAATAATTTCTGTAGTCTAGTAACAAAGTTATACTCTTCATCACCCAAATCTCTCCAACAAACAAGGTAGAAGTACATAATTCACAAGTGCAATGAGACAGATGATTTGTTGGGCAGGGAAATTGGTTTCTGAAAAGAAATAGTCACAAACAGCATTTTAGGCAATTATCTCTCAGGCATTTCAAAATGCTATTATCAGGTTTTCAGGAAACAAACCTGATAATAACCTGTCCTGTGAATTTAGTCTGTTTAGAAAGATTCAAAATCTTGTTTAAGAAAAATACTCAGATCACAAACCTAATTGCAATATATCTTTTTTCCAGGAGTGAATGATGCTTATACCCTTAGGGTTTATGTTCATGGTGAAACCATTATGAAATAAAGCTGTTAGAGAGTGTCTAAAGGGAGGCTACAAAGATGTTGAAGGGCCTTGAGGGGAAGCTCTATGAGGAGTGGCTGAGGTCACTTGGTCTGTTAAGCCTGGAGGAGACTGAGGGGAGACCTCAGTGCAGTTATAACTCCTTTGTGAAGGGAACAGGAGGGGCAGGCAATGATCTGTTCTCTGCGGTGACCAGTGACAGCACCTGAGAGAATGGCCTGAAGCTGTGTCACGGGAAGTTTAGGTTGGATATCAGGGAAAGGTTCTTAACCCAGAGGGTGTTTGGGCACTGGAACAAGCTTCCCAGGGAAGTGGTCACAGCACCAAGCCTGACAGAATCCACAGCACCAAGCTTAAGAAGTTTTTGGATGATGCTCTCAGGCACGTGGTGTGACTTGGGATGGTTCCGTGCAGGGACTGGAGTTGGACTTCATGATCTTTGTGGGTCCCTTCCAAGTCATCTTTCTCTGTGATTCTGTAAGACAGAAATTTGAAATGCAACAGCTAGTCAACAGAGATTTACACCGCTATTCTTCACTAAGAAATGTACTATATCATGGTACCTGCACTGGAGCCACTCCCCTCTGTTCTGGATCTCCAAGTCCCCTTTAAGAATCAAACTGTCTCTGGCAACAGAAACAAGAAGCAAAAGACAGAGAAGCAAGAACACAGAATTGCAAAGTTCCACTACTATTTAGGTCTGTGATGTACAGAGAAGATCCATGAATATTTGACAAGACAATATTTCACGTTCCTTCATGGATGCTGGTATTCAGGTAGGAATCAGATGTGCATGAAGAGTTACAGAATGCTGAGCTTAGGTGCTCTCAGGAGAGGTGGTTGGAAACTTTGGCCTGCATATGGCCTTCAATATGTGCATTGACATACAGAAAATAAAAGTATTCCTTCTGGCTTCATTTTTATTATTATTTTTCTATTACTGTTTTAGTCTATTCCTGCATGTGAGAAAGTCCTTCGGAAAACAACTTGCAAGAAACATACCAGAGTGACACCTGGTAGCTCCTGTCAAAACTGTGCTCATCAGTTCCTGCCAGGGAAGCTAATTTCATTAGAGATGAGGTTGAAATTGTCACTCAGCAAGTTTATTAATTCTCAAATACCAAGAGTGAAAAATGCACCAGCTGGGTGATAATCACTGAACACGTATAAACAAGCTCCATGCTTAGCTAATCTTCACTCTGCTGCTGGTTACGGGCCCCAAGCTTTTAAAATAATGTTTAATAGAGCAGATTGTTCCTGAAGGTAAACAAGGATGTGAGATTGCTGACAGCAACTTGCTCCCCATCACATCTTGTGCAACACATGTGGACATCCTACCTGGACGTAGGTTCATCTTGAGTTCTCCAGGTTCAGCCTCCATGGAGATATCATATCATATCGTATCATATCATATCATATCATATCATATCATATCATATCATATCATATCATCATATCAATCTCCATCCAGATACATGACTCTCTGTACTCAGGTGTTTCTGAAAAGGAGGCCCACCTGAGCAAGGCAGTCTCTCGGGAGACCCTGGAAAGAGAAGGGACGTACGTATGTGCAGAGCTAATCCATCACACCAGCACCTTTGCCAAGCAGCTCTGCACCTCACCCAAGCACAGAGAGAAGAGACTCTGATGTGTAGAGCTGTCTCATTGCACAGCAGATGTATGATTGCCTTGCAATGCATCCTGTTAATTCTGAAAATTAACAGAATGGCACAGAGAATGTGGGCAGACTGATCCGTGCCAGACATACTGTGAGCACTAGCTCAAAGGAGACATTTTCAGGGTGGTGGCTGTTTTTGGAAAAGTATCACTGGTTGCAAGAAAGAAGAGATGCACTGCACTGTCTCTGGACTAGGGCAGCACCTTCCCTTTAGTTCTGCTGCTACAGAGTCAGTCTGAAAGACACACAGCTTGAAATCCACAGTGGGGTTTAGTGACACTAAACCTGCCACTTGCAGGGTCCTCTGTCACTTGCTGTGTGCAGTTAAATGCACAGAGCTGCAGATAGGCACCAGCCATGTGTAGTTCAGTGCATAATGCTATTAATAATTACTTGGTTCCTCCACGGCCAGTGATTTCTAGTAATCCCTCTGTTTTCTCCCTTGTTAGATTTAGATATATCAAAGGCTTTTTGCTTGTAGCAAGGCCACATGGAAAGAAGCACCATTCTGTAGTCAGGGCTTCTTCACAATCACTTGCTTTGCACAGGTTTTTCAAACTTGCTGCTGGATAAAACCACCAGAATTTTTAATATGCAAGCGTCCAGCAGCAGGACACCATCTCATTAACTCTTATAGCTCCATTTTCTGACTACTGCTGTGCAGCTCATTTATATTCATGTATTCTTCCTCCTGCTGTTCCGAGCATACAAGGACTGAGAGCCCTCGCAAGGGATGTTTGCATTAAAGCTGCACATTAGCTTCCAATGCCCTGAGGATCCTTTATGTTTTAAGGTAGATACAGCATTTTGTCTTTTACAAAAGGTTCTGCTTGAAAGGTTCAGGGTAGGAAACCTAGCTTTGTCCCAGGGCTGACAGATGTACTAGCCAATTTAACAGAAATATTAGCTGCCAAGAGGCTTGGCAAAATACATGTAGTGTCCCAGCTTGATGAGAAAAAAACAGGATATACATTGCTTATCTGTAGAAAGCTTGTTAGTAAGGTCTGGCTGAAAGTGCTTAGAGAAAAAGTCATTTTGTCAAATACCCTGCAGTACCAAAGATAAAATATTTTGCACAGACATAACAGTTTTCATAAGTTTTTTCACCTTGAAGGTTTCCATGAGAATCAGTATTTTTCTGATTATTACTGAAACAGCAGAGACAGGTGAGGGTGAAAGGCAGAGAATGGAATGATTTTTAAAAATCTGAAGACAAACTGTCTCAACAAAAGTCTATTTTTACAAAATGGGCTGAGTAGAAATACGAGTCTTATTTCCGAGAATGGAATTTGAAACCTTGCAAGTCCTTACCAAAAGCCACTGCCATCGTTTAGCAGGTTTCAGTGCTAACTATATTGATCACATTACCTGTGACACTGCTCAAACAAAGGGACAGATTTCAAATATAGATTTGAATGCTATTCAGGCTCCAAAAGCATTTCAACAGCACTAAAATCAATAGTATAATAGACAGAAGAGTGGCAGTTGGTGAGCTAAAATTAATTTATTTTTCTGAATTGAAAGTTTGAATTTCACAGGTTAGTTTCTACCTAACATAAAGGAGAGATAGTGAAAAAGATGGAGCTAATCCAAGTTCCACAGCCTGCTGGCAAGACTGGCCCTTGGACCAGAAACACTCTTCCTCTGACAGCATCTGCCCCAGGTACTGCCTGCCACCTACCCTAACAAACCCTTGAACATCCTTCCAGAGCTTTCCTGTGCTCATCTGTGATAACACAGTTTTTCCATCTGAGCAGCCAGTTGCAGTGTCTACTCCCTTTATTTCCATTAGGATTGGATGAATTGCTCTTGCATCAGACCACTTTACACTGATCTTGTTCTCCATGTTATTCTGTGGACTAGATAGGAGTACACCTGTTTGTATTTCCTGTATTTCCATATATTTTTCCTTAATGTTTTATTAGAGGTTTTTGGGTTTTTTACAAGACTTGCTCAAATGTACTTTATTTTTCCATGGCTTTGAGTATTATACAAGGAATGGTATTCAGATAATTTTAATACAAAAGAAGTATGCAAAATTCTTTAATGTGTCAAGGCAGAACCTAGTTCCAGTAGGAACAGAGAGGAAAGAAGAAATGTTTCGAATTCATAGGATAGTAATAATCTAGCAATAAAACACCTAAGCAGCAGACAGGAACACAGATTAGGCTTTGACAGTGGTACATATGGCCTAAACCCAAAGTCAGTTAGTCATAATAGAGCATAGATGTGTTCCAGATATTGTTACAAGGCAGAATGGTCTATAAACGGCCTTATAAAACATCAATCTTTTGCCTTCAGAACTGCTTATTAACTGAGCTGAGGAATACATCAAATATGCTAATAACGTAGTAACCAGCAGCTAAGGAAAAAAAAATAAACCACCAAATGTTCATTTACATTAGGATCACAGCAGCAACAGCATACTGATAATTTAACCCCCTCTGCTCTGGATAACAACCTCAATGTGACACTAAGCACAGACTGTGTAGAGCATACCATAATTGAATGACCTCATTGTCAGTTTTAAACAATTAAAGATATTGAGATAATTTGAAAGGACAAGTGGAAGCCTGTTTGCTTCATCTAAGGCTACTTAATAATCAGTTTTATGCACTGAGATAATGAGACATATTAGCCCCAGAGTTGAGGGGGGAGTGTCAATGAAAAACTCAAACTCTCTTAAAGCCTAAGGTCAGAGGGAACACATGGCTTTTCTCACTTACAAGGAGGGATGTCACACTAAAGCAAATAATACATAAATAAATGAATGAAAAATAAATAAATAAAACAAGAGAAGGGAAGAAGATTTGCATGCATATAATTAAAGGACATTAAGGTAGGCATGTTTCTAATCTGTACCTGACATTTTGGAAAAGGTTGGTGGTCATTCAGAAACAAATCCTGGGCTACCTTGCTTTGTACCATGTTTGCAGCAACTACTGTAAACTGCTCTCTTTGATATATATTTCTTCTTTCACCTCATGAGTTATGCATGTGAAATTTTGGAATCTTTATTGTCATCAGAAACAGCTGCTCATTACAAGAAGATTATTGTTTTGAGATATATACTGCATTTGTGTTGGAGTAATCAGTTAACCCTCTATGTACACGACAGTATTTAAAATGCAGTTCCAGGAGCAGGCTGTGCACATATTACAGTTGTACAGTCCCTGATTTTTTTATTATTATTATTTTATATTTTCTAGCCAGAATCATATGCCAGACCTACCAACCTTCCCTTCACAAACTTCCAGTTTTCCCTCTCCATGTAAGAATATGTGAATGCTTCACTACCAATCTACATCATGCTCTCAATGGGTGAATAAGAGGACACGTGTGGCCTCCAGCTTTCACAGAATTATTGTAAGAGAATAAATTATTTCTATAGAATCAATATTGCTAAAGCATCAAAATATCAGACATTTTTGAACAGAAAACAGTTCCTTTCTTTTATTAATTTATTTATATGTATATATATTTAATTATAATTTAAAGCAATTTACAGGAAACTGTTTATGATATGTAATATTGAGTGCTCTGCAAGCAGTATGAGAAGGTCTTTGCTACTTTCATGTGTTTTTGTTCTTGTTGTAGGCATTTATGCACCCTTATAGGTTGACAGCAGTGGGGTTTGTGTTACTGGTTGGTAATGCACTAGTCAGTATATCCAAAGTGAGGTCATATCCCACAGCCCTCTGTAGAATCCAGATAATTAAACTTCAAGTAGACCAAGTTCAACTGTAAGAACTAGTTTCTAGATCAAGAATTAGTTTTCCTTTTACACCATACATGGTGCATCTCCTCTTAAAAGCTTCAGTCCAGCATAGTATGGGTGCTTAAATCCCATCAGTGCAGAGGTAGGTGATTATATCCCTGAAGAAAAATGCAGGGAGACAGACATAGCCCAAGTGTACATGATGCACCAGGAGCAGAGCAAGGTCCTGATTCTGTTTCTCTCAGCTCTCTAAATGAGCAAAGGTGCTGTGGGCTTGCCACAAACTCAATCTTCACACTCAGGTTTGTTATACCAGGCCAAGACACAGTCAATAAATGGGCTCCCACAGAGGATTAATGAAAAGTAAGCATTTCCAAAGAAAATCACTAGACTGAGGAGGAGTGAAGCTGATTGTGATGCCGGAGATGAAGAAAGTGATACTCCCAAACTGCTGACATATTGCAATGTGAAACTGGCTCCTCCAGGGTATTTGGAGCTGGCTTTAATTTTGAATCTGCCCCACTGCTCTGAATTATGACAGATCATTATGGAGTCCGTATCTGCCTTCCTCTCACACATTCATGCAACCAAGCAAGATGCTACAGTGTGGCAGAGCTCCAGAACACTGACATCTTTTTTTGGCAAATAATTAATTTTAAAGTATTTTCTCAAATACGTGTAGGCTTCTAGTCAATGAAAATATGAGTTTGCCACTTATTCAAACCATCTGTCTTTATTTTTTAAATTATAATTGTACAATATGTCCATTTTCCAGGATTATTATTTCATTTTTTTTTTAAGATTACTTTCAGGTATCTGAAGGTTTTATCTGTAATTAAAATATGTATACACAGTTTGATTAAAGTGACTCCATCCATGCAAAGATATAAAAGCAGTTTCTTCTAACAAAGGAAAAACCCCACTGCACTGCAAAAATGACATGCCTTGCAATATGTATTGCAGCAATAAGTCAGATTTAGGATCCTGACTGTGTATCATGGCATTGAAAGAAGTTCATTAAAACGTGAGAATGGAAAGATCTTCACATTCAATACTCAATTTATATTAAAATCTCCTTAAAATATACCACTGGGACAATGCAAGGTGTTGATACACTTAGCCAGTGACACAGGTCATACCTTCTATATTCTGCTTATTAAAGTACGTATTTTATGCTGGATTTCAATAATTTCCTGCTTTCTAAAGAAAAATGTAATTTTGGAAAAGCATAAAATGATGAGCCCTTTGACCTCCAGAAAAGATCTGGAAAAAAGCATCTTGTATTACAAATCATTTATCATTCATATGATCTTTGCAGCCTGAATACAAGACTAACTGACTTTTGAATGCAAGCTGGTGATTTCTGAATGCAAGGCTAAGTGTTCAGCTTATGATACAGCTGGGCTATTCTCACCATGCTGAAAAAAAAAAAAATCATCTGAAAGATTTCTTTTCATATATCAAGAAAATGAAAATAGAATAATTATTTTTCTTCTCTAAGCTAAGAAAAATATGGCAAGCATACATTTTGAGTCAAGAGTTTTACTGAATGCATTACCATTATCTTTTCCATCAATGAAATATCAAGTATTTGGCAATAAATTGAAAAATATGACATTTCTTTTTCTAAAGGTCTGCTTTGTGCTTGCTGGGTAACAATGGATAAGTTGCAATCCTAAGTAGATCAAAAATGTCATCAAGAAGGCAAATAGAAAAAATGTAGTGATACAGGAAATGATTTAGGCTTGGTTTAGCTTTTGTTTAAAAGCAGACCTATGTCTGCTCACACCAAGCTACAAAAGGTGTGTTTTCTGTGAGACCCTGCTGATTCAGAGAAAAATGTGTTTTTTGAATACTGCATCATATTCAATAGCATATTTTTCCATGCAGTTATTGAATTATTTTGTATTGATAATGTCAAAGGCGACACATTTAAATCTTGCTATACCATTTAGACTTCTGCATTAGTAGTTAAAGAAACTAGGAACGATCTGATTTTAACATGATGAAAGTGAAACATTTACTTCATAAAAATGAAGAGTTGTAGAACATTTCTTTCAATCTGAGCAAAGACCCCTCATAGTCTAACTTTCTCAAAACACTGTTTTCTAATACAACGATAATTTTGTTTGAAATATAGTTTACCACCTGATGATGACATTCACTGGGTGATAATATAATGACTCATAGACCACAAATCCAAGATTCAGATACCTAAGAAAAAGAAACCTGCTGTTCAGCATCACCATACACTACAACAACACTGGAGAGTCCCTCTTGCTCTGCTCAGGACCTCCTTGAGCATGCGCTGGTGGCCGTGCTGAGGAGTGCCCACGGTGAGACACTGTGGTGGCCTGTAGATTGTGTTGAACAGAACCCCCTGAGAGCATCCAGGCAAGCACAGGGAACACCAGAGAGCACCTGGCCAGGTGTGGCAGTCCTGAACTCAGCCACTAGAGCTGGTGTGACACTCAGGCCACAGCCTGATGCAGACACAACGCCCGGCCCTCTGTGTGCTCAGCTGAAATTGTTACTTGCATGGACAAGGAGCTGGTGTGCCTAACCAATTAACCTAACTAAAACTCACAGTAAATAACTTTGTTTCTTATCTTCATAGGCAAAATTTCATGTTTTTCTGTCCCTTGTCATCCAAAAAAACAGTATTTTTACCACACATCCAGATTACTGGAAGTCTGTTGAAAATTAAGCATTTTTTTAAAACTAAAAATCCAGATTTGAGAGTCACAAATGTCGAAATGTGAGGAATAACAGATTCATTTTTATCCAGGAGCTCTGCTTTTTCTCCCACTCACTCAATAAACAGCCTGAACTTGCCTCTTCCACTCAGCTCTGAGTGTCGTGCTGAGATGACCATGGGGAGCTGGGCTTGCTCTGTGTGCTTCACAAAGAAACTCCTGGAAGGGACTTGTTTTGTACTTCCTAGAACTTATGCATCTATTTGGGGTCTACATGATAACAACTTTTATATTTTTCATCTTCCACAAATGTACTGCTTATATCTTCAGGTAGTGAAAAGCATCTTTGTGTGAAATGATAAAGGAATACATTGATTTATACCATGTTTCCCCTGCTGTAAAAGTCTGTACAAAGTTGCAGAAAAACAGAGAATCAGAGATTATTTTGGGGTTCAGTTTATCAGAAAGTAATATGTGTTTGTATGCGTACTTGGAATGAGTTAATGCACATGTATCCTTAATTCATGTATAAATATAGAGATGCGCATGCACACACACTCACCTGAACCAGTAATAATTAATCAAATTGTCAAATAAACAGAAGGGAGGGAGCAAAGTTTAAAATATTTGCACTTGAGAGGCTTGGGATTTTCAGCAGTGCCTCTGAAGAGATGGGATTTAAAGCTGCTATGGGTCCTACAACAGAGTGTAAAGGGGGAAAAAGTCACCTCTGTCTTATGTGGGCAACACAGCCCTTTGTGAACCTTGTGTATTTTTGGAGTCCTTCTCTGTCGTGGATGTGAGAAATGTGAGTGTACTTGCCTGCAGCCAGGGTGTAGCAGGGCCTGGTCTCTGGAGAGCATTGCATTGTGCGTGGCACGTACTCTACATGGCAGATTGTCATGCAAGTAAATGCTGACAGATTCACTTTATACACCAGCCCACTTTCTTCATTCCCCTCCAGAGTCTAAGCCAGATGTGCTGGCTGTGCTTATGGCAGAGAGGAGGCCGAGATACTTCATGCTCATGCTGTCTTTGGGTTTGGGGGCTGCTTTTCCTATGAATCTTAATAAAGACTCAAGAAAGCTTCATTTCCAGGCATTTGACAGGCTACTGCCAGTCCAGAAGCAACGGGGAGCATGCTGTGCATACTTGCTCACAGCAGCCCTGCTGCGTTTTCACTATTAATTGTTCTCTCATGTGTTTTCATATTCTGCAGGGAAAAAACCCATCGTCACTCTGTGCTGAAAAGAGATGCTTCGGACAAAATGGAGTCAGTACTGTTCTCCTTTGCAAAGACTTGCTCCTTCAGGGCCTATGCTTTCAGAAAAGAGACAAGTTAGAGAGAACACTGAATTTGATGTGTTTCAATTACCTGCGTTCAAACACCATGAATTTCTGCTTTTGCTGATTGCTCTGCCACCATCATCTGTTTCTCATCTAATTGATCATGGTGTGGGTGTGATGTTTATGCTGCAGAGGGAATGTACTTCCTTCTGTCCCCCATGTGGGTCACTTGGAGGGTGATTGTCCCCTCACTCTGCAGGGGGTCACTGGCACTGCACTGGTGTTAAGCAAATGGGAGTGAAGGAATCTTCTTGTCTGCTCCTGTCCCACACACTTCACTGACCCATCGGCTCTGGCTGCATGCAGTACAGCTGGGTGAAGAATAATTTGCAGGAGATATTGCTTCTGAAATTGCTGACCTAGAAGCCTTGAAAAGAAAGCCAGAAAAAGGCATTTGGGCTGATGGATGGTTATAGAGATACTTTATATACACAAAAAAAAAAAAAAAAAAAAAAAAAAAAAAAAAAAAAAAAAAAAAAAAGAGAAGAGAGGGGACGNTGGCAAGCTGGCATACTGTGACATGGTTCTGCCCATTCCCTGCCACCGTTTCAGCTTCCTGGACAGCATACTGAATCACTATCAGAGCTTTAAAAAAAAAAAATCATCATCTATTTTTCTTCTCCTGGCTTGTATGATGTTGCTCATTTGCTGGAAAAAAATATGTATACAAAACCATTACACTTCCAAAAACATGCAAGATGTTAACTATGTGAATTTTCTTGTATCAACACAACATTTGGAAAAATGTATTATTTCAAAAACATGGTTTCTTCAACTCTCCCATAATGAAAATGGAAGCAACCAAGGTACGTATGGACCTCAGTATTGGAATTCTGGGATTTTTAATATTTTTTCAATAAATACAAAAATCTGGCCTTGACATTCAGACTGTGTAAAATTCTTTACAGTTTCAAGCTAACAGGCTGTTTTTTCCTTCTGTTATGTTCTGTAGGAACAGGAGCATTTCTGTGAGGAGAGCTGTCGTTCCAAAGAAGTCTTCCCTTTTACTATTCTCACTAGAATAAGATTATTTGAGTTCATAAAAACTGCAAAGAAGTGTAGAAAAAATTATTTCCATCACCAAATCCTTCCTTTACAAGTAAGATGTGGATTATTAAAGCTGAAAAACCCTGTCTTATTTTCCAGTAAGACTCTTCAGAAGCCATTTCGGCATGTGCTCCGTGTCTATCTCCAATACAAAATTAGCTCTAAATGAACAAGACTGACCCTGGAATCCAGGTGCTTAATTTGCAAACTAACACCTCTAAAAACATGTAATTGGAGATAATTTAAGGATATATTGAAAATACCAAAGCTTGAAAATAGTGTTTTAAATTTCATCATTGCAAATTTGTGAGCTTGACACTCAAAAACAAAGTGTGGTTTTGTTAGACAATCCTTTGTGATAATGATGTCCAGGGATGAGAAATTGAGGCTAGTGGTATTAAAGAGTTTAATTAGTCACCTTGCCAGATATTTTGGAGAACCTTGAATGTCGTCACTGTTTTTAGAAATGAGTCATACAAAATAGAGCATGCATTATTGAGTTTTACATTCACTAAATACTGCAGTGTTCCCATGTCGTTCCTTCCTGCCATGTTTGGCATGTCCAGGGTAGCAGTGACCAGCAGAGGATTGGGTGTGTTGAACATGCAGGGGGACTGAGGACCAGCAGTTTATGAATTGCCATCTTGAATAAAACTCTGTGCCATCAAGTCCAGGTTACCACTACCACACCTCTCAGGGGATGGGAAAATAATGTGTCAATGGGCAGCTGTAACAGAACCTGCACTTCATTCCAGCTCCTTGATCTGTATCCCAGGGTCTTTTGGGTTCCTATGGTGAACTAAAGTAAGAAAGATTTCTAGATCCCTCTAGGTATGCACAGGTTTATTCACCTTGGCTCTCTTTAGCTCTCTTTTTGTGTATTTTAATGAGTACATGGTTTAACTCGTGTGTTTGCTGGCTGGAATGGTCTCAGGTCAATGTGAACAACACCTGAGCTGGCTTTGGTATCCTGGTCTTAAAGGTGAGTACTCCAAAAGTTTTATTGATGTAACTGTAACAGTTAAGGAATAGGCAAAAATTTAAATTTGCACTTGAATGAGATTAAAGAATGGCTTGTAAACAAACTTGTTTGTGGACCCTGTAAAATAGCTCCTTCTATCCCAGTTTCCTTGACTAAGCAGCTCTCAAGGACTTAATGGGTTGAAACCATCTCCACACAGCCTCCTCAGCACTCCTAGTAGAGTCAGGTCCACTGCTGCTGAAGTCTGGCTCTGTGTGTCCGCTCTTCATTTTTTCTGGGGTGCACAGCTTGGTAAAACAAACCAGTCTGACAAATGCCTCTCCTTGTTCCCTCTATTTCCTTGATTCAGTATTTGCTGCAAACCCATGGCATTGTTTCAGGAGTCAAACCAGTAAAGAACTCACCCAAAAATGACTTAAAGCGGGGGTAGGAGTGTCAGCAAGTTTAGTAAGCTGACCCAGCCCAGTGAAGGTCAGATGGGTGCCATTACCATCTCAAAGAATGTCTGGAGTGGTGGTGGAGTGGGGATGCCTGTTCTTGGCTGATCATCTCATTCCTACTGCTAAACTACAGACTTCAGGAGTATCTGGAGTCTGGCTGACCACTGTCTGTCCTTCCTCAGCTGTTGTAACCTACCTCTTACCCCAGAGGTGAAGCTGCGCTTGAAGGATGGTATGTCCTCTCAGGACCCTGGTATGTCCTCTTGGGACCCATGCCAAATGACATCCCAAACCAGCAGCCATGCTCCTGGTTCCTATATGGTCAGTGAACTGCGCATTATAAAACATACATACAAAATATCCATTTGGATTGGTTTGTCTCTGTTATGGTGCAACCTCTTTCCTGCAGTCATCATCTGGACTTCCACTGCAGTCAGCAAACAGCATTAAAGAGCTGTGATTATATGGGTAGTAAAGCAGAAATCACAACAGAAAAATGCAATTTGCAGTCAGGTCTATCTGTGGTGTGTGCATTCAGGGTGTCAATTCCTATCTTTATTTTTGACTGTTTAGCCACAATCTTTAGTGATTAATTTCTGCTAGAAAGGAAAAATTAAAAAAAAATCAGCATAAATTTGCCTCAGTGTAAAATTCATACTCCACTGAATTACTATTATGCTGCAGACAGCATTAACATCAAGTAAGCCATTCAATATTATTGTAATGCTGATGGTTATTGTTCATTTCTGTTCAGCAAAACAAAGAAAATCAAAAAAATTGCTCACTCTCTTCAAACCCACCTCATATTAAATCCCTTGGGCTTCATTCCCAACCTGCACCTGCCTGACATCAGTGTGGGCCATTGATTTCCATGAGGAAACACTCAATTTGCATCGGTGCCTATGACTGAAAAAACAGGTCCTGGCTTTTTGCAAGGTTTGGCATACTGTCTTGAAATCAGACAAAATTAGCCAGAATTTGTGAATTGGTTATTCTTTGCCTGCTGAAACGAGGCAATGTCTGCAAGCGCTGCTTTGAGAATCTGTTCTTTTTGTCTGAGAACAGATGTCTGGGAGGGGTTTTGGCAGCACCTCCTCTGTCAAACAGTCCAGCTTTGACAGTTACTTGCTTGAGGGACGGCTAAAATGCAAAGCATTTCTGATCAGAATATCATATTCATCTGGAAGTTAATTACTGTGTCTGCCTTGGTATAAATAATTAATTATGCAAAACCCACACAGCTGTGGCTGGACAGAGTTAAGTGACTTGCTGTCACTGTCTCACGGTTCTGGAAAGGATGAAGGGATTTAGAAAATAAGCTCTTTAACTCTTGGGCCACACTATTGTGATAGCTCCTTCTTGATCAGAAGAGAATATGATTATCACCAAGCATGCTTTTCTTTACAAAAGGACATTACCCAGTTTAGCCTGTGCAGGCCCCAGTAATAATCTCCTCTCGACGCTCTGGCTGTGTCAGGCAAAGAAGCCAAGCACTGATTGTTTTGGGGGAATGAATTTGCAAAGCCTCTGTGGCTGCACAGTCATGCTCAGAGCAATCAGTAGCCAAAGCAATGTCTGCATCCAAGTGTGGATGTGTGCATGGGAGTGAGCGAAGAGTGAAGGCACATGAATGCAGTAATCAACCTGTCCTGTTTTGTGGGACACCAAGGTAAAGAGAAGGCCAAGTTTACAGAAATGACAAATATATTTGACAGCAGCAGTACAGTACCTGATCTCCTGAAAAATGGGCAGGGTCATGGGTTCACACTGTCAAATAAACAATATTTCTGGAAGGCAAGGGTGGAGAAATTGTCTTGCTATGGTATGTATTCTCCAGTAGATCACGGATTTTAAATGTACTAATAGAAGTATCAGCCCAGACTCATTTTTGATAAGTGGTTTTCTGCATGTAACTCTGATTTGCCAAAAGGTTTTTTGCCTGTAGCACTAATAAATGAAACACAAAAAAGAAAATCTTGGTAAATGTGTCAAATATCTTGGCGCAGGCAAACACTGCTGAAATTACTGCAGGAAAATACAACCCAGAGGACCTTTTGTAGGTACAACCTTTTGTACCTTCAAAGGATCAAGCACACCACAATTCATAGAACAGTAGGGATCTCAACAGGTATTTTATTCCTTCCTTTGAGTAATGTAAAGCTGTGTAAGCATCTATATACTCAAATGAACAGGGAGGGAAAAAATTAGTTTGTGAAAGCATTAGATGTAGAAGATACTTATCTGTGACTCTTTCCAGGATTTGGCAGCATTATTAAAATGAACTGAGTTTTACATATAGAACTTTCATATAGAAATTTTCATCCTCCAAGGATCCCAAAATATATTACAAAGTATAGTAGAGATTGTAAGCAAGTGCAGAAGCAATTACGTGCTTACCTGTCATTCAGATATAACCTTAGACATTGTAAAATGTGAAAAGGAAATGTAGCAGGAAAATGGCTTATCCTTTCAAATAAATGCTACAGGCCTCCTACCTACCACCTGAAAGGGTATTGCTGACAGACATGATAGGACATGGACTCAAACAAAACAATTTCTTTTTTTTCCCCATGTGCTGGATGCAGTCTAAGCTCTGTGCTTGATTTTGTGTTCTTGGCACAGAAATTTAAATTATAGCCTGATCTGTGCAAGGATACT
Organism: Hylia prasina; assembly: GCA_013397195.1. Lineage (NCBI taxonomy): Eukaryota > Metazoa > Chordata > Aves > Passeriformes > Sylviidae > Hylia > Hylia prasina. The sequence goes on from VYXD01005107.1 coordinate 747,030, forward strand.
GTCAAATAAGAGACAGTAGCACTTGGGCTATTTCTCCAGCAAGAAGCAAGGCTCCAGTTGAAGGTCAAGAAGTGGCTTGGGATCCTCCACAGCATTTAATTGTTAACATGCACCTTGGCACAGCTTTGGCCCCACTAGATGGTGCAAAGATATCCGCTTTCAGTTCAGGTACCACCCTGAGCCAAGGGCTTTTCATAACAGGCAGCATTCATGAGGTTTCTAGAAGAAATCTGTCTGTCTGTGTGGTACTTGTCTTCAGCACCAAAGGATAGACCAGGCTTGGAATCAGCCCTGGTCCTACTGAAGCCAGTGGCAGGTCAATCTGTTGCTCTAATATGTGTGACTGTCTATCAGTAAATAAGTTCTACCACTGAACAGAAATGATTGCAGGTAGATTGTCTTAGTCTAAAAATTCAACTACAAGCATTATCAAAAGTCATGATAAAACTCAGAGGCCTCATATGACCTCTCTGCCAAAGGTTGTAAGAAAAGGTGCTAGTATTGCTTTAATGCTGCCAAAATTGGCACCTTAAAAACACACATAATTTTTTACATTGAAGAACTCTCTTTCTGAACACTCCTGATGTGTCTGCATGCTGTCATTTCTGACAACGGCACCACCTCAAATACCTGTAAGCATTGTTCAGCAGTCATCTAATTTATTTTAAATGTCACTTGAAATTACTAGTAAGACGGACAGGAAAACAAGAAAGAAAGCCTGAAGTTTGAGGATCCAAAAATACAGTCATGGAAAGATTCTCCTTATTTCAAGATTATCCCTAAGCTTCTTTAGGGAACTTAAAAAAACAGTCGAGCAGCCTGGTTGTCCTTGGTTTGTCAGTGGTGATCGGCATTGCTAACAAAGGTTCTCAATGCAAAGATTGTATTGGAAAGCAATTTTTTATCCACATATTAAACGAATCCTAGGTACCCCATTGTTGTACTGAGTCTAGAAAGATGGAGGTAATTTGCCCCACGGTGGTGTTGTGTTTTGCATCGGCAGCTGGAAAGGGGCTGATCTCAGACCAGGGCTTTGGTGTCTGCTGAGCAGTGCTGGAACCATCAGCGCTGCCTCCAACACTCCACCCTCTCTGGTAGGTGGGGTGGGCAAGGCCTTGGGAGGGGACATAGCCAGGACAGTTAACTCACACCAACTACAGGGATGTTCCATGCCTTATGATGTCTGCTCAGCCATAAAAACTAAGAGAAAAGAGGAAAGGAGGAGGGGGCATTTGTTTTACTGTGTTTCTGTTTGTCTTCAGGACCAGCTGCTACAAGTATTGAAGCCCTGCTTCCTGGGAAGCAGACAGACATCTCCTCTTGTTGGGAAGAGGAGAATGAATCTCTTTTTTTTTCTTTGTTTCCATGAATGTCCTTTGCTTCTGCTTTATTAAACTGTTTTTTTTTTCTTGATCCACAAGGTTGGTTTTTTTTTTCATTTTTTTTCTTCCCTCTGTCCTGCAGAAAAAGGGAGTGAGGGACCAGCTTTGGGGACACCTGATATCTAGCCAAGGTCAACTCACTGCTGTCCTTTTTGTTGCCCAGTATGGGACATGTGGAATTTGAGATAACAATAGTAATAGAGAACTTCTGTAGGCAAAACATGGACTGAACACATCTAGAGAGTGAAAAGTAGAATAATCATGGAGAATTTCTGCCACTGAAATTGTGACAAGGTAAATTGTTCGCTTTTGCTTCATTATGATAATGTTCTTCAGATTTTGGTGTGGGGAATTATTTTTTGTTGATATGAGTGAAGCTTGTAAATACCACTCCATGAATGTGGGTTTTATTGCTAATTCTTAAAGATTTGAGTCACAAAGGTAAGGTGTGAGTTTGTGTGATTTCGTAGTGGGGGGAGCTACAGGGGTGACTTCTGTAAGAAGCTTCCAGAAGCTTCCTCCATGTCCAATAGAGCCAATGCCAACTGCCCAGCTAAGAGGCAGAGAGACAAAGCAGCTTTGGTAGGCATCCAGAATCCAATCAGGGTTAACCCATCACACTGGTACCTCCTGAGATTCTCATATTCTAGGCAGATTCTGCTAAGTTTTGTCACCCCAAAGTGTTCAAATTTGCTGGTACCACTCAGTCTACTCATCTTTTTCCCATTTAGTCTTTTCCTATCTTTTTTTGTCTGTGTTCCTGTGCTCATTTATCTTCTTTCCCCCATCCCTAAGCAGATATCTTCCACTATTCCTTCCCCTTGGGGCAGTGCTTTAGCACAACCTCTTTGTTCTCTCATCCTTCTCCCTTGGTTTAGTCCTCCCTCTTTTGCAGACCAGCCACGCACACCAAGCACCATCCATCATCCATGCAGACTCAGCAATGTCAGACCTGCCTTCTCTGATATCACTGGTTAAATTACAACATCCTGACATCCTCCTAAATGGATCAGTACTTGTCCCCTGCACCCGGATCTGCCTGAGCTACATCAGTAACAAAGGCTCTACAGACACATGTGAAGAAAGGGAGGGTTACAGTGGCAGGTACTGATATGGGTTTTCTGTTTTCTTTTGTTGGTTTTTTTTTTCCATTCTATATCATTAAAGAAATCACAAAGTGATTTCTATATTTAA
>VYXD01005107.1:749704-808038 GCA_013397195.1 Hylia prasina
ATATATATATACACACATTTTATACTTTCAGTACTCCCAGAAGGCCAATTATCTAGCCTGTAACTGGACTCTCATCTTTTAGCTAAAGAAAAAAAAAAGAAATAAAAAGAGATTGAACTGAAAGCTACTGATGAGTTAACATTTCTGCAGTTTTCAACTTCAGCACTTAAACCTTTCCCATTTCTCACAGTAGATTTCTTCAGTGTTTTGTGGAACTGAGTTCAAGTTCCCCATTTGTACATGATTTAAACACCAAGGTTCTGAGGCAAAACTAAATCTTCTGACTTACTGAGATGCTATGACAATAAGGCTGNCATTGAAGAAATCGCAAAGTGTATTTCTATATTTAACATAACTATCCATAAATGAATATAGGTAACTTTCTCACATACACATATATAGGTGTGTATATATATATATATATATATATATACACACACACACATATTTTATACTTTCAGTACTCCCAGAAGGCCAATTATCTAGCCTGTAACTGGACTCTCATCTTTTAGCTAAAGAAAAAAAAAAGAAATAAAAAGAGATTGAACTGAAAGCTACTGATGAGTTAACATTTCTGCAGTTTTCAACTTCAGCACTTAAACCTTTCCCATTTCTCACAGTAGATTTCTTCAGTGTTTTGTGGAACTGAGTTCAAGTTCCCCATTTGTACATGATTTAAACACCAAGGTTCTGAGGCAAAACTAAATCTTCTGACTTACTGAGATGCTATGACAATAAGGCTGTAAAACCTAGCCTAGCCAAATAAAAACAAACCGTAGATAGGCAATTCAGTTCTTACATCCTATGTGATTTGGGGTGCAATTTCAGGAGTCTATCCAGAGTAACATCCATTTCTAAAGCTGTATCCCATTTTACTCCTTTCTTTCTGATGTGTGTTTAAGTCAGTGGCAAAAGGTAAAATGTATAACCTGTGCCTGGGTTTGAAGCTCACACATTTGCATTGGGCAAAAGTGCAAGTTTCATGCAGGCAACAGATTTGTCTTAGCACTTAGAGGGATCCCCACTTGCTCAGAAAACACCCCTGGTTTGCTACAAGATTTGGGTCAAGGCTGCTTTCTCTGCACGTATTTTAAATCCTTGCATGTTTCCTAGAACAGTCTCAGGTCGTTTGGAACAAGAAAATGCAACAACTCATGTTCAGTCCCGATAGACCTCCTTCATTATGTGGTTATTCCCTCACACCTTGACCTGTGGAGAGCTTTACCTAACTCATCTCTAAGGGAAATGGTCTTAAATTTACAGGCATGCATTGTTGTAATGCAGCAGATCAGTGGGCCACAAGAGTGGGACTGTCTATGCATTCAGACAGATTAAGTTAGAGACAAATGTCTTCCCTAAAGTTACATGATGGATAAATCTGCCGCATCCTCAAAAACAAGCCCTGGGAAATCCTTTCCATCAGGCCCCCTTACCTTAGCACAAGATCAGAAACTTGTGCATTACAGTGTAGGATCTCACTAACACTCCCTTATTTCAGGAACATTACCTTCTGTTTCCAGGAGCTTCTGACAAAGTGACTTCAGCATGTTATACACTATTAGCAAAAAAACCTTCCCTATTAAAACGTCGGCTCCCAAATCCCAGCAGGAGCAAGGCAGGTCACTGCGTCACTATTAACCAACAGCTGACAGCTAATTGATTTTACACTTGTGTATCAGTGCTTGCAAACCATAATTTAAAAGCTAATTTGTTTCATACTTTTAATATCATAGGCAGTTTTGTATCCTGTCCTACAAAGCCTGAGCTAATCACAGTCCATCATTTTTACTGCTGCTGGCCCCAAAACTGGTCTTTTGTACATTCATACTCTGTGACACTCTTATCTCTTAACCCAAATGTGAGAAAAAGCCCTCCAGCACCAGTTGTCTCGTGGATACATCAGGGAGAGTTTTCAAAACTGAAGCCACTTTAGGGTAGTTTTAATGAGGCCGTGTTTGCTAAAGCATGACTGACAGAAATAATAAGTTAGCATTTGTGAGGGAACCCTCAGAAACTGAGCTACAGCAGGCAAAAAGCCAGCAGAAATTGTTGTGCTGTTGAAAATAAGAGAGCTTTAGAGCTCCTAAAATAGCTCTCCTAGCTCAGCCTAATGCAATTAAAGTTACCGATGTACATAATATGAAAACTGGGAGCTCTTCCTGTTAATAACCACTGTGTAACCAAGGTAATCCATTTCATTAATTTAATATACACTTTTGTATCTCCCGATAATAGACAACTAATTAAAGGGATAGGCTTTGCATTCCAAAATTAAAGTTTGTAAAGGACATTTATATAAAAACAAGGCATTTTGTTTAATTGTTGCTCAATGTCATCCTGGTTAACGCTTTTTTTTATTTTATTAAAGTGTCAGTACTAAAATTCAGAACAAATCAATACAAGTACTGATCAATTTTATCAATAAGAAGGCATGCTGCCTCGTAAAGATGAAAAGGAGATAAATTATTGTAGAATGTGTGGCTGGTGTGGCTAAAAATACATATGGATATTGGAAATGGTCCATACTTAATTCAATATTTTATATTATGCTGATGTAAAAACACTAAAAATATTGACATTCTTTTATTTTTCAGAATATTGATCAGAAATTATGATAAAGTGATTGTTAATTTATATCTCTCAAAATCTTTGACCAGAACCTAAAATTATATAAAACCCAAGAAAGTAGACTTTTAGTAGACATACAAAAGACATCTAAAGGAGCAATGAAACTGAAGATGTTTAAAAGTTTAGGAGTTTAGATGATTAATTAGAAAATTATTAAATTAAGGAACAATACCCCAACAATTGAGTATTCTGGGAAAAGAAGAAAAATCCTATATCCTATGTTTGTTTATTCCAAATATTCAATATTTCATATATATATGCAAATATATACTTTTTACAGAGGTACAAGTCTTGTGCAATTGTAAGGATAGGACAAAGTAAAATGTGTGGTGCACAAGCAGGATGACAGATAAGCATAAAAACAAGAAGATAAATGTGTAATTATAATGAAAATAAAGAGGCAAAAATGGACATTCAAGAAAGCTATATATTCATGAAATTAAATGAGTCAAATAGTTAATTATTAGATGAGAAGTAGATATTCCAGGATTCAGAAACCATCATAGTATTGAACTGTACAGATTTCAATTTGTGTTTATGTAATAAGTGATATTACATTAGGTTATATGTGATATTATCTATCAGATTATATAATGTGATATAAAAAAATGTGGTAAAATCTTCGTTATGAAGTAAAAATATTCCCTTGTGAAAATGAGTGCCCCTGAAGGCTAAGTTCATTCTTATACCACCTTTTCAAATGAAGAGAAGCATTTAGAAGCATATTTCTAAAAATTTTCTTTCCCACAGCTGGATTGAGAAATAAAAATGCAGTCCTTCCTTTATGGCTATTTACTAACAATAGGCCTTATCAACAGCTTTTGAATAGTGAGGTGGAAGTGTCAATGAGGAAAAAACTTGGTCACTAACGGAAGTATTAATATATGTAATATAAAGGTAAACCCAAACATGGAATACAAATTGTTTAAGGATCCAGAAGCAGGGATCTCCCTATGGTTGTCTTTGTTGCCTTCTGCTTTCAATTCAGAGTCTTGTCAAAGGAACTTCCATAAGCCAAGACCAGTGATTCCATGCATCACCTCACCTAAGTGATTTGACAGATATTTTTCTCTCTCTTTTAATTTTTTTTTAATGGAATTGAAAATTATACTTGGGAATAAATAAATATACTTAAGGAACAATTAGAAGTACTCTCTTTCTTCCCTCTGGTTCTTTCCAAATTTTCACCTTTGTCTTTGAGAGGATGAGGTTTTCAAATTTCTTCTGTGCGGTTGTCTGTGTAGGAATCAGGATTACACTGTTGCTGAAGAATCTGTATGTTAAATTCTTGTTAAATTTCACATAGTCACTGGTTGTCCTGTGCTATCTATTAAGACCTCTCTGTAAGGCCTCCCTCTCCTTGTGGGAATCAACAGATCTTCCTAATTTAGTGTTAACAAATTTGCATAGTGTGCACATAACTCTTTTATCTGGGTCATTGACAAAATGTTGTAAAGAACTATCCCTAAAATTGATCCCTGGGGAACACCAGTGGTGACTGGCTGTCAGACTGATGTTGCCCCAATACAGCAATGCTTTTAGTCCATCCTTCCAGCTAGTGACCACCCACCATATTGTGCACGTCTAGCTAGATTTTCTCCAGAAGGATACTGTGACAGACGGTATCCAAAGCTTTGCAAAAATTAAAAAAAAATCTTCTCACACCTACTGGCTTGTTGTAGTTTGTTCAGTCTCCTGATACATCATGATTTTTCTAGTGCTTTAACCTCAACAAAATCAAGATTCAGTTAGGGTTCTTAGGACAACCTGTTAACTTTTCCAATTAGTGTACAGGAAGGTAAAAAATTTATGAGGTAGGAACTAGATCTGTATTCAGTCAGCTCATTAACTGATATCATTATCAAACTGATACAGGAATCATTAAAAATGTATTGGATGTAAATAGCTTTCAATCTATATTCAGTTGGCTGGATTTACACCAGTAGTGCTAATATATACTCTAAGCCATCTGTTTCCTTAATGAATACTAGTAGCTGTATGCACAATTCTTACTTTCATGAACACAAAGTTGGCATAATAATTAAGGACATGTAAACCTTAGAAAAACAAAAGCATAGAAATTAAAATTTAAGGTACCTAGGTATGAACATAAATTTGCTGTCTCTTATAGATGTAGTTATCACCAACAGAAAATTTTTCCTGGATCAAAAACCGGCTGTTGCAACCCTACCTTGGTCCCAGGAGAAGACAACCTTGCTGTACACTCCATCCCAAAGCAGAAGAGTCTAAAGCACTATTTACTTCTACCAGATGCCTAAAAATCTGACAGTTACTATGGCTGTGGTCCCATATGGGCTATACGAGGTTTTGGGTAAGGCTGAAAAAGGGAGAAGGTAATGGACCTCCCTAAACCAGTAATTCCTTGCCTGAGTCTCCAGTAGCAGGAGGAGGTGCAAACCTACTGAACATCTTCCATCCCAGCTCCATCTTTCCTTCTTCCCAGCACTACACTTAGCTGGGACTCACACTCACAAAAAGGCAAACTGCTCTTTGATATAAATCACTAGGAAGGAGCAACTTTATTCCAGGTCCCTGTTCCTACATTTACCCCAGTATAAAGATATGAAGCCCTCTCCTCATTATCTCCATTCTGTACAAAGAAAATAGAAACCAAATAAAACAGCTGAAAAAAATCTGAAAAAGCAAATCCAAGCCCAGAAAACATCACATCTGGAGAAACAGAGACAGCAGGAAAAGCCCTGAACAGTGAGAGTTTGGCTTACTTTTTAAATACAAGCTGCATGATATATTTTTTGTGGGTAGAAATGATTATTGTGTTATTTTGTTCAGCTGGCCGCCTTCTACTTCCATTGACAGGGAGCAGTTTAAACTTGTTCAAGCATAGATTTCCTTGCAACTCCTGAATGTGTTATTACTGTGAAACAAAATTAATTTCTTTCACTTGAATGAAAATAATTAACTTTTTCAAGATTTTTCTATAATAGTTCTGAAGCCCACGTGCTGTTTGTTTGTCAAGTGGTGATTTTCCACACAGTGGTACTTACTGTGTAGCATGGAACAGGTGCAGTCTTAGGGGTGTATAAACTGAGAGCATTGAGATTAATTTTGTAGAGAAAAGTACAAAGAACTGTACTTCATATATCTGAGTGAGGAATCAATAAAATGCTTGCAAACTCTGAATGTGTCAATGAATGGAGATAAAGATGAGAAAAACTTTCTGAAAATTGAATTTGGGACATTTTAGCACAGTTAAAGCCTAGGTTTCCATCCTTCTCTTCAGAGGTGAATTTTTCTTATGGTGCTGAGATACATTAGTAAGCTGCAACTATGTTGTCACTAGATTTATAAGTATTAAAATAAACATTGCTGCTGCAAGTGTAGGAGTTGACTGCATGTTGAGATTTGGCTTTCAACTTTCAGTTTATCTGTGCACAGGAATTATATTCTGACTCAGACTTATCGTCCCTTGAAGTAGTCAGTGAATAAATAGCAGAGAAATCCTGCAGGTATGAAGTGTGGAAAAATCCCTCTCACTTACCCTTTTGCTCTTCACCTTGAATAGCTAAAGCATGATATATTCTGAAAGTGGAAATTTACTTATTACTTTAAAAATGTGTATATGGAAATTTTATTTTAATTTCTCAGTTCTTCTATAAACTTCATTTCAATCATTTCCTGTGAGTTCTATTGCTTCCTTACCTGATGATAATTACCAATGATTACTGAGAGGTGAATGCATGGAAAAAAGAAACCACAACATATGGAACTGACAAAATGCCCAAAACTGTTCTTGGTTTTCTCAAGGAGAGAATTACAGATCAGGCATGATCTGTTGCAGGGAGCTGGGGTTGTTTAGCCTGGAGAAAAGGAGACTCAGAGGTGACCTTATCACTCTCTACAACTTCCTGAAAGGAGGTTGTAGCCAGGTGGGGGTTGGTCTCTTTCTCCTGGCAGCAACTGACAGAACAAGAGGACACAGTCTCAAGCTGCGCCAAGGGAAATATAGGTTGGATATTAGGAAAAAGTTTTTACAGAAAGGGTGATAAAGTACTGGAATGGTCTGCCGCGGGAGTTGGTGGAGTCAGTCACCATCCCTGGATGTGTTTTAAAAAAAGACTGTATGTGGCACTCAGTGCCATGGTTTTGTTGAGGTGTTAGGGCATGGGTTGGACCTGATGATCTTGAAGGTCTCTTCCTACCTAGGCATTCTGTGATTCTGTGATTCTGTGAATTTTTTTATGTCACAATAAAGAACTAAATGCCAGCCTTGGGTAATGATGAATCCTCTTATTTTTAAGTCCTCAAGTATTATACCTTGCAGATACCATGCTTGTGGAGCAAGTGACCATCAGAGCAGGGGAGCTGCCATGAAGGGGTCACACACAAGGCAGAGCCTCTGTGACCCTACTTCAGAAGCAAGTATAGATACTGCTAGGAGTTCAAGAGTATCTCTCTTCTCCCAAAAGCTTGTGACAAAGCAGGGGCAAAGCAATGAAACTCAAAAGAGGGCCATGCTACTTAGCAAGAGAATCAAACAGAATGTCTTTGTAATAGGCAGATCTACTTGACACCTCTGAGAAATAAAAGTCTTAATCTAATTCACTGCATCAGCTGCTTTCACTGAAGTGATGGAAAATGTATTACAAAAAGCCATCAGCTTCAGGAGAATCACCACAAAGTCTCAGTTATCTGGTTGCAAGTCCAAATATGCAAAATTCTGTTAGTTATAGCACTTTGCCCTGTTTGATTCAGCAACTCTCTCTTACTACCTAATTAGACTGGTAGTGTTGCAGAACCTTCTTTCACCACATCATCTTTCCAACCCTAGCAGTGCTAATGACATCCTGATTACCACCAGTTCCCTTTTTTTGTTCATTTCAGCCTGGAAAATGTTCCCTATTTGTGTGTTGAGTGGTCCCTGGGGAAAACACAATCCTCTACTCTTTTAGGATGGCCCCCCTGATCCCAGGCTGTGTTATAAGGACAAGGTAAGAGTCACTTTATCTCTGTGACTAAGCTACAGTCTTTATACAAACTAATAGACAAAAAAGATTCTGGTCAGTCATCTGAGGTGTGTAAATGATGTCAACTTAATTCTGAATATATTCTCTACTTTCTTTACAGAGAAGGTGCAAACAGGCACAGGGATCAATGTCTTGCATATATGGAACATATTGGAGGCAACTCACATTTCTCATGGAAAAAGCAAAAGCAATTTTCAGCAATCTTCCATAGAAGGCAAAGTCACACACAGAATCACAAACAGAATCACTAGGTTGTGCTCACCTTTAAGATCATTGAGTCCAACCCAAGTCTGGGATAGGAGAGAGAATTGTCATGGAATGGCTGTTTTGTACTGATTTCCTGATCTGTAAGGCAACAACAAATGGCTCTTATGATGTTTTGCTGCATTCTCCTTAACATCTACTGTAGTGTTCATGAAGCAGTGAGTTGTATACTCTGGGAAGGCCCCAAGATCTAGGGAAAGTATGGAAAATGTACAGCCCAAGGTTGGAACAAATGATGAACTAAAAGGCTGGAGTCTTGGCAAGGGGAAAGAGTGGTGAGGAGACATTTTGTGGGAGTCTGGGGTTGTTATGGGGGATTCATCAGTTATGTGTCCTGGTTCCAGAGCTTGCTAGTGGGAAGTGGAAGGTATGGCAAATGGATAAAAGGAGTAAGGAAAGGGGGAAAGGGTGTCAGAAGGAGGACTGGTGCATGGCTTAGGCCTCCATTTGGACTAAGCAGAACAAGTAGGAAAGTGTGGGAGAGTCACAGGTATATTGGTAGAGATGAGGAATGAAGTGGGCTCTTGAGTGTCAGGATAGGCTCTCTTGTCTTGATTTGCTCAGTTTTGCTTCTAGAGAGCATTCCTATAAATCATGCCTGGCTCATTAGCCTGTCTTTCTTTTCAGAACTCAGACCCTAGCAACTTAAACTCTGCAAAAAAATCTTAGAGTCACTCTCAGATATTTCTCTGAAATCAGCAGCTCAATGTGCAGCAGCAGACAAAAAAAGTCATCATGATGATGGACATTGTCAGGTCAAGTATTCAGACCAAAACAGAAGACACCATTTTGACACTACAGAAAACCATTGATTTGCATCTCTGGCCACTACATCTCAAAATGGATATGGTGGAGTTCAAAAAAGGCTTAGGGAGAGGCAGCTAAAATTGTCAAGGGAATGAAGCAGCTGTCTCGGGAAGGGGAACTGAAAGAAAGCTGCATGGGGATATGAAAAAGTTTACAGAATCAAAAAAACAGTGGAGAATCTGAATTAACTGTTGCTTCAGTTCTCTCTGCATGAGTCAGGGAACACTCAATAAAACTAAAAATGAGTCATTTTAAAACAGATAAAAGAGAGACATTTTTACACAGTGGGTAGAAAAGTTTTGGAATTTGTTGCTATGGGAGGTTGTAAGGCAGATAGTAATGGCAGGGCCAAGGTGGATTTAGACAGATTTATGGACAGCAGGTTCCAACATGGATGCTAAAAGAACTAAGAAAGGTTGCATACTCTAATTTCCCTAATACAGCATTTTGAGATGCTGGGGAATATGACAGGAACAGAGAGTAAAATATGATCAGGCTCAGGTGCTGCCCTTAAATACCATGTCTTTCTGCTGTTCAATGAATATTATACAAGATGAGCCATTATGTTACTTAATAGCACAATGACTCTGTTCTTGTCATTGTTTCTTATTTTTTTCTTCTTATACTCTGAGTACTTCTTTTTTCCCTGTGTATGGAGACCCTAAGCCCATGAGCTGTCAATGAGGTCTCCAGTAAGGCATAAACTACCTCAAAGAAAACATTATTCTTGCATCATCCACTAAACATAACAGACCATGGCTCCCAGAGTACAATAAATATAATTACATTTAGCTGCAGCAAAAGTGCACATTGAGTATATATGCACATATAAGATGTCTGCAGGTATTTGTGGGCCTGTGTTTGTAATTCACTCTGTCTGTTAGCATATTCTCTTGCTGTTACTCATGTGAAGGTGGAAGTACCCTCTCATACCACCTTGCTTTACAAGCAGAATTAACCTGATAATCTTGTGCCATGGAGGGCTGGACAGCTTGGTGGAGGGTGGGAGAGCAGTGGGTGCCATTTACCTTCACTTCAGCAAGATTTCTGACATTGTCTCCATGACATCCTTATAGAAAAGCTGATGAGGTATGGTTTAGGTGGGTGGACAGCAAGGTGGGTTGAAAACTGACTGAGCAGCCAGGCCCAGAGGACTATGATCATTGGTAGAAAGTCTAGCTGGGGACATGTCAGTCACTGGTACCTTGGACTAGTAACTGAGCAGGTGGAAAAGCTGGTTACTATGTAGTCCGTGGGAAGGAACTCCATAGTTAGATGACATTCAGATGCTTTTTTTTTCCCTAGACTGTTTCCTTTCCAGGTAGTGTTTGCAGTAAACTCTCTTCAGACACAGGAAAAAGATAGAGAGAGGAGTGGATGACAGAAACATGAAGGTTAAATGACTCTTGTTCCAGAGTTATAGCAGTACTCTAATTCAATATGAAAAAAAATCACAATGTCCTGGCAGATGGATTGTTCCAGTCACATCCTATCACCAGGAAAGCAATTGCATAATCAAAGACCTTATTAACTTTCTCTGGCATTAAAAATCACAGCCATCCATTGGACTGATCTTATGAAATTCAGGAAAAAACACACAGACACAATTGCATATTACTAGTATGCAAACTATTCTAGGACCAAGTTCTTTAAGTGCATTTATTTTAAAAATGTAAGGACCAAAATATGTATTTTTATACACTCTGATATTTTTGATTTTCAGAGGCCTCTCATTTATGAGGGTTCAAAACTTACTTGGAGTTAGCTAATGTTAATTCTCTCCTCAGCTGTCCACCCTATACCTCCCCTGCAGGTCAATGCTCACATACCAAAATGACAGCTCCCAAATCAGCAGTTCTGAGTTGGCATTGTTTTCAGAGTGGAGTATTAAATAAAAAAAATATTGCAGTTTCTTTTTTACTTTGTGGAAGTTCTAATTTGGCATCTGTTATGCAGGTGTCTTGAGTTGGAGGGGGAAAGTGGTGGGCAGCTAAAGAAAGGATACTCCAGGTTCTCCCCAAGGTACACCAACCCTGCTTGTAAATCAGAGACTGAAGTCAAAGCTGAGTGAAAGCTAGCAGAATAACAAAATGAACAGATGTAAAAGAAAGTGTTAAGCCCTACTCTGAATAAATAGGTGACTTTGTAGCTTGGCTGCAGTGCAAGAGATGTTTTGGAGAAGGCAGTTCCCTACTAGAAATAGGTGCTATGTCAAAATGCATTCAGTTCTGAGCAGAAAGGATGAACAAAGAGGGAAAACAAATGATCCGAGAAACTTCCTCATATTACTGTTAATTTGAGGAGATCAGCTTGGAAGAACTTTTTCATTCTTTTTCTACCCAGGCAAAGCTTATTATTGTTTGCCATCACTGAATAATGGATTCTGTTTTCCAACATAGCTTTGAGAAGGTTTTTGATTTGATGCACGCTTGCATGAATAAAACCCTGGACTCTGTCAGGCTATGATAAAAGCTGCCATCACCTCACCAGGAATTTCCTGTAATGTATAAACACTTGACTTCACGCTAACCTTCCCTCCTGCCTCTCCCACACCCTTACATGCATATCAATGTCTGCTGAAAAGGGCACTGCTGTATACCAAGTCCTAGTCAACAGATCAAAATGACCCAGGCCTAAGGATTACTGCAGTACTGCTAATCAATAGATATTGAGTGCAATCCCCTGCTCTAAATTCAACAGGGCTAATAAGTGTCTACAGAAAACAATGCTCTGAAACACAATCTCCTTCAGTGAGGGAGGGGAGGTAGAAATGTTTGCTTCAGCAGCCGCAGATAAAACCTGTGGGAGGCAAAGCTTTAGCTTTACCCAAATTTGGCCTGAAGCATTCTTGATTTGCTAAGTGTGCTGTGCATTAGAGACAGCTTTGCTGCTGACAAGAGAAATACCACATATGATGACATGTTTCTGAGCTCCCAAAAGTCTTTGTTTGATGTTTTACTCAGAGATGGCATGTGAAGCTCCTTATGGTCCCATCTATTAGACCTTTGGTTTTGCTTTTTATGCTTTGTATGCAAGACTAAGCACATGCAGGATGGAGGAAAGGAATTCAATCTAATAGCTGGCCAAATGCCCTTTTCTTTTTTGAATAGGCAGCAATGCTATCTAGAGATGAAAGGTGACACTTAAACAGAGCAGCAACACTACTTGTAAAAGGTCTGAAATTCTTATGACTTTGCTTGACAGCAAAAAGCAAAGCCTTTCCCACCCCCCTGTTTTATGTGATTTACGGAGTGAACTCTTAGTACAGTTTAAGATCCTGAGTGAAAAACCCAGTGCTGAGAGACAGTGTGCCAAACTCTGACTGAGCTGGGGTAGTCAGCCAAGTTCAGTATCTGCTGGCTGATGATGAATGGTGACGTCTCAGTGCTTGCTCAACATCTGTCTGCCTACTTCACTTCTAATTGCTCACCCGCAGATAACTGGGAAGGGGAGAATGCTAGATTTCACAGAAGCAGGATAATGGGACTTATTCATGAGTGTGAAGAAATAGGTGGGTATGTCCATGTTCAAGCACACCTTCAACAGATGTCCAGCTCTCTACAGGTTGGCATTCTTGGTTCAGGATTATTGGCTGTCTGAGCCTCTTTGTAGTAGTACAGGAAATTTATACTTTTCTTTTGTCACCATGGCTTTACTGAATTCCTCAGTGGGAAGGGTCAGCAGAAATGCTGCTTCTTATCAGCCAGAAGAGCTGCACTTGTTAACAGATTATGGAATATGATGATGGGTGTACCATGACGTGTTCTTCACAGGTACTGCTTTTTCTCAGGTTGAGACAAATATATCATACTGTATGCTGGCATATATAACTCTCATAAAACACTTTAAAGCACAGAAACTGCAATTATTTATCTTTCTTTAGAGTTGTCTGTTATTTTCCTTTTCTGTTATTATGTCTGCTTTTTATAATTTCATAGGGATTCAGCAAATGTTACTTTTAAATGACAGCTTCTGTCATTCCTGTGTTGACCTAAAGCTAGAGAACACACTTTGTATTCCTTATTTCTGCTGTGTTGCACTTTTTCCATCAGAATAAAAGCATTAAACTGTCTCCATATACAGGCAAGGAAAATGTGTAACTGGGAAATAGAGTTTGCTAAAACAAGACCTGCTATTATCTGCTATGAAATTGTAGGAAACAGGGATTTCAAGGGGTCATTTAGTACCCTCCCCTTTGTCTCTTATGCTTTTCATCTCATCCTTTTCTTTCACCCTTTTACCCCTTCTTTTTTACCTCTTGCTTTACTTTCTTTGTCTGATCCTCTGTTTTGTCTTATTTAGGCTTTGGGCTGTACATATCAAAGCAGGCACATGAAAAATCCTGAGTCACAGACACAACCACTATGACTGTAAAGGTACCAGGCAACTGTGACTCTAGTTTGGAAATAAATGGGGAAATAGGCTTCATCTATGGTTTATTTCCAATGCATAATTCTCACAGTGGAGTTACAATAAAACAGTGATAACAGATTTATAATAGTGGGTTTAAGATTTTTGGTTTGCCAATATAACTCTGAGTCTGTAAGAACCCAGTTTGGTACTATGGGGAACTGGAGCCTTTGTGTCCCAAGACAAATGACTTCCAAATTGGAACACAGCTATGGACTCAGGCTCCATTGTGAGGGTTAATTTTGTTTCACTCAGAAATAATTATTGCTGGCTTATCTAAAGTAGCAGAAGCTTGGAACAGGAGAGTACTTCACTCCTCCTGGCACAAAGACAGTTGTGATAATGTAAGTTATATAAAAGGTGCCAAACTAAGGCAAGGGGAGGGGGGATGGTTTGGAATAAAACCATCAACAAAACAGTGACTTTAACCACCTTCCCACTGTTCAGATTATTGTTCCTAATTTTTTACATTTATATTGACTTTTCATTCTAACCAGTAGCTTGCAGGAAATCTTGCATTGCAGTTTTCTAGCAGGAAGAAACCAGTGACCTAAAAATCTGGTATATTTTTAATAACAATTATTAAAATTGCATGAAATGTGTTAGTCCTTGAACAGCAGAAATGGCCTGAAGCAAAGAATCCTTCTTCAGGGAACTCAGCCCAAAAGCTGTTCAAAGCCCAATATCCAGTTCTCAGTCAGCATTGATGTAGATTCTTCCCATTTTCCTTAGGAATTCCCTGTTAAAAATTGCATAAAACCACCACACACCTGAAGAACATTTTCGGAAGGACTAAGTGCTGAGGTGTTGGGATACACTCCCTTGTGTGTACACTTTGCCACGTGCCAGCTCCTTCACTGTCGTGGTACCTCCCAATCCCACTGGTGTTCAGGACTTCCTGGCACTGGCTGACTAAAACTAGGCAGATCTCTAGCTGGGGCAAGGACTGAATTGGTGCAGGATTAAAAAGGTGACCTTGTAAAACAGGATTAAAGATTTAGGATGAGTAAAAATTGTTCCTGGGAGACAAATGGCCCAAAGCCTTTTATCTGGGTGTTGGTAAGAGAGGGAAGAGTGAAATAAGGGATGGACTGTCACCTCTCAGTTTAGTCCTAAGCATCTTGTTTAGGAAGGCAAAGGGTTCCCAACACACAGAGTAATGAAGATCAGTCCTGGTGATACTATATTGAATGGTTTAGTGGATCAACCAGGATCTGAAGGATAATATTATTCTCTTATTATTATCTGTTATTGTCTAGCCAGGTTCACCTAAGCTAGCCACTATCAGTCTACTACTCTTTGTAAAACACCCACAACCAATCAATCAATCACTTGGGGAAAAGAAGAAAAAAAAAAAGCCAACCCAAGCCGCCTTCATCTCTGGAGGTTTAGTCTTATCTTTTCAGTCTAGGCAGACTGGAAGCTATTGTGTGGGTCTTCACATTTCCATTTCACATTGAAGCACTGGCTTAGGGTAATTACCCCCACGATTTGCTTCTTCTTTGTTTCACCCTTTTGCTACCTTTCTGATACCTGTACTTGCCAATACAGAGTTTGAGAGTTTAACCAGGTGGTGGCAGTGATGAACTGATGTTACCTACTTCTACAAATCTTGTTGGTGTAACAATAATAATAAAGAATGTAGGCAAACAGGTTAGTCCTTCAGGGCTCAATTTTTAAAGCTGTGCATAGGGATTTAGTATGATATTAACTGGAACTTCTTGGTCAAATCCCTCGACAGTGCCCTGACAGTTTATCCTGGACTGGAGAGGGTTCAGCTCTAGCCCTGAACTTTGCATAAATTTTAGATAGGTTAAAGCAAAGAAGATTGGAATATACTTTGAATATGTTATGAATGTATAACAGTCACAGTGAAGACTGTCCTTGTGCATTCCTCAGTGACTTCTCTCAAGGCTTGAAAAAAGTTTCAAAAGAAAAATATTTCATCAAATGTGTAAATGTACAATTTAATGTATGTTCTGAGTATATTGTAATTACATGTAGAATATGTCATTTTGGTTCCCAAAATTAATTTCTCAGGTGAGTTGGAGAATAATAACTCCATTTAAATAATAGATATCTACAACACCTTTTCTTGCAAAGAAAATACAAAATGTGTAATGGAAAAGATGGAGTTCTTTTGGACTTCCACATAATATATTACAGTCTCTCAAATTCAAAGTGAATTTAAACTCTTGGGTTTATTTCTAATTATCAATAGCTTTATTTCATGAAACACTACAGTTCTGACTTTACGAGATGCTCATCATTCTTCACACATTAATGTTGCTCTCCCACCTTGACAAATCTTTCCTAGGGTTGTGTACAGCAAATGAGAAACATCCACTTGCATGAGACTGTGGATATTTGTTTGCAAAGACAGATAGGAGATGTCCAGTCTGTTGGAATCAGCACACAGCCCCCAGTGGGGCAGCTTGTGGGGCTGCTACCAGCTATCATTCCAGTTGTCAGTGATCTAGGGCAGCATCCCATATCCCTCTGAAGGTCTGTCACTGTAGAGAACTGAAACTGACACGTTATTTTCATATAATTTAATATGAAGGATGTGAATAATAATTTTAGTTTTCATCCAGGAAGGCTAAATTGTAAAGTGTGCCTGTTGCTGCTGTCCTCAATGCAGCCTACTCATCTCCCCCAGCCAGTGCCTCTGCCATGCTCTAGCATAAAAGAGTGCTTGCAGCCACTTGGAGCTGCATTCCTGTAGGAGTGACTATCCTATGCTGGTGACAACCAGACAGACATTTCCTTCAAAATTTAGAAGAAGGATGTGCAGGAATTTCTAGAAAACCACAATCTTTAGGCAGCACTCGACAGGTAGAACTTGAGACATTGAGAAATCTCCCTCTGGAAAAAATCAATTATTGACAACCATCCTTTTGTTGTAGTCCAGTTGGAATTATTTTTGCTGAAATAAAGTAAAAAAAACCCCAACCAACCAACAAACCAACAAACAAACAAACAAACAAACCAACCCCCAAAACAAAAAACACCAAAACCAAACAAACAGAAAAATAAATAAGCTCCTGGGTAAACAGCAACAAGCTTTATGAAGCTCTGGATCTGGACCCTGCTATGCTGCATAGCTTTGCAGCTTTCCTCTTCATCCAGCCCAGGCACACTACCATCTGTGGGTTTGTTTCTTTTTTTTTTTTTTCTTTTTTCCCAGTAGGGCAGAACACTGACAGAAACAAAGTGCAGGATGACTTAAAAGATGAAATTCTTGTCTTCCTTTCCAGCCCCTCATTTTGTTAGCAGTTAACTAACTTGTACTATAACCACTATAATCAGAGTGTAGTTACCCAGTTCTGCTGATACACAGTATTGCTGGACTTGGAGCCAAGAATTGATTTTTAAATCCCCAGAGACTTCAATTATTAGATACAAACTTTGCTGACACCAAGACTAGCACTTTTTCTGTGGGTGGAAATGACAGAATTGAAGGCTGATTCAGGTCTGTGAGTGTGTTCAGGGTGGAAAGGGAGGATGCCCATCCACCAGGGCTAGCAAGGACTCTCATTTTCTTTACCAGCTCACCTTAAAATACATAAAAATGGTGCAAGGATGTTTCAGAATCTGTGGTCCATTTCACTGAACACCTCTTTTATTCAGATAAACCCTGTCATCTACCACAGCAGGAGCAAAAGCACTGTAGATCTGCAGTTTTAAAACACGCAAGAGAAAGGTAATTTCTGGAAAAGCAGACAAGATTTTGTCACAGGCACTCAAAAAACACCAGTTAGACTGGTGTTTTAGACCAGTTAGAAGTATTAATGACAATTTTTTCTAAATACTGCTTGCTGGCCCCCACATGAACTGCACCCCCAAAAAATTAATTCAAGGCAGGACCACACCCTGTCCTCTGTGAGACATAAGAACTGATCTCCCAAAGCCACCAAGAGGAGTTCTGTGGCTTTTAGTGCTGGAGGGGGAAATGTGATCCCTGACTCTTTCTAGAGATCCGGTGAAAATACACAAAAGGCTGACTGGATCCACCTGTCTGGTTAGCACTTTGCTCATTTTTCCACAGTGATATTAACTGAAACTAATTTACTTGAACAACCTTTCACACAAACATGGCTGTAAACAATTTCACAAAGAGCAGATCATTGCATCCCTATGCCTTGATCAGGTTGACATGTGCCATTCACATGAAAACCCAAGACAGATATGGCAGGGTGTGTCTGCATATTCGCCTATTTAATGTCTTTTAGGCTGTCTTTTGCTACTTCAAATGTATGAATAAATGTAAAGAAAACATGAGAGCAAGGCAAAAGTACAAAATTATTAATCAAGTTGAGCAAACAAATAAATCTTTGTCTGTGGTTACCCACAGACACATATCTAGGACTTGCATAAATGAAGCCAAGGAGTTATACAAGCTCTGCTTCTTATCAACCTGGTTTATCTCAGTTTCTTGCTTACTCTTCATTAGCTCTCAGCAAAAGATGAAATTGGATTGTAAAGGATGCACTAGGCTCATTGTCTGCTTTGTTTTTAATTGCTGACACCGTTCATTAATCAAACAAAGGATACCACTGGGGAGGGAGCAGGTTTGGGTCTACCTAGCTGACTATGCTGATGTCAACCAGTTTTCTCAACGTGCCAGTCAGAGGCACTGGCGTTAATCTGCTGTAAGCTGTTGTGACAATCAGAGCACACGGTGACAGCTGGGGACTCGGCAGTGCCACATCCCGCTCCCCTCGCCCCTCCTGGGAACAGGGACACATGGCCAGGAGCAGGGACACATGGCCAGGAGCAGGGACACACGGCCAGTGGAGCCTGGGAACGCTGCAGCCTGCACGATCCCACACCCTGCTGGGTTATGGATTTCAATCGATGCATTGCCCCGGTGGCAGAGGGGAAAGGGCAAAAAAAAAACAAATCAAACCAAAACCAAAAAAAACCCAAAAAACAAAACAAAACAAAAAACCAACCAGCCAACCAACCAAACAAAACCAACAACAACAAAAAAACACACACACAAAAAAAAACCCAAGACACAACAAAAACCACAAAAAAACCCAAACAAACCCAAACAAAACAACCCAGGCGACTAAGAGTCAGAAGAGCACAAAATAATTTATGCTATAACTTAATACTTAACATGCATAATGAAGAAAATTGCCAGTTTTATGCATGATCTTTAGAACAAAGGAAATCACGTATACATAAAATACACATTATTATTTAAGCTCAGTCATGTCATACCTCTCACAGCATATTTCAGGAATCTCCTAGAAAGACTAGAATTTCTGAAGTGTGTTCATAACTTGAGAAACATTAGTGTTTGGTGTATTTGGACACAACACTAATTCCTGTTAATGGAGGGCATGGAACATTTGCAGGACCACAAGAGTCAAAGTGTGGCTAACCTATGCCCTTTGCATGCTGGCACAAGGGATGGCCTCAGTTAGCACAGCCTGCTGATGAAAGACCTGCTCCACAAGTTCTTCCTTGGGTGATGCCCTGGTCTTCCAGCACATACCCAGTGCTACAGGAGTGGGGTTCACTAGTAAAGGAATAGTGAGGACGGGTTACAAAAATATTTGATTACTTTAATTTGACCCAGCTGCTGATAAGAATCAGGGCCAGAAATTTTCTACAGGCTTCATGACATTACGTCCTGTAGCTTACACTAGGGATGATGCTGAAACCAAACATATCCAGGCTATTGACAATCTCCAAACAGAACAAAAACATTTTAAACAAGTCATGTGGACATTCCTACTCTAAAACCCTGGCAAATATATTACTGTAATGTATTTCAGCATTAGCCAATGAGTTGTGGAGGATTTCTGCAGCCAGAGCTGCCTGGACTGCCATCTTAGAGACACACTCACCTGTGAATAGTAATGAATAGTTAGAAAAGGTAATTTATTAATATTTCTTTACTTGAAAGCACACTGATCCAAATACAGCCCCTTTTGGCAAGAGAGGGAGTAATACCAATTTAGGATACTTTATTTTTCTTTAGGTACTTTACCTACTTGTTATTCTAGTGGGGGGAAAAACATTCCTTTATTTCATCAAACATATATTTCTGAAATACAGAGAATAAATAATTGAAATTACTGCATTTTATGTAATAAAAGCTGAACCCCATTCTATGATCCATGATGACAAGCAATAATTTTTTCTCTGCAAATATGTTTGTAAGATAGGATGGAAGAAATATGAGCTTTCTTCACTCCTTTGCAATACAGCCTGGTATTCCAGAAAAGTCCAGAGGAAAGGGGTTAAACCTGCATGTCATAAATGAACTACAAATTACAGTTTTTCAGCATCTAACACTGAGATGCTTACAGGGACAGACTATGCTCTTGTACCTCCCTGCTTCTCTTGTAAATTAAGTTTGTATCAGGAAGGAGAAGAAAATTTAATTTTCTATCAATTTAACTCACATTATATGACAGCCAAATCACTCCTTCATCTGCCACTTTTTTCTAGCAGGAAAAGATCTGAAGATCACTGCTGCTAGAAGGGACTGGTGTCACTAACAATCCATGTAACAATGATATCTACTTCATCTCTTCTCCAGCATACACTCTTGGTAATGACCTGATAACTGAGGCAGAGCCTGCTTTGTTAACATCCTTCTCATTTGCTCTGGCATTACTTTTCTGTCTTGAAGACCTGCCTTTCTAAGTTCTAAGAGAACTTAGAAAACAAAGTTATGGTTTTGTTTTTAGTTTATAATTTACAGATATAAAGTCAGATTTAGCATGTCAAAAGATTCCCACCTTAAATACAGCATGTTAAACTATATTTACAGAGCTTCTCACATTCTATTGAGATCCAGACTAATTTTTAAATGGCTGTGTTCCTATGCAACACCTGGGAACACTGGCTTTTCAAAGGGCAGCTGGAGGTCACTTGTTAGGTAGGAGAGTGAGTCCTGGGCTGGAAAACTGGGTTGGCAAGCAATAGTTATCATTAGCAAACAGACCTGCTACTACAGCAGTGGGCTACCAGGAGTATCTTTTACAGTATCAGTCTTGCAATTTAGAGCAATGCCATTTTGCTGGACTGGATGGTCATCCTCTTTGGAAACTTGTCACCTGCAGAAGCTGTACCCATTTATCTGACATAAAAAGTCAATTGCTGCTTTTGCAAGTGACTTTTCCATGTTGTGTAACTTGCCTTATTCTAATTGATGTCTGCTTTCTCGCTTCCCTCATGAGCTTTTGGGAACCTGGCTTGACAAGGTCAGACCTGATCAGACTGCCTGATGCCCTCACACCACCTGAATATCTTCCCATGTAATTTGTGCCCATTCTCTGGAAAAGAGGGCACACCATGCTGGGTCCCTGTGCATGCTGGTTTTGGGTTTCCCGTGGGACACACCCCGGGAGGCGCCCGAGCCTCAGCAGAGCAGCAGAGTGGAGGCAGATCCAAGAGAAGGAGTCTGGCTGAGAGCTCCAGCACAGCCCCCGTGGGTCAGGTGCTCCCCCAGGAGGGAGCAGACAGCTCCTGGCCCATTTGCACAAAGCTGGAAGGCTTCAAACTCTCGTCCTGTCACCATAGTCAGCTCTGTATAATTTCTTTCTTACTTCTGCCTGCCAGCCTATCTCTGGCTGTCTTGGTGGTGCCTGTTGCCTTGTTACTGCTGTTGGCACTGGTGTTTTATTTCTTATCGGTTCTGGGAGCAGCCTGTTTTCTTTCTGGATTTATACAGATCTAAATCCTACATTTATCTTTCTTTTATCAGCAGCAAAGCTTGCAGATACTTCTGCCATCAACCTACACTGAGTTTGGCTATGTATTCACTTGTCCTCCATATATAACTCATGTTTAACTTCCATGGGTAAGTTAAGCAACAACATTGGGATATTCAAATCTGGCGTTCTCACAATAGATCTAGGGTTTTTTTCAGTTTAATTTTCCCTTGCTTTTGACTTTGAGCATGAAAAAAGATATCATTACTAAGATAATTAAGAAAATCTGAATTTTTCAAAAGTATTATGATAAAAATGACATAATAAGATAGCAATAACTCATTATATAATTTGATTTTAATTAGTCCAAACATAAAAGCAAATACCAAAAGGATTGCTATATAAATGTACAAACACTGGTTTGGGAAACTTGTATTTTAAAAGAAGTGTTTTTAATATTTTTCAATTTCAGTAAAAATTCTTTTCATTGGTACTCTGCTTAAATCTTTGACATATAAATCTTTGACACAGAGAGCTTGAAAGATTGTCTCTCTATATCAGGGGAGGTTTTTTCTGCTAAACAGTTTGCAGAGCAAGAAACCCTCCTTGGCAGCTGCCCAAAGACAGATTGGATGTTGAAGGAAGCTTACATGAAGGAAAAGAAAGCACTGGCACAGTGACTGACAAATCTACTCCTGCTTCCTAAAAAATGCTGAGCTGAGGGAAAAGCCACCATGAGATCTGCAGTCCTTACGAAGGAAAGACAAGTCCCAAATGTGTAAGACTGTATTCTTTCACCATCTCTACCTATGGGCTCCAGAATGCCTCTATGACAGCTGATATTAATGACTCACCTTTAGCTCATTTCACTTCACTTTTCATAAACATTTCCCAAGTCTCTCAGCTTTTTATAGAAAAGAAATCTGTCTCCTATTTCTGAAGTCTCTGCCACATGACCATGTTCATGTTGTTTTCTACCACAGGTGTGATTCCAGTAAGAAAACAATGACTCACATCCTGGCTTTGGTGTCAGTGTTTTAGTGTCATCCATGTGACATCATCATAACGGGTACATATTTTCTGGAACCTTGTCTGAATCAGCTAAACAAAATATTTTATAGAGATTGAATGGACCAGAGCCAACTCCTTTTCTCTTGAGCTGTGGCTCACCTGCAGAGTGGATCCTGATTGAAGCCTCCATCTATCAGGTGACAAACAGAAAACCCTCTCTCCATTGACAGATTCTACAGCGAGGAGATATCCAAAGATGCATTCACTGTTCTGTTCTTCTGTTAATTATTGGACAAACGTCCCAGAAACATCCCACTCTTCCACAGTTAGTCAAAGAGCCAAGTTGGATATGACATTTCTTGGAGATGTGTATCTTGTTGTCCTGCAAGGGCTGTAGGAGAATTGTGTTTTAAAGTCCTGACTTGTAAATGCGACATCTTGTTCCATTTTCCTTCAACTATTTGTTGACTAAAAAATTCTTTTAGATATTATACATAATTCTAATCTGAATTGCAGTTTTAATCTTTTATACATCTTTTATACTTTTTAAAAATGATCTGTTCCTCTTTAGTTAATATGATTATTGGAGTATCTTTTATATTGCCAAATTTAGTTTTCCTTTAATGTATCTAGAAAAGAATTTGGAGTTTCAGCCTCCCTCAGGAGATCGAAGATTAACTGATTAACAGATAATGTCAGTAATGGAATTTTAAGTCCAGCCAGAGGCAACACAGACAGGAAAATTTTGATACTTATATTTGGCTTCATATTTTTTTAATCTTTGATTTTGTTTTTCTTCCTTCCTTAAGAAGGTTATCAATGAAGTGGCAACTGTTAAGAAAAAACTGTTCAAAGCACCACTGATGTTCGTAAAAAAGCACAACATTTGCAATAAATTCTATGTATAAGGGAACAAGTGTCTGGAGTTCATCAGTATATGGGTGTTCAGTGTTACTGCCAAGATTAGCACACACACACATACAGGCTGTGTCTGCTCTTGTCAGGATATGTCTATTCAAAGAGGTAGGATATATTAACTGCAGGAAAATTTCATGAGGAGGTGTCAAAACAGCTTGGGTATTGATTTACTTCTTGTTGACTTAGAGCAGAGACAGCATGAACTCATAGTGCTCTGCACCTAGGCAGGTAGATTTGTTTATAGACAGCCTGGTCATCAGCAGGGAATGGATGTAACTCTCATCACCAGACATATAAATCCTTTTATGAGTTTCAACACACTGTTAATAATCCAGACTGTAAAAAAAATCAATGGAGACACATAATTATAAGAGCAGTCAATAAATAGTAATTTTATCCTATAATATCCATTATATTTGAGGTAGAAATATGTGGATTTCTAAATTATTTAATATGGCCCAATGCACTCTAATAGAGCTCAGTTTCATGGCTAACTTTATTAAAGCTCAGTACTGAACTAAAGCACTAACCTGGATGGATAGAGGAGCTTCAACTTAATTATCTCACAATATCTCCTGTTTTACACCCATGCTCAGTTTAAGATGCTGCTTGTCTTGACAACGGCGAGTGATGGTAAAACACCAGTCCCTTACATAGTGCCCCTACTCTACTCAACAAGGAAACAGAATATGCCTTAAAGCTGAAGCTTTACAAGTGACCACATATCATCTGTCAGACAGAGGTAAAGAGATGTGGAAGGACCCACCTGAAAAATGAATTCCTTATTATGTTAATTTTTCCATTTAAGAACCTAGCTTTGATGGAAATGCAGGCATGCCACACAATATGCTGCAACACAGACACTGGTTGGAGGTGACAGTTTACCAGTCAATTCTGTACAGTCAGCAAAATGCATTGCTGTGGTTATTAGCTGATGTTACAGCTTGGCAAGTGTTTGTGTTGATATGTCACAAACCAGATTCTGGGTACAGGCTTCTGTCCTTTGTACCAGCCCAGCACTGCAAAGCCAGAGGGCAGCTGCCTTCAGTGCACCACTGCTGCAGCCTCTGGGCACAGGGGCTGGACTGTGTTTTCATTTCTCATGGGCAGAAAGAGGCCCTCAGGATTAGGAAAATTCTGTGATGATCTTGAAATGCACTTTTGCTTTCCTGGAGCATTGATCCAGCCAGTGATGTGTAGAGAAGTCCTCAAAACAAAAAGAAGTTTTACACTGATAGTCTATTTTTAATCAGGTGAAGAAAGAGATCAAGAGAAAGACATGACATTTCTTTAACAAGTGTTTTGGATTTTTTTTTTTTTGACAAAGAAATGAAACTAATAGATACAATTGGGAGAACATACGCTATCGACTTTGATAAAAAAGGACACCTATCCTTAAGGCAAAGCACAAAGCCATATCTGATAGCCAAATGCTGGTTCTGAATTATCAACATTTTTTTAAGGACTGAAGGTATCAATATTTCCACAGTTTAAACAAATAGTATTATTTAAGTCTTCAGAGCATCTTAGGAGACTGATTCTAAAGGTCATAAGAATTGCAAAGCTAAAATTTTGGACCTGGCTTTGAAAAGTCAGGTCAAGGGAGACTTACGATTGGGTCAAGGAAGAAAAGTGCAGGTAAAAGGAACATTTACACTAAGCTGTTCCTTTTAAATGTCACTAGAAACTTTTTTATACCGCCCCCCTCCGTCTTACCTTGTTTCACTCCCCTGTACACTTCTCCTCTCAAATAGTAAACATCTTGAAAGTCCTGGCAAGAAAACTTCAGCTAGATAAACTATCCCTTAAAATAAAGTAGAATGCTTTGATTTTTGCCTAGAGGGAAGGAGGAATTGAGCTCTTTTCTGTATCAGAAAAAGGCTTACAGGTGAAAAAGAGAATTAAGAAGGATGCCTCTGGCTACCCAGCCTTGTCATTTCAGATACCTTCCAACACCCACACATTTTGGTCCTCAGAAGTGAGGCAGTAAGATTTTTCCTCAGACAGCAGCCTCCAACTTTCTAGCGCAGTAAGTCATCCGGCTAGTTATTAACAACAGCACAATTACCCTTTTTTGGGCCCCAACTTTATTTTACAGGCATGCACTTAGGCTAGAAACAGACCAACAGGTTCACACAATATCAGTGGTAGTCATTGTGTTCCTCTTGTTAATATGAAAACCAATTACTTGTAAACAAATATGAAATCAAGACTCAAGGTCTAGAGGGAAGAATTAAATCAGACTTTTAAAAAAGTGTTCTATGACAGGCTGAGGTGAAAAAATTTCCAGTCTGTATCTAATTCACACCAGCTATATGTTTTGGGCTTTTTTCTTGACTACAATAATTATTTGGTGTCTACTGCTTCCTATTTGGGATTCATTTGATTAATTTTTGCTACTGGTGGGAAAGTAGGAGTTGAATGACAGAATATAAATATATTTTTATATTATATAGTCTTTTAAAAATTAATTAAGGTAGTTGTCCATGTGTGCAAATATATATGTAAAACATTGAAATTTTTTCATGGGGAGAATGAAGACTACATTAACACTGTGATAAGCTCAATTTTCTAACAATTAACTAGATTGCAATTGTCTGAAGGTTACTTACATTTGTAAAAACAGTGAAATGCAATCATCTGATGGTTCTCTGGTACTTTTCAGGGATTTTGTTTGGAATTCTTGGCTCTATTGTGGGTGGGTATATGCTATAGCCAGGAGCTTGAAAAAATATAAGCTACAAAAAAGCTTGTTGATTTACTGGCTGACCCAAGGGACAAACCCAAGGGAAAATAAAAACATGCCTGGTTTACTCTTTCATCAAAATACTGTGGATACTTCTTATCTTAAAGCCTGATTTGAAGCTCATTGACATCAAAACTGAAGTTACTGAGCTTTGTATAACCAAAAAATGACACACCCTGAACAGGCAGAGCAGGGGGGTTTCATTATTTTTTGGTGCAGAAAAGAGGCCTCCCCAAGGATCTGTTGACAACACTGAGACAAGTGTGAGCTGCACCTGGAATGGCTGGAGTCTGAACTCAGGTGCTGTTTATAAGCATTGCCTCATCAAAAAGAACTTACAGCTGAGAAATTTATTTTGTATGTATTAAACAGTCAACAAGAAAAAGAAGAAAGTATGCTGTTCTGCAGGTCAAAATATTACTTATTACTCTAATAAGCACTTAACTCTTTTCGAGAGTGCAGCACAGGCAGACCAGGGATTTTTTTCTGCAGTGCTTTAAGTCATCCACTTGATTTGTTGCCATTTACTGCAGTTGTGTAATGGCTATAAAACTGGAAAAAACATAAAACATAAAAGAAAGGTGTTGAAGTCAGCCTTAAGGTACTAAATTCCTGACAGCAGCTTGTAAAGCAGTGGAGATTTAGGTGCTGTAAGATGACACTGGAGGTTGTGGTAGGTGCTGAAGTGATGAGTCTATGACAAACCGGAATTACGCAACTATGAAAAAAGGACCTGGGCACCTCCTGATCCCTGCTCATTCCTGGGGGCACCAGTGATTCACAGATGCTTTTCATTTGATATGAATGGTCTTCAGACATCTAAAACAACTGGTTTGGGTATGTCCACCTGATCTGATTTGCAATTACAGAGCACTGCTCTCAGAGCCTAAAAGTACAAAAAGCCATACAAAATATAAATGGACTTTTAAAATAGAAAAAGTAATAAAAAAATAAATAACTAAAGTCAGTGATATTCTTTCATGTAGCTTTTTCAGACCTGTTGTTTAGACATCAGGGAGCTGAGCTGTGCACCAACAAAGGATTCAGCATCACATATGTTTTAAAATGCCTGCTACCTCCCACATTCAGTAGTTGCATTCCAGTAAGGCATATGCTGAGGAAGGAGAAGACCTTGTTTCAGCCCCTCTCCCTTAGACTGAAGAAACTCAGCATTTTCATTTTGTCTCTCAGGAAGATTCTCTACCCACCTGGCTAGAGGCCACCTGGTAACAAAATGCTTTGACTATTGGATCTAATCCACCACAGAGCAACCAACTTAAAATGCATGTCTGGGTTACAAAGAACGAGCTTCTCTCTTAAAGCTGCTGTATTCAGTTTCATTTACAGTAATGCTCATTTTGTGCTCCAGGAGTCCCTGGTCCATGGATTATTTTGCTATGAAAAGCATGAGATTGGTTATTATAGATTTAAGATAAAGCCATATCTTCAAGTATAGCTAAAATACATTTAAGGAAATTGTCAGCAACTGGCTGTAGCATTTTAATGACAAGGAAAAATGGGAACAATCACTGATATTTAAAGGTAAGAAATTCAAAAGGGGCAATAAGAAATAATTTTCACAGCATAAGGGTTATGTTGCAGAGCCTGTGGCCAGCCACAGAAGTTGGGATCAAAACTTGGTTATCACAGTGTTCTCAGAAGGGAGACAAAATCTTTATAGCTTAGAGTTCAAGCCAAGTTAGCTGAAGTCCTTCACCACTGGTTTCCAGTACCTTAAAATACAGTTTGCCACCATGAGAGTCTGGATGCTAGGGTAGGTAGGACTGCAATTGTAATGCAGGGTGGTCGTGCCTCTACCCCACTAAAACTCGTTCTATTGCTATTACTATAATTCACTGATGGACTATAAATACTGTACTGTGTAAATATTTATACACAGACATTTATACACATAAATGGAATAGATAGATATATTGTGTCTTGATTTCAGGAAAAGCACAAGGTAGGCTGTGGTCAGATGCCAGGAATGAGGGGAGAGGGAGTTGTAACAGGTGTATTAGATGGATATAAACTCTCCCCTTCCTCCCAGCAGCATATTTGTCTGTGGTTAGTGACTTGTGTTACAATGTACTGAGCTACTGTACACCCGTGGCTTTAACTAGTCCTGCCAAAGTCATTCCTCCCTTAGTTGCATTCCTTCATACTGATCTGGAGCTCCAGGCAATGCTGCGATCCTGCCTGGCCCCTGCCTGGTTAGCTCAGAAAAAGACTTGGACAGAAACAGAGCTATGCAAGTAAATGTGTCTTACATTCCTTTGACTTTCAGCAGTGAGTGTTGCAGCTCATCTCCCCTACCAGAGCTCTGTGTCCTGTAGGCAGAGGTGAGATTTCAAAAGTTTTTCATGATTCAATCTCTCATTTTAGTCATTGAACATGGAATTAATTTCCCTCAGCCTTGCTTGCTGGATGTCTCTCATATTCCTCAACAGTGACCTGCTTCTAAACTCATTTATATCACTATTTTGCTGTTAAATGACAATTCTTTATCAACATTGCCTTTTAATACACTTAAGGATATTATGTTATTAATATGAGTTAAAATACACCAGAACTTCAGGACACCTGCCTTTCATAGGACCCTTTCCATCCACTGTGGAATTTACTGCTGATGTACATATATATGTGCACTCATGTATAAGGAACTAGTGCACACAGCAGTACTTAAGATCCTATTCCGTAGCCTATGATAATCAGTGACAGTCTCTCCTGTAGCTTTTGTGGGCTGTGGATTGAATTTCAAGTGCCAGCAGTTACTCAAATTACATACAAGTGTTGGAGTGGGGTCTTTAGCAATGTGCTCGTTGGTTATTGAGGCCAGAGTTAGGTCTCAGACTCCCTGCTGAACAACTGAGGTAGAAAAAAGCCCTGAAGTCAAGGAGCAAAGTCTTGCTAAAGGGACATTGCAGTGGGAGAATGGAAGGATGAAAATGGGAGTGTGCATGGTGTTTTCATTGTTAGAGAGTGCTGCTTGATTGTCCACATTGATTGCAGACAGTTTGTCATGCAGTATCTAGAAAAAAATCTCTTTTCCATAGACTAAGCAAAAGGAGAGAGTGAACAGTGCAATGCATCCATTAGTACAGCACATTGCAATCAGTTTACTAAATCCTTTAGGAAAGCATGTTTGACCATATCCAGTCTGTAATAACCACCCTTTTGAAGTACCATATTGACTGTATAGCAATATGAAAAAAATAATTTAATAATGAAATTATCCCAAGAATTATGGTAATTTTCAGCTGATATCTCTAAAGCCAATGACATTTTAACACCCTTTTAATTTATGATTATGATGTGGCATAAGAAACTAAACTTAATTCATGATCTGGGTGAGAAGGATTACTACAAATACATCACTTTAACTCTCTATCACCTATGGTCATACTAGTGCTCATAATATGTCATTTATTTTCCAGTCAAAAAGTCCTACCTATCCTTAAGTACTGTCATGGTTCAGGTAAAAACCAGAAAAGTCCAGAAATGCAGAATTAAGACAAACATAATGGGATGACCTCAGCGGCATCTCAGATGATGTGGTGCTATTCAGTAAAGATAAGTAAAGAATATTTTATATAACACAAGAACATGGAATGAAACAATGAATCACATCCTGGGTAGATGAGTTCACACACTAGAGAGGGTCTTTGTTACTAATTTTTCATTTAAATTAATACCTGCTTCCTTTGGCTTTTGCTGTGGTGTTTATGGCAATTGGAAAACTTTGCCCATACACATCAATAAACTCTTTAGGTTCACACAATTGAAGCAGTAAGTAGGGAATGGAGTGCAGCAGTTCCAAAGCCAGCAAGGCTGGGAGAACAGAGATAAGTGACTCTAACTTACTCATCCTTGCTGAAGTAAATTAGCCCAGATGAAGAGATTCATAGTGAATTGAAGAGGGCAGTGTGCAATGGTAGAACCAGCAGGGAGCAATTTTAAACCTCCATCCTGCCAGCTGTTTTACATGGGTGGTCCCTAAGCATGCCTGGTATGTAATTAACCTGAATCCCTGGGTAGCATCTGTGGCACACGCACTGGTATTGCAAGCTACCATTTCATCCTTGCTTCCCTGCAGGTCTGACAAATGATTGTTGTGTTGCAATTACAGCAGACTGAAACCAGCCCTACATTTTCCTGCTTCTCTTTAGAAATAAGGATCACCCTTTTCCATTAGCTGCCAATTAAAACAAAATTTACTTTAGGATAAAAAGAAAAAAAAAATCAGCTCCAGCTGTAAAACAGTTGCCTCTATCCCTGAAAGGAAGTGTCTAGAGAGGAAGGAGCACAACTTTTCATCCACTGATTCTTGTTAAGTAGAAAAAAATTTCATCACATTCTTAAAAATCTATCAGGTCTTTGATCTGGCATATTTCTTAACTGATGACCAGTTTCCTTATATAACCAGTGTTACTGTGCTCAGGTGGTTCTAGTTAAATGGTTAACTAGACCAGGATGTCAGTCTTGCCACACACCAGACACTTGGCTATGCACCATACCCCAGTGCCCGGGTGACAAAGCAGAGTCAGGGGTCTGGAGCTTGCTTCTGTCGGGTTCACTGTGGTGCAGTCAATGGTCAGTGGGCATTGGAGTCATTGACTCAGCACTGAGCAGCACCTAAGGTTATGCAAAGATGATTGCTTGCAAAACACCCCAAACCCCTTATCTTCCAAGCTGATGCAGATTTGCTAAGTTGGGAGGTTATTTTAGTGGTCATTAGCTGCAATAAGACATTTTCTTGAGCAGGCAGCACACTGTATATATTGTACAATCCAAATATACTCTCAAATGTTGACTTTATTATGCTATGGTTCCACTGGTTGTATTACCATTTCAACTACATCTGCCATCTTCTCTTAATGTAAAAAGAATCTGTTTCTCATGATGACAGATTGGCTGGCATCATAAAAGTGTTTGATATCATAAAATCCTGTGACTTGTGAAATGATGTGATCTAACCTACAGTTACCTATGCCAATTTGTGAGGTCTGATTAACAACAGACACTTGTGCAAATAGTGAGATACTTCTAATTAGAAGTACTGCAAAAGCAGCAGAACAGTGACAGTGGTCACTGTGCTATCACTTTCAACAATTTTGGCTTGATCCTCTAAATACCAGACTTACTGGGACAGTTTCTCCTTTGTCAGGGAAGACCCATGAGGCATATCATATTGGTGAACTCCTTTTTTTTCAAAACACATTCACAAGAATGGAATTAATGTGTCTTGTTTGCGCAGTGTGGGATAATGGGATTTTCTTGCTGGGAATTTAAGAGTGTTCCTGGAGGACTCTATGACTATGTAGGCGAGAGCTCAGTTCAGCAGACTAAGGCTTGTTGTCCAGTAATGTTATGTATAATGTTGGCTTGAACCTTTTTTGGCTCACAGAGATGATTTCCAGATGCTGGGCCAGGAAATTTTTTACTACTCCAAAAATGGGAGAAGGGGGAATCCACCTATCTGCATCCCAATGATTGCACACACCGAGCAAGAGAGATCAGCCCTTTGGACCTTCCCAAATTTTCTTAGGGACTTAACCATGTGTTTGGCTCAGGAAGAGCAGAGACTGTTTGCCCATGGCCTGAAACCCTTATTCCTGGCTGAAGCTGAAGTGCTCTGGCATTCTGCAGCTGCATGGGAGAAAAACAAACTCCACCTCAAAGCGTGAGCTTTTCTATGCTGCTTTTACTCGCCCTTTCCAAACGATGAGGGCTTGCCAGCTATTATGTGCATATATTTGTAGTTTTCTGGCCAGCACATGGGTCTGTGTTCTATGGCATGTGTCCTACATGCTGCTGCCTGATGCTGGCTGAGGTCACAGCTTTCCCACTGGGGGCCTGTGCAGCAGCAGGCATGCAGTGCCTGCCTGCACCTACAGCCCTGGCTCCAGGGAAGGCAGATGATAGCACAGCACAGAGCTTTCTCCAGTGACTGACCCTCCTTCTCAGAGAAGTATCTCTGAAGGGTATTTCTGTATTTCCACAGTTTCTTTAAAAAAAAGAGATGTTGTAAAAGAGCCAGACAGGGATTATTAAAACTTTTATCTACCATTACAAACTATTATATCTACTTTTTAAACTATTAGAAAAGAAAAATACATTTCAACCAACCAGAGGGGTATCTCTGTGGGGGTGACAAAGCAGAGTCAGGGGTCTGGAGCTTGCTTCAGTTGAGTTTACTGTGGTGCAAGCAATAGCTTCGTGTGACATTTCTCTCCTGGGTAAATTATGCAGCTGTCTGCAATATACATATACTCTGTAGAACTAGGGTTGTCTGTTTGCCCTGCTTTCTCTCATTAATATTCTTCCTGCAATAATTCCTCCTCCCTTCCCCACCTCTAAATTATATTTCCTGGGGTGTTTTTTTGTTTGTTTGTTTGGTTGGTTTGTGTTTTTGTTGCTGTTGTTTTTTCTTTTGGTGTTGTTTTGTTTTTTCCCTGAAAGGAGAAACATTTTGATGTAGAATATGGAACAGGTTTCATTGTCCTACACCTCTTCTTTTTCTCTTTGTCTCCCAGGATTTTCAATTCACTCTCTAAGAAAGATTCATGTCTTCTGGGAAAGAGATGACTGGAGCAGGAGTTTTTCTCCCCTGTTATTTTTTCAGTTTTTTAGGTCAGGGAAGAGAGTGCTCCTATAAAGCAACCATATTCCATTATGGTTGGTTGAAATGTATTTTTCTTTTCTAATAGTTTAAAAAGTAGATATAATAGTTTGTAATGGTAGATAAAAGTTTTAATAATTGCTGTCCGGCTTTTTTACAACATCTCTTTTTTTTAAAGAAACTGTGGAAATACTTTATTTTAAGTCACATCTCTAATAAAACAGCAAAGACTGAGAACAAGCTTTTGTACTTTTTAGAATCTGCACATCAAACCAAATTCTTCAGTTCTTTTTTATACAAAGTTGGAAGTTGGTTGTTGATTTTTTTTCCCTCCTGCTATAGCCATTTGCTGTTATAATGTGACAATTTCCATGACTGTTTTGCATGTTGATTTAGTTGAGAATGACTGTTGCTCTCTTGGATGCTGTCCGCATAATTAATGTCTCCTATCTGTCTCTAGCAGAAGGAAGAAAAATCTTTCTTATCTCTGATGGATATGGTTGAGAGGCCCTCTGGGGCCAATTAGATCACCAAATGGCAGTGGCATCCTGGAAGAAACCACCATGGTGCATTTTCATCATTCTTTTCAGCTAAGCAGGCTGGAGGATAGGAGGGAGGGAGAGGGAAGGGAAATGTCAGGGTCCCTGATTAGAGCAATAAACTGGCAAATAGACCACATCTTGCTTCTCAGTTGAAGGTGCTGACGTGACACCTCTCATTTTTTCAACCTCATTTCTTTCTGGCTAAATAAATTCATTTCATCACTGTTTTGAAAACACAGTGTCTTGATGACAGTCTGAATCCATACCATTTAATTCTAGCATTTCTTGTATCTCTTGACAGCAGCAAGCAGACAGAAAATACTGTTTGAGATAAATGACATTTCTGTCCAGTTCAAGTTGTAGAGCTTTTTAATCAGAACATTTGAGACAGCATCAAGAACTGTAGTCAAATTGTTTGGGGTTTTCTTTTCTCATTGAAAAATTTAATAGCGTGTAAGAGTCTGACGCTTCTTACAGCATTACTGTAATTCCTGGTTTTAGTGATAAGACATTTAGTAGAATTATCAGCTATTGCAACAAAGCCATAAAATTCAGAACAACTTAAAATTTTAAGTTGCATCCTGAAATCATCTGTACAGTATAGTGGTAATCTTTAAGTGCAATAAGTTCATAAGCAATAAGCATGTCATGCTGTTAAAATGAACGTGTGTGTTGCCTTGACATTTATAAATGCTAAAACCTTTACCTTGTTATTCAATTCACAGCAGGAGATGATCTTTAAAGTGGTAACCTTCTCATGCTTATAGATTATTGCTTAATTTTATTAGTCTTCTTTTTATAAAAAGAAGTCACAGTCATCATAATTTCTCCAGTGTCAAGGAGCACAATTTTAGGTTGATGTATGATTGTAAGTTATGAGAACTAGCGTAGGAAAAACTAAGTTTAGGAGCACATTTCTCTGATGCTATTCTTAAATATCAGCTTAGGAAGTGTGTCAATAGATAAGAAAGATGACATTTCAATATACCGATTATATCAGTCTTGTAAGTAAAAACTGTTTTGTAAATCTTATATGAATTCCTTTTAAATGACACAAAGGAGCAAGCTGTGGCTTTTGCAGGATTTTCTCAAGATAAGCAGGTCAAATATGACTCTTCATGTAGCAACTTAACATGCAGAAGGCCAGACTGTCTTTGTATATGAAGTGCTGCCCCTCATACACATGCTGTGCCCAACTGTTCTCATCATACAAGGAAATATTTTACTGAAAGTTAACTGTACTTAACAGTCCACTGGTGCAACACAGGGCATCCCTCACCTAAGGGGAAGTGGTGGCTCAGTGGAAGACCCCAAGAAGTCCCTGTGGATGTGTCAGTACTGAAGTTTTCGATGTAGCTTGAATCAAGAGTACAAAACCAAATTAATACATGATAAGCCTCAAATGCTCTGGACATAAAAGCCTGCAGGGACCTTAGCAAAAGACCTTTCTCCTGTAGCTTCATCCTCACTCCATTTCCTACCTGTGAAGCTCAGATATCTACCTGTCAGATTGCAAATCTTGGTGGGTTGGAAATCCAGCCTGGTACAACTTCTCTGCCCATTCTTGTCATTTGTTATCATTCACTTTGCAGGAGAGCATAAAGCCAGCTTGTTCTAGAGATTTTCCTAAACAAAGGGTCAAATTTGGCAGAACTACCCTGTAATGGGAACATGCTGTGACTTACAGAAGTAAAAAGATATTGTGGTTAATTGTCAAGACTGTATAAATACTGAATCAAAGCATTGTGTACATGATGCTTGTGCCTCAATCTGCGAGAGCCTGAGGGTTGCCCAGACTGAGAAACCAGCAGGAAGGTGCCAGCTCCTTTCCTGCTGAGATCTCTGAGAGGTGGCTGCATGTTCCCAGCTCCCACCCCTGCACAAAGCCCCTCTGGCCAGGCTGTTCATGGAGGGGTCAGGGCTATGGGATGCACAGCAAAGTGTAATCACAGCTGTATATATTTTATTCTGGGTTATAAGACAAGCTCTGCAAGTTAAGACTGTCTCTGCAAGATTCGACATTTACAATTGTCTGTTGACAGGAATTAAAAAGTTGAGAGAAGTGAAAGATCAAAGAAAAATCTTAAAAGTATTCTTGGATACAACTGCAGCTCTTAGGGGTCATGGGGCCTTGTCAACCTTCAGTAAAATCTTTTTTTCCTCTTGCCATGATTGCAAATAACACATTCTGTCCACTGGGTGCTGTGCTCTGTGTCTCTGCAATATGCAGAGTGAGAATTCCCCTGGATATTCCTAAAGCTGCAGGGACATACTTGTAGCAATTCTGCCTACACAGCACACAGCAGGAAACTGGATGGTCCTGACACCCCAGTTGTCCTAACATTTCATTTGTGAGCTGAATGGTGAGAATTCATGATATAAGTTTGTAGTTTTGCATTCCATTTAATGTTGAAGCTGAATGAAATAGATGTTTTGGGGGTTTTTTTTGTCTTTTTTTTTTTTTTGTGGTTTTTTTTTTGTTGTTGTTTGTTTTGTTTTGTTTTTGGTTTTTTTTCTGGAAAACGTTACAGAACTCTACATCCATCACCTGCACACTCACCCTCAGTAGGTTTTTGCTGGTGCCTGGCAGCTTGGGGTGCTATTAGAGCAAATAGCAAATTGATCATATTGGAGCAAATAGCAAATTGATCATATTGGAGCAAATTACAAGACCAATCAGAAGGTTTGTCACTGCCAAAAAAAAAAATAAATCCTTTTTTTTCTGTTTTCAGGAGTCATCAGCTATAGATTATCATCTTGTCATAAAGTTAATAATTTATCCTGTTCTTGTTTTGTAAGAGATTGTTCTCTCAGATCTCCATTGTGTTATGCACATATGCACAAAACCACACTCCTACAACAGAACTCTCAGTTTGGATCTCCCCAAAAACAAAATGTATTAGATCCACCATTGCTTAGATAATTTGTTGTTGATATAGACCCTAAGAATAATAACCTTCAAAACTCCAATCTGTTTCAGAAGAAAAGCTTTTTTTCCATCTTGACTACTCTTGAAATGGATAGAAATTCACTGAAATAGTTAATACTGGTATGAATTTTTCCGGTGTAATAGTTTTGGGGTCACTTAAAAATCACTGGAAATGTAACCTCTTGCACTTCCTGTAAAGCACTGAACTCTGGATGATAATCAAGACCTCTAGAAAATTGTGGGCTGCACAAAAATTGCAGATTTTGCAATTTTCTGACCACTGTGTAATTTTCTGGCACATTTAAATGTGTGTTTGGTTCAGTGCCAGGCTCCTTCCTCCCCCAGACACCCTAAAATTAACTAGGAGCTTTGGGAATTTCATCTGTCAAACAGAGACAGAAGTGTCCAATCAGCCTGGAGGAAGCATGGCTGAGCAGTGCTGACCCAAAGCCCTTCTCAAAGAAAGAAGGAAGGAGAAAATGACAGATGAGGAGCAGTCCAGGAGAGAAAGGAGGAGGACAAGATCAGAAGGGGAGAAAGAAAAGCTCTGGAGAAGGGGTGAAAAGGCAAACTTGAAAGAGAAAAAAAAAAAAAAATAGAAACATTTGGAACAATAGCTTATAGTTCTCTTATAGAGTTGTGGGCTTTTTGTTGAGACCTCATTTGGGGATTGAGAGTGGGAAAATTTTTATGCTAAAAACCTCTGGAGTTTTTCTCTGAAAGCTGAAGCAGAGTCTAGACTTTTTCTGGCCGGGTTAAGGAAGTGCAGGGATCCTTCAGAAGCATATGTAGTACTGAACTTCAACAATGAATGTTCAGGGCACAGCTGAACTTTACACAGCTGATGCAAACTGGTAGATGACAGGTGGGGAACAGACTGATGGCAAAATGGGAAGAGAAGCTGGGATATCCAGCACCAGTGCAGAGCCTTTGTCACCACATCGCCTGCACTACGCGGTTCATTGTCTTTCTCTTATAACATTCTTACAGTCCTCTGTAAGAGGACTGTAAAAATGTAAAAGACCTTTAGGTGTTGTGAAGCACCAAAAAAATATTTTAGACAGCCTGTATTTGTCCTATACAACTTCCCAGCTTCCCCCCATTTGTAATGCCACCATTCTTAGCAACTGTGACTCACTGAGAAATAAAAAATTGCCTGTTCTTGAAGTCCAGTGCAGCTCACACTGGTGAAAAGCACCCCACAGGACTCACTGGGATGAACCAGAACCAGCAGCACTCATGGGCTTCAGAAGCAGCTTTTCTAAAGTCTTGAGGAAGAGGGAAATAAAAGCATTGAAAGGAATGACCAGGAGTTTATCAGAAAGGGCCAAGGAAGAAATTACAGACTCCAGGCATATTACCTGACTTTCTGTGTAGCCTTTGGCCTTGGAATTGGGTCCTTGGACTAGGACACTCTTATTATATCAGTACAGTAGCTTTGCACTTGGTATTTGGGCCCTAGACAATTAATTTCAGAATAGAGTCACAGTTTAGTGAGGTTGAGAAATCACAACCAGATTAAAAAAAAAAAAAAGTTTAGAATTACAGGTGCAAGTGATTTTAAGGCTGATTTAAAATCTGACTCATTTCTACTTTAAGTCAAGGTTAGTAGGTTAAAAAATTTTTTCTAATATACTGTGGGATGTGTGCACATTCCACAGTATATTATCCTATCAGTTCTCTAGCAATATTTGTTATTTTTGTTAGATCTAATTTACTCCAAAAACATGATTAGAAGCTCTACATTAAGTACACCACATGCTCATTTTATCTCTACAAGCAAATAAAATGCTTCTGCTTTTCTGGAAATTATGCACTCTCTGCTATTAAAATAAATTCTGACCTCAATGGTGGCATGAACAGTAGTTCTAAATTGTCTTACAAAAAAAAAAAGAAACCACCCAAATCCAAAGCCAAAACCAAAACCATAAGTGACTATTACCCCCCACTCCAAATGAAAAAGAAATCTAAAAGAAATTCAAACAGTTTGAGATCATTAAAAAAAAAAAATAGACTAAACCCCATGTTAGCAATAACTCTAAATCCTTTGAGAGTCAGAAATTCAAGCATTCAAGGTTTCATATACTGATCTGAACACTTTGTCAGATT
Organism: Hylia prasina; assembly: GCA_013397195.1. Lineage (NCBI taxonomy): Eukaryota > Metazoa > Chordata > Aves > Passeriformes > Sylviidae > Hylia > Hylia prasina. The sequence continues at coordinate 787,373 of VYXD01005107.1, forward strand.
TGGAAATCTCATGAGAACACAATCTCATGAGATATTCTGTTATTATTTTTCCCAGTTTGGTTAGACACATGGCACAGCATGAACAGCTCTCCTTCCAGGGTTTGGTTTCTGTTACTCAGCCATGAAATACACAGTAAAATGAGACTTCTTCCAAACTGCAATGCTTAAAAAATGTTTTGTTCTATTGCAGTTGTGCTTTGGGGTCTGATCTGGTTTTGTTTTCCACGTGGAAGGACTAATGAGTTGTAGTATGGGATGTTCATAACCCAAGATGTTTCATCTTTAAGCAATATCTGTCATTGCACGTCACTGATGTTACACATTTGCAGAAGAGGAGAATTTGTTCCTATGCAGAACAGTTCCTCTGTCTTTCTTTGAAAAGTCTTAGTTGTAATTCAGTTGTTTTTAGCCCAAATAGTTAAGAATCAGTGACATACCTCAGACTACTTGCGTCCTTCTTTCCATCCTTAAGTTTCAAATGGCTGAGTGATTTCTAAGAATGAAGCAAGGAAAAGAACAATTGATCCATTGAGGCCAAAGAAGATACAATATTCTGCACCTTGCTCTGTTTTATGGCAGCATTAGTATATAAGTTACATTTAGTAAAGAAAATATGCACTGAATTTTGCTACAAAGTCAATTAATTCTATGCAAAAAATAGCATCTTTGACACCCATACAATATTCACATCCCTTGCTTATTATTGGGTCCATGCTTCAAAGCCTTGCATTAATACATCTTCTCAATAAAAAGGTTATAAGAATTTCTCAATGTGGACACAACTATGTGTATGGCCTTTATCTTGGTCTCAAAAACATTATCTAAATAATTTTGTAAACCTTTTTTTTTTTTTTTAATTATATGAGCCCAAGGCAGACCTCTAATATAAGAAATTTCATCTGGTCACTAAAATTAAAAAAAAAAAAATTATGAGTACTTGGAACATAGATTTTTAATTGACAGTGTTGAGCAATCGTAACTGCATGTACAGGTATTGTTATGATGGGTAATGCCAGAATATCTATGGAAAAACCTATATAGCATCTAATTTTAATTCTTTTGTAGCAAAAACCATCAAACATTTCCCAGCTAATAGTGATTATTTCACTTATGCATATTGAGTGAAGTAAAGTCTCTCATACCACATCAGACAGTGAAAATATTTCTCAAATCCTTTTCATATGAGTACATTTTCTGTTTCTAGAAGAACATTTTTTTTTCCTAAAAATGTTTTTATGAAAATAACTGAAGATTAAAAATAAAAAATGCCCTGGGGTATTTCCTTTCATGTAAACCCGTAGTTCAGTTTTAGTTGAAGGGATTTCCAGCAGCACTGCCTGTTCTTGGCCTCACCTTGAGAAGTTGTCAGATTCTCACTCGCTAAATGTTCTCAGAGGTCTCTCAGCTTGTTAGTGCATTGTGTGACTTCACAGCTTTTGCAGTGACTACAGACATCACCGTGGCTGTAAATCCCATGTCATGCTTAAATACTTAGAGAGTATCCATGAACTGCTGAACTTGTGATTACAGCTTCCTCCTTCATCCAGAGATTGTCTACGAGGAAGCTTATATTTGGTCTTTCTGTGATAGAATAGTGGAAAGCAACCCACAAAAGCTGTGCTTCAAAGATCCTTCTGAGCAGAAGAATCCTCTTTTCTACCATATGGCATCTCCAAGTACATTTTCCTGGAGTCAGTTTGAACTATACTCTAAGGATTCCCTGTGCTGGTGGAAACTCTGCACAACCCTTCACGGTCTGCATCTGTGAGATATATATTTCTATGATATGTAAATGTATTTTATTCCAAAGAACTGAAAAAAAAGTTTGGAACCATTTTTTTGAGTTGTCTTGGAACAGATGAAGAGAAAAGTCTTAATGGGAATGGCATGGGTGTGGTCCAGTGGAGGAGCTTTGAATAAATGATGCCACTCTATTATGAGCCATTTGTTACAAAAAAGGAACACACCAAAGTCTCTGCAAGGTTTAATCATAGAAAACATGGAGGATATGAGAGAGATTTCTCCACCTTACCTCAGTGCATCTCCCTTCAAGGATCAGTTGTCAGTAAGAGGGTGACATGATCTTTAATGGAGAAAAAAGTAAGACATAGACTAGATGCACTCTGGGTGCCATTCTATAAAGTATTCACAAAACTGCATATGGAGGGGTAAGACTTTCAAAGTCTTCTGTCTCAGTTCACTTTTTTCTTCCTTTGAGAGCAGAACCCACATTTACAGAGGTTCAGGAAGATCTGGAGAATGTACACAGTGAATGCTCATTTTCAGTTACCTTTAAATAAAAAGAAGACTTAGGTAACAGACAGCAGGATATAGATGGAAGCCAGATACAGGAAGGCATCTTCCTCCTTAGTTTTATATGAATAAAGGTGGACAGAATCATGCACAATAATTCTATAGTTATTACAAAAAGTGGATTGCCTTGCCTTTTCAACGTACTTTCTTAATCACCTTTACATTTCTTTCAATTCATTTTAAAAAGTGTGCCATTATTGCAAATAGAAAAATAAACAAATTGAAAACCCAGCAAACTAAAACAAAAACGGATGAAACAGATATATAATCTTGTTTTTTGGACTTATGTCTATCCATTTTTCCTGAGCCCCAAAAGCTGGAATTTTTTCTGCTTTAAAGACTTCATAATTTTTTTTCCTTTATCCTGGCCCCCAATATTTCTTTTCCTGTAAGAGCTGAGGCAACTCACATTTTCTGCCTCACATTAAATTCCATATAATCTTCCCCATTGTTAAATGAAGTGTAAGCCAGGAAGGTACTGAATTAGAGACTACTTTTTCCTGGCAGAGCAGACAATATTGTGTTCAGCATGAAATTAGCACACATTCTTTGACTGAATAACTAGATAGGGGTAACTTGTGGCTCACCAAATTTCTTACTGTCTCCTAAAACTTAGAATGAAGTGAAATGGTCAGTCTGGAGTAATATCTTTCAACACTAAGAAGGAGAAGAAAAAGGGAATATTCATAGATAAAAATAACTTTCTTTTTCTTTTCTCTTTCTTTCTTTCTTTCTTTCTTTCTTTCTTTCTTTCTTTCTTTCTTTCTCTCGTTCTTTCTCTCTCTATTTCTCTCTTTCTTTCTCAATGGTGCAATCATATTTTGGTCACTGTTGTGGTTAACATCAGCAGCTTTGCTGGGGACATTCAAATGAAACTCAGGGAAAATGTAAACATAGATTAAATTGTTATGCATTACTTTGTGATGCAGAGCTATGCATCATTCATGATATCTTTGTAATGCAATATTATTTGGATGTTTCAGTCTGGAAAGGAGCCCAAGTGTTTCCAGGCACACTAAGCGTACATGAAATTATGATTGGGGACCGTATTTAAACCACCTACTCTAAATGCCTAATTTAGGCATTATTACTAACGCAGAGTTTAAATTTAAGAGTGAGATGAGTGATCCAGGCCTGCCAGACCTTGCCTCCGCTGTAGATGGGGGGAAAGAAATAGCTGTGACTCCTAATTTGAGTGCTGGAGATGGGATTCATATCACCTAACTTATCACACAGGAAAAATAGTTGTTTAAATCTGAGCTGGCAACCCTTCTTTCAGTGGAGAGATGGAGACAACTCCACAGAGTCTCTCCTGCTGTCACCTGTTTCAGAAAGGGGTGAATCTTTGTCTAGCAATCTTTTTTTTCTATTTGATAAGCTTAGACTTAAGCAAATCACTTCTGCATATGTGACCTGAGATGACTACACTTTTGGTGGTCAGTTTAAGCAGGGAGGCATGGCCACACCTTGCCACCAGCTCCACAGGGCACTGAAACTGCTTGGGAGCTGCAGGGGCAAGGAAGACAGGAATTGGGGTGACAGCCAGGCTGGACAGACAGGACCTGGTCCCAGACAATTTAAAAATGAAAATAAAACTTTGTGAATAGATGTATGAATTTTAAATTACAATATTAACCCAGTCATTCACATTTTTCACTTAAGGAGAATTTTCTGTATTAATAGAATAAGTCCTCTTGAAGTCCTGCCACTTTTGACAAGTATTAGGAAAACTCCTGCCTATGTGAAAAATTTGTGACCTTGCCATCAACTTACACCAGGAGATTAAAGTGCAGGGATGTGAGAAGTCTGACAAAGAAGTCAGGAGGTGTTTTGATGAAGTCAGGAAGAAGTCTGGAGGTGTTTTGATGAAGATGAACTCTGAGGGCATTTTTATTTTTAATCTTCAGTTATTTTCATAAAAATACTTTTAGGAAAAAAGAGAATATTCTTCTGGAAACAGAAGATGTACTTATATGGAAAGGATTTGAGAAATATGTTCACTGCCTGATGTGGTATGAGAGACCTTCCTTCACTCAATATGCATAAGTGAAATAATCACTATTAGCTGGGAAATGTTTGATGGTTTTTGCTGGACTACTTGTGATATGTCCAGCCTGGGCCAGCACCTGGGTCTGCCCCACCTCTGCCCCCAGACAGCACTTTGTGGCCACGAATGAGCAGGGACATGGTGCCAGATTCCCTTTTCCTACAAACCTAACTGTATTTAGAAATTGTGGTGAATGGACCAATTGAGCAATTTTCCTACATTCCCAAGTGATTTTTGAACTAACACACTTGTGAATGAAGTTTCTGGGAGATGAAATTTTAGGGGAAGTCAAATAATTGTGTATTCTTTCTGAAACACCTTGTGATCTCATTGCAAATGTAAGCAGGCCAGTCCTGAGTGTCAATTTCTTCCCCCAAAATCTACCACAGGTTTAATCTCACATGGGCTTCCTTTGTTCTTTCTGATTCCTAGAGTTTAGGTTCTACTTTGAACAAATCAGTTCAGGTATTACAGCTTGCTGGAGTCCACAGTTTTTGCATCTAATCGTACCAATCATATATAAAAAAGAAACTTAATGAACAAATGAAACTTAATGAATAAATTCAACTAAAATGTAAACAAAGTGTAAAACAGTAAACTGGAGACAAATCAGCAGTAAAGAAAAAGAATGTCAAAGCAGAAAAGAGCAATATTCAAAACCCCTAAATCACAAATTACTTTGATGTCTACCACATTTGTGCTCTAATACTCACTTGAATTATGTTCTGAATTCCTGGAAAGAGAGCGTGGAAGGAATAACCTATGTCATTTTAGAAAGGAATTCTACATCATTTTCCATGCTATGAATGAGCTTTCCTCCAAGCTGCTGAAATTACTGCTGCTGAATCTCACAATTACTTAATAATAAGAAAGAGTAAAAAGACAATGAGGAAGGAGGATTTTGAGACCCTCACTTAATGAATCACATTTTGGATTTCCGGCATGTCTCTTTTTTTGTTCTTCCAAATATTTTGATGGCCAATGAGATTATGGATTGTCATTTCAGAGACTTTACAATTGTATTCCTATTTCCAGTGTTAATGTATTCCTCAATCAGACATTTTCTCTAGGCTGGTGAATATTAACCTTCTCATTTGAGTGTAAAATTTTGGCTGGATAAATGAATAAAATATTTATTTTATTGCTCTATGGAAATGATGGATTGAAAATTTTGCAGCTAAGAAACTCTCTAATATGTCACTTTTATAAATTTGTATTCTATATTTTTCTAATACATTTGTTATAATGTATGCGTGGATATTTAAAAAGTGCTAACACTGCTAGGCACCTCAATGTGTTATACTTGTATCCATTCAATTCTTCACTAAAATTACAAGTGAGAAGTCTAGCTATAAAAATTTACAATTTACTTGACTTCACTTGATATGTTTTGCTCACGGGGTACAAATAAATGTACTGCCTGTAAAGCCCTCCCTCCCCAAGGAACTGTGGTAGTCACTTAAAATCTGGATCCTTCATTAGCAGACTTTGAGTAAAATTCTTACTTTGCTCTGTGTGATGTCACTGATAATATTTTATGCTAAGGCAGCTTCTGAAATTATTTTTTGATTAGCCATAATTGTCATTTTCTCCTGTTGCAAATATATATGTGTGAGAGTGATTTAGGTGAAATCTGGAGGCTCAGTCTGGTCCTGTCTCATCACTAAAGCTGTCATTCCCATGTACAATGGAGAAACCACGCTCCAGATGCAGCACAATTCTGGATTGCTGTAAACCTGCCTCTGGGTGAAGGTAAAGAAACTTATGACAGCTGCAGTTCTTTGATCCCAGTCTCTGACCATAAGGTAACAACTTCTAACCTTGGAGCTGCAATAACATATTTCAAGCTAAAAAACTATGTAGAGCCTCGTTAAAATTTGGGAAGCTCAATACAGGCACAGCTGTCAGCTCTGATGTCTGTACATTTGGAACACAGTCTGTAGAAGGTCCCTTTTCAGAAACATAATCTGTTGTAAATCAGAGTAATCAAAAAATAGCATGATGTCTGAAATTAGGTAACCAGTAGGTGCAGCAGTTTGTGCAGCAGTTTCTGGTTTCTGCTCCCAGATCTTTCAGAGATGCTTCCTAAAGAACTTTTTGAGGAAATTTGGGGTGTCTATTACCACTGGGAAAGGGTGACAACAGTGAGCTGGGTTGGCTAGCAAGCTCTAGTCATTTCTAACAAGCTCTGTCAGATGTTCTTGGTCAAAAGGTGCTTTTTTGTTTGCTGCTAATTCCTGATTTTGGAGAGCCAAGCAGTCCCAGGAGGAGCTAAGGAGAGTTCTCTATAACTGTCTGTGCAGAAATAGGCACAGAGGGGTGGGGGAAGATCAGCTGCACACAATGCATGGGTGTGCTGATGGTGATGAAGTGCTAAACAGTATGGTCCCCACTGACTGCTGGAATTCCACCTGGTGTGCCAGAGTTGAGCTCAAACTGAGCTCCTGAGGGGAGGATGCAGCCCTGAGTCCTGGGCTTGTGGGGATGACAATCCACTTTCTTAGGCTGGGGAAGATGTGCTCCTTGCCTGCAGGAGTTGTGCACTGGGGAAAGGGCTGTGCAGTTCAGTAAAGCAGCTGTGGGAGAAGGTCACCAGGCACTGCAACAGAGAAAAACACTGGCGGAATCTTCTTCACGAGTCTAACTGCATTGAGAGAGGAGTAGACCAAGTCTCAGCTTAGTATAGATTTCCCTGATGATAAAGTCTGGAATCCTTCTCATATTGGGAGGATAACTACTGCCTCACCTGCAAGTCTGTAGCTTCAGTGCCCAGGTTGCACATGGGGGCTGAGAGGTGTGTCCAATGAAGCACCTGGGGTGGCTGAGCCCAGGACCTGCAGCACTGTCAGGAGGAAGCAGAAGTGTGAGAAAGAAACTCCCTGCTGCCAGGGATGGGCATCAGTATCTCCTGGTCTGACCTTGTGTCTAGGGATGTTTGCAGCTTGTCAGGAATTTGGATCTAGGGCACCAGGTTGCCAATCTGATCCTCAGATTATCCCCCACTGCTGCTCTTCTCTGTGGGCACCAATACTTGTAGGGGAAACCCAAACTGTAGGGAGCTTGACATTGCATTTGAGGTGGAAGCTGAGGACCCAGGGGCCCAGTTGGCATTTCCTTGATTCTTCCAGTTAGAGGGAAAGACTTGATGAAGAATGGATGGACTCCATGGGTCAACAAACTGTTGTACAGCCAGTGTTGACAACAGGGATAATCTTTTAGAAGCTTGGGATCCTCTCTGAGATAAAAATATCACCCACATGACCAGTTGCAACAAGTACCAAGAGGTAAATGATCTTTGTCAACAGGTTGGCCAGCCTGGGAAGGAAAGTTTTTAAACTAGAAATAAAGGAGCAGGCAGGGGAGATGGTGATGACCCCCACCCTATTGAAGAGGTTGTGGGCTGGATTGGTAAGAGAGCACAGAGTAAAGGCTGGCAGAAGAGACCTTGAAAACAGGAAAGAAGAAGGAGCCTGAAGAGCTCATTGATTTTAAAGGAGCATTTTCCACAAGCTCAAGTTTTATCCGTCCTTATGGGCATTCAAGAAAAGATAGCAGGAGATGTGCATGGATGAGCAAAGACCTCTCAATTTAAACATCAAAAATGATTGAACAGAAGCTGGTGCTTCTCTGGGAGAAATATGACTCAGAAGGGATGCAGAGGCACTGTCCAAGTGTGCAGAGGTGGGGTTAGAAAAGCCAAAGGCCATCTGGGATTGAATCTGGCAAGAGCCATAGAGTGGCTGTAATTGAGAGACTAGTTGGACTGGGACTCTCTGTGATAGACCCTGAAAAAACAGAGAATGCATGCTCTTGAACCAGGAGTGCTGGTAAAGAAATAACTGTTAAAAATTATATTCTATTTAGTCATGTGTAGGCTCAGACTTTTTGCACATAAACTCAGACTCCCTCAGCCCTTGATGCATTTAAATTAAGGGTTGCTTTAAGCTCTAACATGATCAGCATACAGTAGGCAGATACTTTCAGAAGATTGCTTTTATTTTGCATAAGCTGACTGGTCATTTTTCCCACTGACAAGTGGCAGAATCATATCCCTGATATTCTTGTTGATTTTAAAAAATTAGGGTGGATATATGTAGTCCTGAGTATATTTCTTTGAGAAAGAAAGTAAAACTGCAATGTCTCTTGGTATTTTCCTTCTTCTATTTTCAGACAATTCAAAGGGATCATCCTTCAGTTGGAGGAGGGTGTGCACAGAAATGTGAGGAAAAGTACAGCAGGAAAAAAAAAAAAAAAAAAATTATGTTCTAGGTAGATGGAGCCAAAGGGAATAGAAAATAGGGTTTCTGTGGCCCCAGTCACCTGCAGAAGTGTAATGCCATCTCAATTACCCCTCATCTAAATCTTCCACAGGGAAATGGAAAGCATTTGCCTCCCTCAAGGAGGATTATGTGTTAAAAAGATGGCAAAGGTGATGATTTTTTTGCTTCTCCCTTCAGTTAAATTTTGGATTGCACAGCAATTGTCCTACTTTACTTGCAGGCCTCTGGATAGGCTGGTTTTCTCTTCTGCAGGTCAACATTTCAGAGACATGTTGAAATATCCATGAGGCCCAAAGTGTAGGAGTCCCAGTGTGAGCAGAAGGCTTGGCATGTAGAAGAGTCTAAGAACAAAGCAGCCAACATCCTTTCTCCAGAGACAAAACACATTTTGTCTGTGACATTCTTAGTCTCCATCTGCTCGGGAGAGGGAAAGTTTCCCATATGATACTGCAGTGGGCTAGTGATTCACTCTATTGACTCACTCCACAAAATGCACAATTGAATGTTAAGTAACTGAAGTCAGCTTTAATGGATACAGCATATGTATACTTCATGAATGCAAAATATGTAAACTATTATTATGTCACCTCTTTTTGTGCTGATAGTACTGCATTGATTACTGATTAATTCTTAATTGCTTATTAATTGGAGTTATAATTCTCTGAATAACTTGCACTTTGAATTATCAGTTTAGAAATGAAATTAGAAAAACATCTGTTTCTGCCATGTCAAATTATATTTTACATTTTTCATATTATTTTCAGTAATATCTCAAGTCAAACGTGTTAGGTAGTTATATTTTAACATCAGTTTTAGATCTGATGTGAAAGCCTTCATTTCTAGAGAAAAGGATGACTTACAGCTAGTCTTGTTCATATATCACAATTTTTTTCTGTGTTTTTAAAAAACATTGATTTTTAAAAATCTGTGAACGTGGGGACCATTCACAAGACATTTTATTATGAGATAGAACAAGGTTAAGCAACTGATGCCTGTCCTCAGACTGCCAGGCTCATGATACCATAGTGATCTTTGTTAATGATGTGCAGGAAACTGCAGGACAAGGGAGATTTGAGGGGAAATATTTTGTTTCTGACAAGGATGTGGGACTGAAAGCTGATTAGTGAAGTTAGAGGATCATTCCAGAATTGTGTAAAAGTGATAGCATATGTCAAGTAAAAAAAGAAAAATATAATGTCCAGGATTTCTGGGGAAAAGATTAAGCATAATTTATAGTTATGCTACTGCTTGGCTTTGGGATGCTTTAGTGTGTTTCCTTGGACAATGGAAATGTCTCTCTGAACCATCCAAGCTGTGAAGTCTAGCGTCAGTGTGGAATGGACATAGAAAGTAGTGAGATTTTCTTGATCATTAAGTTTCCCCTCATTTTTCCCCTCACTTCCTTGATAGCTGCTACTGAAGCTGAGCAGTGCTGGGTGTAGACTCCTTTTTGGGAGGTGCTGGAGAAATTGCCAAGCACTGAGGCCTGTGCCCTTCGTGTGCATGGCAGGGGTGCTCACCAAGGCTTGTCCATCTCCTCAGCTGGGCAGGATCCCCACTAACATGCCTGCTCCTGCAGATGGGCTCCAGCTGTAGTCCCAGCTGAGGCAGGAGGGGTTCTGAGCAGTTCTGGAGCACCCCAGCAGTCAGTGTACATACATGCACTGAAATAAGTCCAATTAACCATGCAGCAAAGGCAAACAAAACAACAACCTGATTCAAATTTGGAAACTTCTCTCCTCCATTCACTAAATAATCCGCAAGTAATCGAGCCAAGTCAAACATCTGCCTGTGACGCCACTTGTTATAAAAACTTGACATACCTCATCTACTCAGGAACACAATTCTTTTCCTCTTTACAAAGAAGTTACAGAATTTGTCTGCAGAGATGTGCAGAAGGCTCCGTTGTACCCTCTGTATCAATGGAAATCATGAGAAATTGCGGTAAAAAGACAGAAGTTATTTGGTTATGAGGGCACTGCACTTGCATTTAGCAGAAACATTGTTACAGCTTTTTTAGTGAATAATTGCAGAATTAAGATGGGTCAGTGTTTAAATTAATGGTTTTTTTGAACATGAGATAAAAATCTGGTGTGATACAGCCAGTTTCAAGATTGATATCTGGAGTATTGATAAACTTACTTTCCCCCAGACTCAAGGACTGAGGATAAATAAGGGATCTTAATAAAAAAGACCAAAATGTAACAAATTTAACAAAAAGACAAAAAAAATCCTTTTCTTATCAAATGGGCATCCTACCCTTAAGTGGAAGTGAGCATCCAAGATTTGTAGATGCTCATGGTTGAAAGGAATGACAAAATTCAGAGGGTGTGCAAAAGCTTAAAAAGTTTTATTAGTAAATTATACACTTGGTTTGGAAATTGGTTTAAGTCAGTTCCTTATCTCTTAGTATAAGCACACAGCAGTGGGTTTCAAGTAAAGGGGTAGGAGAAGAAAGAGATGAATTAAAGAGGGGGAGACTGAGAAAGGGAGAAAAGCAGAAAGATCATCAGTCTTGGCTCCAGTATTGATCCAGCTGATGGAATTTGTGGGGTACCTGGCTTCTTGGGATTAGCTTTTTATAGATAAGTTTTCCCCATCTTAGAGATGTTACTTGCTTTCTATGTGGTTTAGTTATCATGTGCAGTCCATTCTTCTAGACCTTTCTGGATAAGGGTCAGAGGACTACAGGGATCATTGGTGGTCTTGGTTGCCTTCTCCTGGGTTGGCTTTTTGTCAGCTGCCTGTAACGACCGAGGCATGGGCTCAGATTGGCAGGGAATCTGAGACCTTTATTCAAAGAAACAAGCTGGTTTTATTCACTCCTTCAAGACACAGTATTTCTTTATATGGTGTTTTCACTAAGGACCTGTTCACACATTGCCATGTCAGTAACACGCAGTACTAATGTCCTCATGCAGGGTGATCCTGCAGCATTCAGGTGTCCTGCAGCTTCCAGCAGGCTCCTCTCCACAAGGCATCTGCCACACGCCATCTCCTTCCCCCAGGGCCACGTGGGGACAGGCCCCCTTGCACTGCCATGGCGCTCTGCAGGCACATCCCAGAGCCTGCAACACAATTCCATCCTGTCTCCCTTCACAGCAGCTCACGCCCACTCCTCGACCTCATTTTGGGTTCTGTTAACTCCAGGGGCCAGAATAAGGAAATGCTGCCCCACCTCTGCATGCCCTTTCTCCAGCCACGTCCTGTCCCTTCTCACAGCATGTTATTGCCCACAATCCTTGGTTGGCTCCACAGCTATCTGGATATCAGTGTTTGAGACAGACATATTAGTCTCTTCATCTTCAAGGCTTCTACAGCCCTCAAAGTTTTTAGAAGTCCAAAATGACATAGCTGTTGCATTTAAAAAGTCATTTAAAAAGTCTTTTTTAATCTATGTAAAAATTTGAAATAATTTAATTTACAATCCTAAAATTAAATTTAACTTTAAACATGAAGCAACTGTAATTCCACTATACCTAGAATGTATATGGTACATGTATCTGTAATCCCCTTGGGCTATCTTATAATGACTATATACATGGGGATGTAATGTATTTTTTTCCTGTTTTTCCTGTGCAAACGTCTTTTCTTAAATAACTAAGTTATAAAATTTGAAGCCTCTCTGATCTCAAAGTAATTATGGGGTTTTTTTCTTACTCAAAAATATTATATCCAAGAAAGAATTTTCACTTTGGTTCATAAACATACCTAGTAGTGCTTCCTTTGTAATGAAAATTATACACAGTGCAGTTCTTCAGGAAAGAAATAAACCTAGTTTTGAAGAATAAACCACTAAAATGGAACACATTTTTTTCCAACTTTTTTTATGGAATGGATGGGAGATGCAATCACACCTTTTTATTTTTGTTTTTCTCTGAAGTTTCTACATTTCCAGGACTTGCATGTCTTTAACAAGATGCACTAGCTTCTCTAAGTTCTATTGGAGGATTCCCTTAGGATTTCTCCTCCCAAGCATCTGGATTCTTGGTAAAGGTACAGGATGCAGTTTTGTGTATGTGTGTTTGGGGTTGTTGCACACACAGGCACAGCCTGCTGGTCGTGGATCAGTTCCTACCAGCCCTGGTTCTGTTGTAGAGGTGGCTGGGAATCAGCTGTGGGCTCATGGCCCCTGCCATGGCTGGGTCCAAGAACCCACCTTGTCCCCACTGCCCTGGTCCCCCTCAACCTGACGTGAAGCCTGAAGCCTCCCCACCCACCCTTCCTCAGTTTCCTCCAGTCAGAGGATTTAAAATATCTCAAAGAAATTACAAGGTGTTGTGACCAAAGGATCTGGATTTCACCAACTCCAGCCCTCTCTCATCTCTTTAGTGAGATTTATTGAGGTTTCATTTGTTTCTGCTGAAAAAGTGTCACATTAAAGCTTCTTCTTTGTTGTAGGCACTTAATTTAAGCTACATACACAGATTCTATTGTCACCTTCAGAAAGTTTTTGTTCAGAATACCTGACACTCATCCTTTCCTGCTCCTCACTCCAGTCAGAAGGATTTGTGTGGGGCTCCAAAGTTCCCCATTACGAGAAATTGCTTTCAATGTCATCCTTATATCAAGTTACATAAGTTCCATCCAGAAAAATAGAATAAAATATTGAAATAATGAGACCTGCTTAATTCAAAAAATTAACTATGTCCCAAGAAGTTAGTTATTCTCATGTTTTTAAAGAAATAAATAAAGCATGCAGTGAGAAACAAAACAAAACAAAACAAAACATTTAAAACAACCCATCAAAATTGATCCCTCCTGCTAAACAACAAATTTGACCTCTTTTAAAGCTACCAGCCCATCTGTTCTAACATGCTGCCTCTCTCTGGTTTCAAATGGATAAAGGCAGAGAGTGTTCCTCCAGTGTCACACAGGCTCACACTTTGGTGACATATAAGGTGTGCAGACTTGTGAGCAGAGATTTAGAGAATAAAGGGAAATTACTGCTTGAAGGCTGTGTTTTTCAAACAGCAAACCCGTCCCTTATGTTCTGGTGAGATTTTGGGCTGTGCACCTTGTATACCAGATGGGAACACTTTTCTGTTTGCTTGGTTTTGGTAATATTTTTCTGTTTTCTTAGCTGGTTTCAGGTTTCTGCGTAACAACCTTTGCCTCCACTTAAAAAAAAAAAATCCAAACACCTGACCCGGGCTACACATTAGGAGGCCTGTTTGGTGGGAAGTGAATGCTGGAATATTTCAGTTTTCAAAACTGTAAAGATTCAGATTTATAGTCAGTCTGTTTATACTCTATCATATCATGTGTGGTAGCATAGGATATCAAAGCGAGAAAGCCTACAGGGATACCACCATTTGAAATGAAAAATATTTCCTATGTATGGCATAATGCAGCACAGATGGAAAGTTGTGCTTTTCTGTTTTACTGTTTCTGTACATTACTCAGGCAATAAATACTGGACAAATCAAGCAGTCATTTCTAAGGCTCCATATAACCTATTTTACCAGTATCAGCTGCTATAGTTTTATATTCCCTAGAGAAATGCTGCCTGGGTTCCCAAGTTTCATAAGGCATTTCAAGGAGACCTCACAAATAAAAATGGATGGAAAATATGGCCTGGCTTTTAATAACAGTATAATTAACTCTGCATTTTCTTATGATAGTCAAAGCTCTTGCTAGTGTATTGCAGCCTTATCATTCTTCAAAGCAGCATTTATTTAATGACTATTACTTTCTTATCTGCTATTTTACATCATTAAGGCACAGCACAACAGGAATACACTATTGCTATGTCACTTCAAGTCTGGGCTTCATAAACTAAGAAGAGTTATCCCACATCCAGTGTAGCAGACATGCTCTGACACCTTCCCTCTGAAGGTGGCCACAAAGGATTCCCAATGCATGTTTGCAAAACCAAGTAGCCTAATAATATTTAAAGCAGTGTCTGGGCAGTGTGGGACATAGGCTTGAGGAGAACTTTTGCTCTGATCCAAAATACCTGAGGTAGATGAGGCTCAAGATAGGAAAGTCTGCCACCCTCCCTCCATCAACTCTGCTTGTGGTTAGAAACCACAGAAAAGTGTCCAGATCACCCAGAAGTGCTCAGACAGCTGCTGACCCTGGGATCTTGTGCTGGAAACACACAGGTTAGTTTTGATGGATGCTTTTCTATTGCTGATCTGAAAAAGAGCTGTAGATAAAAGAAAATTACCTTTTTCCAGAGCAGGCACACCTGCCCATGAAAACTCTTTAAAATTAAGGGCAAGATATCTTCCAGGAAAAAGAGACACTCCCAAAATAAATGCTGAGCAAGCTGTAAGATTCCTCACACAGGGTCACAACTGTTGTGCTTTGCATGGCAGTGAGAAGCAATAGTATCAGCATATTTTCTGTGGCTTTTATATCCTAACATATCAATTAAATAATGGCCCCACAATATAGAAAATCAACTTTCCCTGAGCCTTTTAGGACTTCACATTATCCATACCCAGCAAGGTAATTGCCACATTTTTCCTTATTTTTCAAAGTACCAGTATCTTCTTTTTCAAAGGAAATGTTAAAAGTAAAAAGGAAAAATAATCTCTTAGCAATATTTGTTTAAATAGGAAACATAATTACATATGGGAGTCTGGGCTGCAATATTTTGCTTGTAGGCTGGGTGGCAAAAACCCCTTGATATTTGTAAAAACAAAGTCATTGCGATTTTAGTCATATCAAGCTTCCTCTTCCATAATACAAGCTGACTTCTGTCCACTTGGCTTTTCCACCTCCCTGTTTAGCACTCTTGAAGCTGAAGCCAGTTCTGTAGATAAGATAAAAGATAAAAGAAGATAAAATCCAATTTCAGCATCTAGCAACAATCTCTCCTTAAGATAACTTTTGGTGAGACAGAAAGTAATTTTTGTCATTGCTATATCCCTGTGTGATAATTTCAACATGATTTTAACCAACAGAAATTTCAGGGACTCAGTTTGGAGTGGTCAAAGGCTAATCAAGGAAAAATGAATCTTTAGTGGGTTTTATTTATTAATATGCTTTATATGAGATATTAATTTTCCCTATTTTCAATATTATGTAACACCTGTAATTTATTATATTTATTAATTAATTTTTAGAATGGTTAGGTATTTTTTTCAGCTGATTTCCAGAATCTGTTTTTAAACATTCATAGTATCATAGAATAATAGAATCTCTAAGGTTGAAAAATACCTGAGTCCAACAACTATCCCAGGACTGCCAAGTCCCCCACTAAATTGTTTTCCCAAGTATCCCATCTACACATTTCTGAACACTTACAGGGATTGTGATTCTACCACTCCTCTAGGAAGCCTGTTTCAATGCTTGACAGCCTTTCAGTGAATACGTTTTTCCTAATATTTAATCTAAACCTCCTCTGACGCAAGGCCATTTTGTCTTGTCCTAAAACATTAAAATAAAAGGATATAAAAGGTAAAAAAGACCCTCAAACAAAAACCAACACAACCTGAATTATATCTTGAGTCAAGGATTTGTGTTGGGGTTTTGTTTCTTTGGTTGGTTTATTTTTATTTTGTTTGGGTTTTTTTTCTGGGTGTTTGTTTTTTTAAGGTAGACTGGAGAACTGTACTTAAGGCAGCTTCACATCCAAGGCTAAGTATATAAAACCAACTTTACTTAAAGTCAAAAAGGAGCTGAGAGATAATTTGATGTGGCCACAAAGGTTACAGCTAAACTAATAAACTAAACCAGGTCAGCAGCTGGTCAGGCCTGAGTATAGAATGAATGCAACCATTCATACTGTGAAAACTTTCACAGAGTTTTGCTCTCAGCCAAGTAGTGCTACAATGAGTTCAATCTAGGACCCAGCTCAGGATAGAAAATGCTCTCCATGGGCAGTTTGAGGAAGGGTTAAGAGAATTAAACTGTATGTATGTGAGCCTTTCCAAACTCTTTGTCCAAGAACAGTCCCAGGATATTTTATTTACCTCTACAAATGCAGTCAGGGTTGACAGGGGTAAAGGACGTTTAGGGAAGGGGAAAAGGCTTACTGGGAAACTGCTGGGCCAAAGAAATTTGTTGCACTTCAAGGTCAACTAAACCCACCTTTGGTTTAATGTCAAAATACCAAGCACCATTTTAAGAATGCAAATTCCAAGAAATTCAGATCCTCTTCTCGTTCAGAGCTGGAGACATTTTGGAAAAGGTTCTGGCTCCCTAATATAAAAAATTAACTCAGTCAACTCATCTGGACTCACACATTTTCAGCCCTAGGTTTAAAGTTCCCTTTCCCCAAGTTTTAAGCAGAGTATTTCTGTTTTTCTTTAATTTACTTAATGTAGAGTGGGTTTATTGTTGTGGTCTGCTATTTTTATTACAATAGCAAAAATATTTTAAAAAACCAGTTATTGTTTCCAAGTTTCAGTAGTTTTTATAAGCAAAAAGCCTTATAAATGGTGTCTGACAAAAAAACTTGACATGAATAAGGGAGTATGAGGCCCTACCAGCGAGGTACTGAGCAGCCTTGTGAATGTTGGGCCAGATGGCTTCGTTAGGGATAAACAAAAAGAGTGAAAAGAGAGCAAGCAATAAGAACCATTTAAGGACTATGGAAACAGAAGAGAGTTTGACCTCTGGACCACCTCAGACTGAGAAAAAAGGGGTTTTTTTGTCAAAAGCCATTCTGTGACTCAGAGGAATATATGATCATGAGAGATACTCTTACCTAGGTCCTTACTATGCCTTTGTGACTTTTAAAGGACTTCTTAAAATAAGAAACCATTTTTTTTCTTTCTATGTCTCAATTCCTTCTTTGGGAAAAATTTTGTTTCAGTCTCATCCTTACATCATTCTGCCTTAATGCATCCCAGCTGGAGGGACTTTCCCTTCATAATCATCATTTTCCCCAGTTTGAGGCAGATCCACCACCCTTCCTTGACCTGTACTTGTCCTGCTTTAATTGGGGTTGGAGTTGCCCAGGGTTTTGGCAGCCCTCACCATGTCAATGCTGCAGTGCTTAGCTTATAAGCATCTTGAGGCCCCAGAACAACATCCAGAGCTCAGAATCAGTCAAAAGATAAACCAATGAAAAACAGTAATAGAAATTCTGCACACTGAATGAGGGTCACTTAAATGCTAATGAAGAGAAATATTCAGCAGAGAGGGGTAAAATTTGTCACTTTTCCAGTCTTTGAATAACTCAAGTAAAAACTTTAGGCAGGCATTTATATCTCCCGTAGTTCAACATCATGTTTTGAGGAAAGACATCTACAGTTGCTGCAGACCATAGACCAGTGTTACCAAATTAATGCTTTACATTCTTGTTTCTGCAGTTTACACAGAAAACCCATCTAATCACATGTATGTTTCCCCTTCAGCAGGGATCAGATATCTGGATTATTTCTTCCAGTTCAGACTCTATGCTGGAATAGGCCTTTTTTGCATATCTTTGGCCCCTTCCACAAGCTATGAATATTTTGTTGCTTAGAAGGACAGTCCCACCAGAAGGTCATGGAGATGCTCTGCTATAGCCAAGAGTGAAAACTTTCTCCTGGGAATGAGGATGTGACCATCAGCCCCTTCATAAAGAGACATTTAAAGAAGCCCTATGGAAGATGACCTTTACAAATACCTGTCTGTCTTGGTTTGGGACCATAACCGAAGACACTGTCATAATTTGGAATCAAATTCTTTGCTCACAAACAGGAATAAAATGGATTTGTATGCAGGTCATGATTCTCTCAGATGAATTTTTTCAATTTCTGGAGTAAGAAAAAAAGATCCCCAAATGTTTGGGGATATTTCTTTTTGGTTTTGTTTCTTTTTTGGAAGCATGGGGTTGTTGGTTTTTTTTTGTTGTGCTTTGTTTGTTACTTGATTGGTTTGGGTATTTTTGTTTCTTTGGTCTGGTTTGGGTTGGGGGTTTTTGTTTATTTAGAGGGGGTTTTTTTGGAAGGTGAGGCATTCTGTGAGCACAGCTGAGGAGGGGAGGCCAGGATGGCTTCAGCTCGGGTGCAGCATCAGCTCATCAGCTCAGCCAAGTGTATGAGCATTGGCATATGAGCAAGATGCTGCAGTCTGAATGTCGACACATGGTCAAATACTTCTCAGTAGCCCAAGTGTGATGTTTAAAAATCCCTTTGTGGCTAATGTCTAGTAAAAGGATACATTACTTGGCTAGAACAAAGAGTGTTACACTACAGACAGAAATGGAACATCTCCAAGTACTCCTGTTGTGCTGTACAAAGCAGCATCTCTCTTAGTCTGTGCCATTTTCCCTTGTGAGGGAAAAGACTTTTCCTGATAGAGGCGCTACAGTAAGCTGTGCAGATAATGGAATAGCAGAGAGAATTCACAATAAATTTTTGGCTAGGCTTTGGGCTGTGAAAACAGCTTAGTTGGGTTTAGGACAAGTTTCATTCCGTGCAGTGAGTCTTGTGCCAGCCTTATTACTGCACTGCCATGTGGAAAATACTGGAAATAAAAAGACTGATCCTTTGGAAAATGCTTTAGTGGACTTGATGAGACAGAATAAAAGAAAAGACAAGTTATGATGGATAGGCATAGGGGGTGCTTGCTGACTGCCTGCAGGTCGGTCCCAAATCAGTTAGAACAGCTGCAGAGGGGAAAAAAGCAAGTTAAAAATAAACAAAACAGATTTGCACCCATTACAATCACTGCCTTTGCTAGTCTTTGCACTCAAGCCTGGCTTCCTGGAGTGAAAGAAGAAAGACTTCAGATTTCACAAAGGAATATTAATAGAAGTAATAGATTAACTTAAGAAAGAAAAACTACTAAGATAAATACAACTTGCTTTTGGTGTGAACAGATGGGTCATGGAATAGTCTGAGGAGTAACTAATGGGACATTGATGCTTAATTGAACAAAATAGACAATTAGCAGCTGAAGAAAAATCTGGGGAACAGTAAATAATGATAAGACGAGGCCAGTTCTACAGAGTGATCTGAGATTCATTATAAATAGTACTTAGCAACTCACATTTTAATATATTCAACTACAAGGAAATTGGTCATATTTATAGGGCAAGATTCTATTTTAGAAATCAGTGATGCTACAGATGATACAAGGCCTCTGTAGCCAACCAGCTGAGCACCCATTTCCAGCACTATTAAGCATGGAAATACCCCATAGGAACTTTTGAAGTGGAAACAAGGGAAGTTATAAAGCAACAGTAGTGTGGCTCTCCTCGTCAGTAATGAGAGCATTACTGTCAGTTCTGGTGCCTGTGTTAAAGGTTATTAGAAAAGGCTGACAAGAGTTATAAAAACCAGTAGTATTCAGGAAAAACATGTTTTCAGCTGGAGGATAAAAAAGTTTGATTTCTTTAGTGCATCCAAGGGAGGGCTAAAAGGTGACTTGTTTGTAATGCACAAGTACAGCCTTTGAGAGATTGTTTTTGAGTGAAAAAAGCCCTTCATCCAAATGGATAACACAATTTAGTAGTTTGAATGATAAAATTTTAAATAAAAATACCTTCTCGCAGCAGTTAATTTTATAGGCATTTCATGCATTCATCATCGCTGAAGTTCTTCAAATAAAGACTGGATAGCTTTCAAAAAGACAGCTGCCCTATCTCAACCAGGAATTATGAGTTTTATTCAGGTATTACCAAGCAATATTCTCCTTTTTGTGTCATGTTGTATGTTAAAGGTAGCAGGGATAGCAGTCATTTTGGACCTTAAAATATAGGTCAGTACTGGGAAAGCTCCAAGTACATTGCAAACATACATGTGGCAGCAATTTCTAAGAATTCTCATCAAAATGTGTTATACATAACAAGCATCTGCCTCCATTGGGTTTTAATACATTTTCAAGGACTTCATTTTAATTATTCTGAGCCTCAGAGACGCAGAATGAGAATCCAGCTTTATTTTACACTGAATAGTTCTGCTCCGCTAAAAAGAAAGTGATCTTTGCTTTATCTTTCTGCACAGAATGACACAGGATCTCCATCAAGTACATTTCTCACATTATTACATGAAATCCCTTGACTAGCCCTTGCAGGCTCAGGAACGTGGCAGCCTTTAAAAGCCCTCAGAAACGCGCCCCCGCCCCCCCCCCCCCCCCAC
>VYXD01005107.1:808051-906680 GCA_013397195.1 Hylia prasina
CCACCCCCCCCCCAAAAAAAAAAAACCAACCAAAAAAACCCTGGATCCCTCTCCTTTCTATTATTTGGAAGGAAAAAACATTCTCTTGTCAATCCATCAAGAACCATGATTTAAGCATTAGCTGTTAAACCAAGTAATGACACGAGCTTAGGTGATTATATACTTGCAGGTACCAAATGCTCATCGTTAAACGTAAGGACATACCTAAGGAGCTGTGTAATCTAAATAGCACTAAGTCCTTATGACCATCCAGTTGCCCTATTTCTTTCACATTTGATTTTATTTTTTAATAATGCTGACGCCGGAGGTGCTACTTAAGAAGTTCAGAGAGGCAGGAGCAGCAAGTTCCATCAGCTTTATAATAAATGGGTGTGTGAGAGGAAACCAGCCAAAGGGCAAGCATTTGGAGGTGAGATATTGAGAACACCTGCTCCTCCCTCAACACACTTGTGATTAAATATTTTACTTAGCATGTGAACTGAAATGTGTTATGCTAAACTGGGGTCAGAAGGCACAATGTAATTATGGTTGTTATTATTACTACAGAGGCCAAACAGAAATCGTATTGGGAATGACTGTGTGTGACTGCAAGAAGGAGTAAATCTCCTTGGGTAAGGAATTGCATTTGGGGTGGAAAGGATAAAGAATGTTTTACTGGAATTCTCCAAATCTGTAATAGTTAGGTTTATCTTCAAGAAAACATTAATTTCTGCATTTCTTAAACCTCTCATTTAAACACAAAAATAAATCTTAAAAAAACCCAAACCTTAGTCCAAATCAGCATTCTTTAATGTATTCTTATTTCTTAACACATTCTGTGTATTTTTGAGTGAGTCTGCGCTGAAGTGTTCCTTTATTTCATAAGAAATTTTGTACCTTTCCCTGAGAAATACCTACAGGATAAGTTTCTTACCTCAGGGCTGGGTGACCCATGGTTATTGTACGTGATGATAGATGGTGGAGGACAGACACACAAAAACACACAAACACTCACACACACCCTCCAAGTAACACAATTGTTCTGTGCTTAAACATCCTTAATAATCCTCAATCATTTAATGATATCTATTTAAAGAGTCAGTCCATTTTTTGAAAAGCAATTAATGAAGCTAGGCTTCAAGATGTAATTATTTCACACATTTCTTACTGCAACAGCTGCACATTTTGGAGCCAGCGCTCTCACAAATTGCAGAAGAGCAGGAATTAATGTTCTGGTGTGGTTTAACCCCAGGTGATAGCTAAGCACCACCAAGCTGCTCACTCACTCTCACCTAAAAAATGATGATTTGAGGTAGAGGCAGCTCAGTAGGTAAATCAAAAGCCAAGCACACAAGCAAAAGAGATAAGGAATTAATTCAATACTTCACATCAAGCAGGGAGGTAGCCAGCCATCTCAAGGACAGCAGGGCTTTGTTGCCCAGAGTGATGACTTGTGAGCACAGATGCTTGGGGCCAGCTGCTGAAGTTGTGTCTCCACTCAGTCTCCTGTGCACCTCCAGCCTACTACCTGTTCAGGAAGTGTAACAAGCAAAAAATACCTTGACTGTGCAAGCACTTGCTCAGCAGTAACTAAAGCTATCTGTATTATCAACACTGTTTTCAGCACAAATCAAACCATAACCCCCATACCAGATACTGTGACAAACAGTAATTCTATCTCAGAAAAGCTGAATACATTCTTCATTCTTTTTCAGATGTATCCATTGGATTATGGTTTTTCATATAAAATTAGTATTTCTACATTAGTATATATGTACAAGCTCTTAATATCTGTAAGACTAAACTCTCAAAGTAAATTAAGTATAATAAGAAACAACAACTACAACTCTCAATAAATATGGTAAATAAGTGCAACTGCTCCCAGCACAATATTTGAGTGCATCTTAGGGAAGTTAACAATTCTGGTTTCTTGCCAAAAACTTTTTTCAAAGTTCAGGGACACATACAGTATGTTTGTATTTTACTGACTTTATTTATCTTGAGCAGCACTTTACACAGAAGGACAATTACTATAAGGGGTGAAATGCCACCAGCCTTTTTTCCTGTAATCCGTAGAAATAATTACACAAAAAAAAAGTATAAAATATGACAGATATTAGAGCCCATCTCTAAAGGCTCATATCCTGAATCTTTCTATTCTTGATTTAAAAAGAAAGGACACTGTAATTAATTTTGACTGTTGAGCAGCCTTGTTATTGGAATCAGGAAGGGAATTTTTTTGTGAATTTTACTTGAATTTGACTTTAACAATTCCCTGTGGTGATGTCTTACCCAGTCTAATTGCACAATTTATAGTTTAAAATACATTTGTTGGTTTTGAAGCTTAACATTGTTTATTTAACTGAAAGATCACTTGCCTATGTACTATGAGTTAGGTTGTGATGCCTACTATCAGTCCCATATGTTGATTGAAAGGTTTAAGTTCCTCAAATTTTATGACTTTTTCTATTTGCAAATTAAAATATTCCCTGCCACGTGTCTGCCACAGTTTGATTGTACAACAAAAAACCTGAAACAAACACACAACAAATCCCAGTTAAGACCAAGAAAGCAGTTTCTTCCACTGACATATACCCTGTGTTTTCAAATGAGGTTTTTCATATGACTGTTTAAACTAAAAAAGCCTGAAGGGTGCTTAGCTTTTGAGCAGGAACTGGAAAACTAAAAGGCTTTCTTGGTGTCGAAGGTGTGTCTTTATCCCTCCTGTCATAATTATTCCAGGTATGATGAAGTTTTGAATTTCAGGTTTTAAACCAGCTACTCTTAGTTAGCTCATGCTCTGCAGAGCATATTAACTGAATTCTTAACATACCATGCAGAATTAAGTACAGAAAGTTGCAATACAATCTCACAGTTGCAAAAATACCAAATATACAAGAGTTATGTGGTGCCAGAATTGAGTGGACACATAGAATTAGCACTCTCCTTTTGCTTATGTAATGGTCTTTAATTCTGTAACACACTATTTTTTTTTTTAATTTATATTGGCAATCTTTAAAGCACAGAGGAAAAGTAAATCATGTCAGAATAAACATTTAACTTGTCTTTTCATTCGTCTTGCTAAGGTCAGCATAGTCCTTTTGTATGAGTCCCCTACAACCATGTCTCATACTCCCACCATATGACCTTTTTACTTGCTCCTTGAAGTTCATAAATTAGAATAGGACAGTCTCCCACATATAACTGTGATATCCTCACTAATGAAACATGAAAAGTCACAGGCCCATCCTAGAGTGTAGAAGTCCTGAGTAATCTGTTGACCTGGTCTGTGGCGGAGTGAGTGTGTCAGCAGACAAGGGATGTCATCTACATACACTTCTGTAAGGCCTGATAGGGTCCCACACACCTCTAAACTGGAGAGATATGAGTTTGATAGACGGTTTTTTAGATGGATAATGAACGGACTGACCATGTCCAGAGTGGCAGTCAATGGCTCAGTGTCCAAGTAACAAGCAGCAATGAAGGGGATGTGTCTCTAGAGTCCATGCTGGGACCGTTCCCACTTGACATCTCATCAGCTGCACAGACAGGGGGTCGAGTGCTCCCCCAGCAGGGCTGCAGATGACACCAAGCTGAGTGGGGCAGCTGATTTGCCAGAGGGAAGGGATGCCATCCAAGGGGCCCTTCATTGGCTTGAGGAGAGGGCCCATGCAAACCTGAAGACCAACAAAGCCCAATGCAAGGTCCTGAACTTTTGGTGGGCCACCTCCCCCATGTCAATAAAAACTGGGTGATGAGCTGATTGAGACTCATTATGTAAGTCTTTCCATGGTCCATTTAAGTCAGATCTTTTTAGACAGTTGTGTAACTGTAACTATGTTGTTCTTATGATGCATCTGAATTCCAAATTAGGGTTTTAGAGTTAATTTCACAAAAAAATGATATACCATTTGTGTTCCATTAACATTAAACTGATAGACTCCACAATAAATACAGAAAATATAACCTAACCTCATATGCAATTAAAATATTAAAAAAATTCACAGATTAACACACAATATCAGAATACTGCACCTATTTTTTGGAAACAGTCACAACTGCAAATTCACCAAGACAATAAAAAACTCTTAGCAGGGGGCTACTTCTCTTGCAGAATAAATTTTAATTTATTCTTGTCATCATAAAAGCTTGTTGCAAGAAAAGAAAGACTTCAATAGCTGTACACACACTTGTGGATCACAGAGCAAACAATAATGATGAAATCTATAGAGAAAATAATCCATTTTCATTTACACTGAGAGAAAATTATACTTTTAAAATAATGTGATTACAAATCCCCCTCTAAAACATCTAAATATAAAAAAAAATTCTTTAAAATCACTGTCATCAGAACTTCTAATAGAAATATTAAGTAGAACCAAGTCCCAAGTCTTGTCTAAAAGTTCATCCCATATGGCTGAAAACTTAAAAGTATTCTGGTGACTGTTAGAGTGAATTCTTAGTGAATGAATTAGAGATGATCCATGTATTTGCAGGCTGGAAGAGGAGGTGGAATGAAAGGCTGAAGGAGTTTAGGTTGTTACAGACCTGTGTTGCTTCCAACAACTTCACTGATTCTGACCTCAGTAATCTGCTGTTTCCTCCTGAAAGACTGTGAAGTGAACCAAATATGCCCCAAAACACTTCTGCTGCTGCCAGCAAAATCAGCTGGAAATTCTGACTTCATGCAAAATGATCAATAGTGTACATATACAGCAGAAGAAATGAAACTGTGCTGCTTGCTTCTGTGAAGGTATTATTTTACTTTAACCCTCTTGCTCCTCCTCTTCCAGACACCATGTAATTGTCTAGGGTGGTTATGTTTGTGCTTCTTTTTCATCTGGATACAATCCTAAGGTCAGAAGTGTAATGAAGAACCCTGCCTCACGTGGGTTTCTGTTAAATCAGAACATTATAAGATTTTAAAAGCATGCTGGAACAGGGATGTGTTTTGGATTCAGGGTGAGCAAAAGTTTAATGCACCAATATTTTGGTTGTTGCTGAACAGGACTTGCACTAACACAAAGGACTTTTTGGCTTCTTATGCTGCCCTTCCAGTGAGGAGTCTGGGGATGCAGGAGGAACTGGAAGAGGATACAACCAGGGCAGCTGATCCTGACTGGCCAGAGGGATATTCCCTACCACATGGCATCCTGCTGAACAACAAAACTGAAGGACGTTGGCTGGGAATGATGGCACTCTGCTCAGGGACTGGTTAGGCATTAGTCAGTGGCTGGTGAAGAATTGTGTTTTTCATCACTTTTTTGTGTACTCTTTTATCATTATTATTTTTCCTTCATTTTCTGTGCTATTAAACTGTCTTTATCTCAACCCAAAATTTTACCCTTTTTCTGATTCCCCATCCCACTGGAGGGGAGTGAGTGAATGGCTGGGTGATATTCAGCTGCTTGTCTGGTTAAATCACAACACTGGTGAACTATTGTGCTCAAATGAATAATGTCATTGGAGCCAACAAGACTTGGAGGGGCTTAAATTTAGCAAATCACATGTCTCTGTAGGAAAGGAGTCACAGCTTGTGTAACAGAAAATTCCTAATGTTCCCCAGGACCAGCATGCAAAATTGACTTGAACAAATCATTAGATCGCCATAGAAAAATGACTTAAGGATGTGACCCTCACGGACCTGATTTCCTGTGGGCTGCAGAGGAGCAGTAGGGCAAGCACTTAGAATAAAAGCTGTCTGTTTCTCTAGCCTTTGGGAAAGAAGTTTGGGACAATTTTCTTTTGCTTGCATTTTTTTACTGGAAAAGGTAGTACAGAAAGATATTTCTTGCCAAAATATCTGCAAGCTTAAGTATTTGAAACAATACTTCGGTGATTTTTATAAGGTCTAGGTACTACAGTAGGATACAGATAGAAAAACAAGGCTTGCAGCTAGTTTCATGTACTCCTATAAGCAATTTGAAGATTGTTATGCAGAAAATACACCAGTGATGGCAATGTCCTTGTAATATTCATAAAGGTGCTGTCTAGGTTCAGTTCCATTCTGATATTTGTACCCAGGAGCTATTTTTCCCCCTTATTGTTATTTTTGCAATTCTAAGTCATGAATCATAAAAAGAGCCTTTTGTGGAAGCACATTTCTGTCCACCAACAGCAGCTCCTTCCATTTGCCACAACATTCCCTCAAACCACCTATTGTTAAGAGGGTGCTGCTGTTAGTTAAATGCTATTATGCAAATAACATTAATCATATATGCCTGCAGTTAATTTTAATTACTCTACTCTCTGCTTCTCTTCTCCTTTCCCCTGTCTTTCCTCCAGTAACTCAGCAGAGGAACTGAAGACCCACTGTTTCTGTGCCCTTCCTGAAGACCAGAGGAAGAATGCAGTAATCCCTCTGTGAGCTCCAACAGTAGTTAAAAGAGGAAAAAAAGGTGCTTTCAAGTAAAGAGAAATGAGAATCTCTCATTAAAAAAAAAAAAAATGTGTTTTGAGACTGCATTGGCAGCAGGAGCAATATTTAAAACAGTGTTTTAATTCATTTAAAGTGTCTAAATTCATTTGTGAGCAAAGTTCACAGGATAGCTGCTGCTGAGAGTGGCCACACACTGCACAGTTGTGACTGACTGGTGGGTTCAAAGGTTAGTGCTGAGGATGTGGGGAGATGAATTGCTGATAAGCTGCCCCATCATTAGGCCCCAGTTCTCTAGGCTTAAAGTAGTCTCACTGCTCAGAGTTCCCAACATGTATGTATACTGAGTGACCACTGCCCTCTGTAGCCAGGTGAGTGCCCTCCACATGAGTTAATTCTATGCTGAGTAGATCTACCGGATCTGGTGCTCTTGGGAAGCCCAGGCACCCAGACACTGATGCTGTGAGTCACTCTGTCTGCACCAAGAAGTCAAAATCTGTTAGTAAGTATAGCTTGTCTCCTTTTAGAACTTGTCTGGTTAATGCTACACTTTTTTTTTTTTTTTTTAATTAAATGGTAAAGAAGTTCATTTTTATTCTTTGATTATTAAGTGAGAGTAAAATGCCTGTTTTGAGACACTGGTAGCTCATATTAAGGATGTCTGCCATGGGCCAGAAGCATCCTAAACCTTGTCTGTGTATGCCAAGCATGTCTGAGTGTCCCTCCACAGGATAATGAGCCAATCACCCTGGGCTGTTGACATGATGTAGGATTTAAACTTTTGCAACACCAGTGAGTACCATCAGATCATTAACTAGAATTACAATATTACTGTTACTCTCTCACATCTTGATGCATCCTTAGCTCATTTCCTGCACACTGAGCCACTCTCAGTATGCTGACTGTGACATCTGCCCAGGGGGTCAGAGTGAAATCAGGGCTCAGTTCCTTGCAGAGCTTTGTTTCTTGAGGGAAGACAGTTTTGTGTGGATTGGACTGAGAACAAAGCCCTCTTTCTCTGTGCTTTGCTTCTTATTGAATTCTGTGTCCCTGCAGGCTCATCTTTAATGCTGAATTTTTGTTCTAAGTTCATACTTTGCTTAGACTGTTTACAAAAATTTGGGGCTTGACAACTTTAGAAGGTGTATGAATACAACCATGTATCTTAATTTTCTTTCTGAAGTCAATTCAGACCTATGATTTTACACCATCCCTCCCTCCAGGTCTGAAAGATTTTCTCCCCAACATTCTGCTGAGGAAGGTGACTGAGGAGCGGGAGACACAGCTCAGTCTGAAGAAGATATTTATTCCTGCATGTCTTTGTCATGCGCAGATAATGAATTTAGGCTGCTTGTAGCTCTGATAACAGCTAGGTTACTCCTTGACTCCATTCTTGAAGGTAAGGGATGATGCCAGTTGTCTGGAGGAAAGGTCTCCCTCAAATGATCAAGGTGGCTTTTAAAAGCTTGGCTTTTTTTGAATAAAAGATTATTCGCTGTTTTGGTGTTAAGATATGATTAGGCAACAGTAGTGCCTCGGAGAGCCAAAGTGATAAGATTTTTATTTTTCAAGCATAAAATTAATATTTATTTCTAAGACATAGAGGAGTCATTAGTGTGGATGAATTAACAGAGCAGAAGAAACAGAGTTGCTTTTTTCAAAGCTCAGCTGTTCTCACATCCATTTTTTCCATTTTGTAATTAGTGTGAGAACCCGCTGTGCAAGGACTCCATCTCAGTTTCCTTCACCTACTGTTCTTAGCAGATCTTCCACTCCTGGCTTACCTGCATCCATTTCCTCAAGTGTTTGTACAATCAGGCATTTCTCCAACCAGAATGCTTTCTGAAATGTTTGCAGTGTCAAGAAAATGTTTGGCACAGAATCATCAAAATGTTGATAACTTCTTCAGATAATCTAATCTATTAGTACCTTAGACTGATATTTATATCTGGAAATTGAATACAACCTATTTGTATGCATGCATATATGTATGTTTGTATATGTGTAGCCCCTCCCCAAAGAAGGAAAAAGTCAGCTGGCCTCCACATTCTCTCCTCCAAATTCCCTGGTTCCAGTCTTTTGAAAGCATTGGAAACCAAGTGTTGGAGTCAAGATGTTGCTCTCCCAAACAATAGGCTGCAAGAAGCAAAATTGTCATATAAAAATACACCTTGTTATTTTACAAATATTTTGTTCTGTAATTTCTGTTACAATTAAGTTCTAATACAGCTCAATTTTATATAAGCATTTTTAATATGATTTATTTTATGTTCAACCCAAACCATTGTACACTTAAATAATTTAAGTATCATAAAATTTCAAAGATGCTGGAGTAGCCAAATGTGATCTTTAACTATTCCCTTATTTAATTAGTGCACTCTCGATATTTCAAATGTTGGGTTAGAAAGAAATAACAATCTTAAGCTACAGTCACAAATATCCATTCTGCTTAGCGTGACTTCAGTTTGAAAGTATTCAGCCCAGTCTGATCCTCCTTTAAGTGGGAAAAGTGCAGGATGATTTAATGCATATAAACTTTCAGCTAGGTGCATAAAAGTCACCGGCATGTCATGAACCACTTTCTAATCTCTGTGTTCTGTGAAATGCTTAACTTTTTCAACAAGACAGGTAACCTTCCCCTAGCTGGCAGTCTCCAGCTTCTGAACAGCACAAATCCCTTCCAAGGGGTTTGGTGTGAACCCTCCATCTCAGCTTTGTGTCTCACCAGTCTGTGTGGCAGGCTATGATTATCAAAGGATGAAGATGTGGTGTTAGGGCATAAGCAAGGAGAAAGGAGACAACCCGTTTGTATGCACACTAGTGTTTGATCTGTGCTGGAATAAATATTAGTGTTGACACACTGAAGCCCTTGAGAGCTCTGTCAGAAAATTAAAAGCTCTGATGATAGGCCCATATCTCTGTCCAGAGCTGAATGCTCTTAGAGATATGACTGCTAGGGAAGTACTCAAGAATCTTTGTAGAACGTCAGAGAGCAAGCAGCTCCAGCAAATGCTGTGTCCTACCACCAACCAAAAAGGCCTAAAGGGCCAAAAGGACCAAAAGGACTATGAAGTCCTGACTAGGACAGAGAAATGCATGTGCAGCTTGTGTTCCCATCTCCTAGCAGTCTGATACTCTTAGGACTGCTGAAGCAGAGGTGGTATCTCTGTTTTACAATCCTGCCCTGACCTACCTGGCTCAGCAGGCCGGGGATGGCAGCTGCAGCCCTGCTGAACCACGGTCTGAAGTGCCAGCCTGAGTCAATGTCTGACTGATTGGCCCTTGCTGAACTCTCTGATGTTACTTGCAGTGAATTAGCAAGATTCAGGCTGGCTGTGTCTACACGAGCCACAAGCACCATCATACCTCATGAGAGGCTGTGGCAGGATCCAGAGACAGATGACCTTGAATAGCAGTTTCTGAAGAAATGCAGATGGAAATCCTGGATTCAATAGCTTATTAAGTTACAGACCTAATTATGACCATTTAAAGTCACTGTTGGCACCTTCTCACAGGTGCTTTCAGCAGAAGTCTCCTGCAATTTGGGGAGTATGGGAAGGGCACAGACAGAATTAGGTTTTGTCTTTCTTCATATCTCTGCTCATCACTACAAAGGTACATCATCCCAAGTGATATCACTTCACAGGCAAACAGCACCCTGGGATTACAGCAGGGCAGCTCTCTCAGAGCTCACCCAGCCCAGATACCCAGGTCAGAGGCACCAATGGCCTTGCTGAGCACAAACTCAGCTGGAGCAGGGCAGGCACTTGCTGGGTGCTGGGCCAGCCTGCCCAGGAACCCTCCACTGTCCTTACACCAGAATGAGGAAGGATCAAGCTGATGCCATGATGACACAGCACTGCTCTCCTGACTTTTTAATCAAAATGTTGAAAACTCTTAGTCTTGCTCTACAAAATGGAAGAAAAGCCTTAAGTATTGACATTTTTGGCAAATAAAATTATTCTTTCTGAGCCAGGCCCAGTCAGGACTGCATACTACATTTTCCCCTTAAAGAATACCAAACTTTTCCAAAATTCTCTTTCCTTTTTGCTGTTTTTATTCACCATGGAATAGGTTCATGAAGAGCTGCTGACCCCATCATGTTTTCAGTTAATACAATAATAATCTGAAACATATCACTGAACTCTACTCATGACAATTTTACAAGCACAAAAAAATCGGAATAACCTGTCCTGGGGCAGTGAAATTTTGGTGCACAATTTGAAATGGGATTTACTTGCATTAAATTATATAAGAACAGGTTTGATATATCTAAATCAAACTAAATGCATTGATTTTCAGGAGCAAAGATGATCAGTTTTGAATATGGAGCATGTGGAATTAATGTTCTCTACAAGTTACAGCTTCGTAACTCCAATACATTTACTTGTTTTGGAAACTAATAGCCTCTCTCAGGATAATTGGGGTGTATTTGTCATATATGTGTCAATTTTTCTGGCCAGTTTAGAAATCCAATGCTTTTATTTTTCACTGGAAACCTACATTAGTAATGCTCATGCTGTTCATTTATTGCATCCACTTATAAATAAGGGGAGGAGAATACCTTTGCTCTAATAAGGGCTAGAAAATTAAATTCTTTAGTATTCATATTTTATTTATAATCTTTGAACATAACATCAGCAAGAAAAGTTCAGTGTTATGTCTTACGATCAAAGCTATGTTCTTCTTTTCCAAGGGCTGCCAGTAATCCGTTACTGACTAAAAGTGTGTGAATTCCATGTTCATCTTGAAGATACAATATGCAATATTTCACATCTACTGCACTCAGATTTCAACAATCAGCTTCTTTCAAAGACACTCTGACAACTCAAATGGTGAATTATTAAGTCAGGATAACAAGGACAACATTCTCTTTCTTTGTGCAGCTCCAGCTAGAGTAGAAAACTCTATTAATAATCAGACCAGAAATGGGCTGGGATTTGCTTTGTACATTGCTAAGCAATTTAACTAGAAGAGATGGGTTATGTATGGCAATAAATGACCTTTCTAAAAGCTTGTTTTTCCACCAACTGCTTGTGTTGAAACCAATTGCAGAAGTCATTCAAAATGAGCTGTTTATTGCTTCCTAAATGCATTTACTGCATGCCAGATGTCCATTTCAAAACATTCTGCTGTGTGCCTTTTAACTGACCCTACACTGAGACACAACTGCCCGTAGCCATTACCCTGGAAATGCTGCTCACTTAGCAGTGGGCTGCCAGCCCAGCAGGCTCTGGGGCAGACCCTCTCCAACACCACAGAGATTAGCAAGAGTGAAAGCAACTCCTTAGAGGAGATGAGTCCATGTCCTGCTCAGATGGCTGATTGTATCCCAGAGTAAACCAAACTGTCAGCGTTATCTCATGAGCTGGCTGATGATAACAGCAAACACATGGCAATGCAAACTCCCAGCATGGGATGCTTGCAGGGCTCCTGAAATTGCTTCCTCTCTTGTGCTGTAGAGTTACTTTTTAACTGTGCTGTGTTTTCTAGAGTGCCTGTTACACTGAGTACTTATATTTTGGCTCCTTAAACACTTTTGCCATGTTCCTGGCATTCATGCTCCTGCCCCACAGCAGCCACCAGTGGTAAGGCTTAAATACACTCACCCTCACTTGGTGTTGCCCTTAGTTAGGTGTGTGCTCTCTGGGATACCACAGCGCCATAAAATGGCTTGGAAAAGGTTGGAAAAGACCCTTGAGCCCTGCTGTTAATGTAGCACTGCCAAGTCCTCCACTGAACCATGTCCCCAAGCACCACATCTGCATGTCCTCAAAATATGGAGCACTGTGCTTGGTAGATGCTGGCCAGAGAAGCCACCTGGAAGGGATAAACATCTTGGGACCAGTTCCCCACTTACATCAATGGACTCAGCAGAGCACTGATAAGAAGACCATGGCAATTTCCCCCTTTAATGCTCCTCAGCAGTTTTGTAGGTAATAAATACACTTGAGAATACACTAAAACTTTTCTTAAATTTTGCTTTAAAATATTCACCTGGTCCTTCAATTAGGCATGATTTATATATGGAGGTTAGCTGGTCAGTTTGATTAGTTTCTTCACTATTCAATAACATTTTTTTCTATTATCAATTTTAGAAAAGTAATTTGATTGTTCTCTTTTTCAGGCAGTTATATACTAACTCCCTCTGCTAACATCATCAGGGATTTCTTATAGTAAATGTTCTTATTCCCTTAGTGGTACCGTAAAGGTGAGGCTTGGATAAAAATAAAAAATACATGAAATTAAAATAAATTTTCAATCTAAATTATGATTTTTTTTTCACAGTACAATATCGATGAAATTAAAGTCATAGTAATCTAAAGTTTTTTTAAATAACTTTGACATATACAGCAATCAGGAAGAGAAATTACTTTTACATAACTGATTTCAGTCCCATGTAAAAATGAGTATTTTTTTTTCTATAACTGAATGTTAGTACATAAGAAACAAATATGAAATTGTGAAATAGAATGTCTTTATCAAATGACAGGAATTATAGCAAATGTGTAAAGTAAAGAAAATCTATTATATTTTTTCTGTAAGACTGAAAACTTTGATACTTAATGCATCATGCAAACAGTTTTGGTTTTGAGGAGTGGGAATTTTCAACAAAGTTTTAAGCCCATCTCCAACTGGATTTGTTTAATTTCAAATCAGTCATACTGCAAAGCAAGGAAGTTATCTCCTACTTTCTTAGGAGCACAGAGTTAGGCATAACAGGGTCACAGAGAGCTCTTCAAGCCCATAAGATACTTAATGTAACATTTGTTTCCACATTTCAAAATATGATTATATTCTTTGCCACCTTCCTTGCTACTGACCAAAATAAAAAAAACCCACAAAAACAAAAACAAAACAAAACAAACAAGCAAACAAACTACACAACAAGTTGAAATAAAGCATGAGAGTAATTAACTATGTCTAAATTTATCTTGCTTTCCTTCAGTGTAAATTCAGTTAAATCCTGAAATTGAAATTAATCCTGGCCTAACTACAAATACTTTGGCTTTAATGCAGTTTCATTTGTAGTCATACAGAATGAAGAAGAATGAGAAAAACAACCATAAAAGACACATGGAGGAAGTTATTGCTGTAGTATTGATTTTCCATGAACATTAGCTATACGTCAGAGGTGGATTTTTTTATTTACTTAGAAATAAAAATGTGATACTTATCTGTGTAAATTATACCTTAATTAATGGTAGCACATGGTGTCTATTTTTGCAATGATAAAAAACAGTTTAAGTGAAACATTCAGAGTAAGTTTGCTACTGAATTGCATAATTTTAACTTCTAAATTCTGCTACTTTCAGGAAATGTACAAGAACACAATTCTTTTGGTAAATTAGCAGTGTTGGAAAGAAAGCAGCTACACCTACGGTGGCAAATCAGTTTTTCCAGACTGCTAAAAAGTACTAAAATTGTCAATCACTCAAATCAGGCTGCGAGGGCTTAACATTGTGCTGGCATGCAAATAAGAGGAGCCGTCTGCAAGAGTAGATCTGTTCTGCAAGATTAACAAAAGTACAGGAAATGGTTTGGAACTATCATTAAAGTATAAGCCCTGGAAATTATATCAAAGGAACAGTGAAAAAAGCACATGGATAAAAAGCAATAACTCCATGTAATTCATGTTGGTTTTGCCTTGGTGTCTGAGAGGAAAAAAGGAATATAAAGTGACAGGGAAAGATCTGATGTCGAAGTGAAAGTGCAACTGGAAGTGTTCTTCTGATTAGTTGCTATCAGTAAACACTCTGACAGTCTGATGAGAGCTCAAAAGAGCTGTTTCCAGATGCACCTTTAAGACACCCAACATCCAATTCAGCGGCAGGCAGTGCATGTGCTTACTTTCATACTGAAGATTTTGCAAAGTGGCTAGTCTTAAAAATAAGTGGGAAAGCATCTCTTTACATCTCAGAACTAGTTTGTAATCTCTTCGCATATTTGAACTACCTTTGTTCCAGTTGAGACTGGAGGGTTTTATCACTTGATTGTCATTCTGGTCTCACTCAGTGTAACCTATTCTGAGGTCTGACTACCACTTCAACTGTACACAGCTCTCCCATTTTCTGGCCAGACCTAGAGTCTGAAATCCTATGGAGCCTGACAGCAATTACCCCAGCACCTCTGGCATATCCATCATCTGGATGACTCCTCATGCTGGGAGCAATAGCAATTATAGCCAGAGAAGCAACAATCTCCTTAAAGCAACATATTTGGGACAGAAACATTTAGAAAAAATTAAAAAAGTGTTAAAATAATAAAAATCTAACTTGTCAGCTAACTATGATCCAGGAAGATGCTGGTAGTACTGAGATCTTAAAGATCCTTGAAATCTCAGTTGGTATATTTTGTTCTTTCAACTCATGAATCTGTTCTCACTTCCACCATTTATGTCTGAGGCTTCTAAGGGTCACTTTCTTTTTATTATGTTCTTCTTTGTCAAGACAAAATCACTGTTTTATTACCCTGACTTCTTGTAGCCCCCAGCTTTAGCAATGAGGCCAGTAATCCATTGGACATCTGAGGTAAAAGCCTTACAAAAGGCATTTCTTGTAGTGATTTTATCTTGAGCATTTCTGTGGGAAATAATTTCTTCCCTTCTGTTTTTGCAACAATCCCCACAGTCCAATAGATGCCAATTTTACTGCAGAAGCATGGTCATGTGAAGTGGGATTTTCCTCATCTAATTTTAGCTGCCTACAAGTTAATTGTCTAATTTAATTGTCTCTGTCAAACAGAGATTCCTTTTATTATGGACAGGAAGAAGTTGGTGTTATCAGGGAATAACACGTTCCTTACCTTTGGAACTAAGAATCAGACAGCTTAACTTTTAAGTACCTAAGGTGGTAGAGACCCATCCCACTTGGAGTATTGATTAATTCTGGGTTTTTTAAATAGTTTTTTGCTTATTGTTTACACATTTCATATTTTTAGACATTTGAGTAACAAAAAACCAACAAAATGCAACCCACATTTGAGAGGAAGTCTTACAGGCCTGCTGATTACTTAATTGTTTTTTAATTATTGACCTTTTTTTTAATGGTGGTGTTTTTTAATTATTAACCTTTTTTTTTTTTTTTTATGGTGGTGGTGGCTATTCAGACTGGCATTTGTACTTTGTGATACCTGTCAGTCTCAGCCCTGCTGGGGGCCAGTCTTGCAGGACATGGGGGGATGGATTTAAACAGAAAGAAGGTAGATTTAGATTCAACATTACAGAGAAATTCTTTACTGTAAGGGTAGTGAGATGCTTGTACAGGTTGCCCAGACAAGCTGTTGATGCTCCATCCTTGGAAGTGTTCAAGACCAGGCTGGATGGAGCTCTGAGCAACCTGGTCTAGCAGGAGGTGTTCCTGCTAATGACAAGGGTTAGAAATTACATAATCTTTAAGGTCCCTTCAAACTGAAACCATTCTATGATTCTATGATTCTGTAATCATGATTTATTCAGCTGCATTTTACACCATGCAAGGCACATGCTGTCATTGGTTGCAAATGCTTTGCAAACCAGATGACTGATCTTATGATGCTTTATCAACTCTGATTTGTAGAACCCTCAAACATTCAGGTAACTCTTTTATTCAAGACATTTTCCAGGTTCTTAGTCTAGTAGCAATACATCTTCTGACACCAGCTGGTGCTTTTCTGATTTCTCCTTCAGATAACAGGTCAGCAGGTTGTCACTCTGTTCTTTTGTTGTAAATTTGGAAAACTGGCAAATGCTGAGAGAGCTGCATTTGACACTTGGGGTTGTGATGTATTTTGAGAAACTGAGACAGCAGAAGCCAAGAGTAAACCCCCCAAAGAGGGTGTGTAATGCTCCTGTGTGTAACTTGAATCCACTGCAAAGCTTTGTCACTCCATCATCGGCCTAAGATCTTACCTAAAGAAATAGGATTAATTTGGTTTATCTTCTGGTTTGGGTTTGTGGGGTTTTTTTTGTTTGTTTGTTTGTTTTTTTTCTGTTTCATCTACTTAAAAAGGACGAGAATGACTGTGGATGTATTAGAATAGTCCAGTAAGTAGAAATGCCAAGCAAAACTGTCACATTACTGCTATTGAAGTACAAGGAGGAACAAGCTGGAATTTTACCTCCATGTTCTAATTTCCATGGAATCTAAATATATTCCAAAATGCTTAATTAGATGTCATCAATTAGAAGGAAACTTCTACCAACTGCTGGAGTTGGTGGTTGAATACACAAGGCATGGAGGTGACTGGGTAAATGTGTCAGGAGGTGGAATTTACAGTATTGCTGTCAAGTCTCTCGCATTTCTTTCCTTTTTTTTTTTTTTTTTTTTTTTTTTTTTTTTTTTNTCCTCATATCTGTCAACAAATTGATAAGAGATTGTGGGACTATTTACAAGGGAACAATCTGGTTTCTGCTGCAAAATGCCTGAGCATATGTTTCCTTAAAGCAGCAGAAGCTATGCAAGGGGTGCTGCTCCAAGGGAGATTGGTGTTAGCTCCCTAGGACCCCCTGTACTTTGGCAGAAACTCACATCAGTTGGTTGAGGAAACAAGAGAGAACAATGGAAAAATAAGCACACACGCCAGGAACCAGGGGACTGAAACAGAGAAATATAACTTTTCTGGTAAAGCAAGCACAAACAGCTGAAGATTTATTGATTGTAACCCATACTGCAATGGTCTCTGAGCTAACACTTTAATAAAATCATGGAAAATGACAATCAAAAGGATCCCCAGAAATCATAAATTTCAGTGTACGTGCAGAATGGTGTGGAGGAAATAATCAGCAAAAAGCAGTCAACTCCATCTCAATTTGGAAGCACAGAAAGTGTCATTTGGGGAGGACTGACGTGTAGAAAACCTTGGAGTGTTCAGTCTTGCCTATTTCAGATGGCAGTCAGTGCCAGATGCTTCAGAAAAAACATGTAGGAAATTCCACAGCAATCACATAGAGGATAATCTGTCCCCATCTACTTGCCAGGAAGATCTCATGCTAATCTTTAAAATTAAAGATATACTTACAACTTGAAGCATCAGGTTTTATATTACTCCCAACATTCCATTTAAATGTTAACCAGTATAACTGGATAGTCACTTTTTTTTTG
The DNA here is from genome assembly GCA_013397195.1 of Hylia prasina. NCBI lineage: Eukaryota > Metazoa > Chordata > Aves > Passeriformes > Sylviidae > Hylia > Hylia prasina. The sequence goes on from VYXD01005107.1 coordinate 825,488, forward strand.
AAACCTGCTAAACCTAACTTTTCTTGGAATTTCTTTGCAATGCAATATATGTTTACTTAGTTTTAAGGAATACTCCAGATTTATTGCTCCTTGTTTTTGCAATGATCTGAGCTAACCAAGTTTTGTCCAAGCAACCATTTCTCAGTGTTCAAAATACTAGTACAAGAATTACAAAAAGAAAGCACTCCCCTCATTTTTCAGGTTGCAGCCTACATATCTTTTTCTTGCCTTCCCTCAGTATCCAAAAAGACAGTATTGATTTCAGGAATGTGGCTAAGTCTGTGCCTGGAAGAGGCTTTCTGTGTAGGATCCAGTTTGCTTTACTTACTCCAGCTTTTTGAAGATGTAGGATACACATATGCTAATAAATTATAAGTCTGGGCAGGAACTAAATACTGGTACTTAAAGATTTATAGAGTTTAATTGATGGAATGATCCTAGAAATATTTTTGTCTGAAAAGTAACACTTTTGCAAACAGAGCCCTGGAAAAATTTTCATGATGGCAGAACCTAGGTGGGATAAAAAAATTGTCATTTTTGTTTTAAAAGAAGCTACACAGTTCTGGAGGGTAAGAGAGCTGACTGCAATTCACACATAGGCTGTGCCTTGTCGTTCAGCTTCAGTGACAGAAAGTTGTCCAGAATAAATCTAATCAAGTGTAGGTATGTAACCTTGAGAACCCACCTTCCACAGGCAAGTACACCCTATTTAATTAGTAAAGGGAAGTGCTCTTGAACTCCCTCCTGAGAGGCTGTCTTCTCGAAATTGTGCAACTGGTTCTTCTTTTGGGGATACCTACTGTTCAGACACAGATCTTCATCTATTTTAGCCCAGGTGCTTTGTTAGCACCTGAAGCTACAGTGCAAATCTAATTAGGTGCTGTGGGTCTCATGCTTTATTGGCTAACTCAAATAACTTCGGTATCAGGAAATCTACAGTCATATCTTCTTTAATTTTCAATCACTTTGTATTGAAGTGGATAAGGAAAAAGTAAAAAGTGGGTTTGCAAGATTTTGTCTAAGTGAAAATGGAAATGTGCTTTTAAATTAATTTCTTCTTTTAGAAAGAAAAAACACCAGTGGATTTGTGTTATGGTTGTACCTAGAAGTGTCAGTCAGAATTCAGCTGCCTCTGAGCAAACATGTACAATAAAAGAGCTCCTGTCCCATGGAGTTTAACCTGGAAATGAACCAAATCATCAAAGAGGGAAGAATAAAACAAAGACCTGGAAAGTATAGTAATGCATTTAAGATCAAGAAACTGACAAAAACATGCTAAAAATTAAGAGATTTAGAGCAACAAAAGAATTTAATTAATCAGACTGTCAGAACTAACTGCCAGGTAAAATACATCTGCTGATAGATGTATAAGTGCTAGTAAAACACATCCTTCATTTCAGCAGCAGAAAAAAGGCTCTGGAGGAGCACTGGCTGAGGTTGCTCTTAGTTATGTTGTTCAGGCCCTGAAAATTGCATATCATAAGATGTGTGTCAGCATGGCAAATGAGCAGTGAAGGTTTAATTAGTATTTAAGATGACATATACTCATATTCATGTTAATCCTAGGTACTTTGAAGGGGACAACAAAAGCTACAGTATATTTAATAGTTTCTTGCCACTGCTGCAAAACACCACCATCATGTATGCCATCCATACAATGCTTGGGCCATTGCATGAAATCACACCCAGCTTCCACCTTCACTTTTGGTATCACCTGTATTTTAGTTTCTTAGTTTTGCTTTTTTTACACTTTACCTGCAGATCTATTAGGAATTTGAAGACTGTGTTCCTCTTATTCTTGAACTCTAATGGCAGTTTTCACCTGAGATTTTATTTTGGTTGTCTTTTGTACTCTGAAATCTTCATGAATGGGTAGCTGTCTGGAAAAGTTTGTATTAATTAATCAATAGTTTTTAAAAAAATAAGCAATGTGTATCTGAAATTGAAAATTCACATATTCTGGAGTGCATGTTTTTCTGTTTTAAGAAGCAGTATTTTATAGCGTCTTATTCTTGGACAGACTGTGAAGATGCTACAATGGTACTGAAATTAAGAGTCAGTTAATTGAGCACTGCTAATAGATACTTTAAAATGCTTAAAAGAGGGGGGAAAAGAGATCACAGACTTACCCTAAAGCAGAGGAAAATTTGTTTTAACTAGTAGTTAATGCAGAGAGCACCCTTATCTGAAACAAAAGAAGTAGTTGTCTTATTTTGAAAACACTTACATTTTACTTTCTTAGCCCCTTCCATACAGATTTCATCACTGAAATGAGGAATAAAGTTAGGTCTCAAAATTATCACTGCACATGCAATTGATGCTGATCATAAATCCACTGACTATAATATCTATAAACTTCTGTTTCTTGCCCCCTGGCCACTGCATTCTCATTGCACAATCAGCAACCAACAAATGCAAATACTTCAAGGTTTGGCATTGGGAGATTCAGGTCTCCTTCCATCTTAGCAGTCTTGCTACTAATCCGTGTAGCTGGGCAAGAGTTTGTCTTTTTTTTCTACAGCTCTGAGTTTTCCATTCCTGATTCAGCAGTTCAGCTTCTGGATGAGACATGATGGGTTCTCAGGTCTAGATTTGCACACACTTTATGGTTAGGGAAATATCCTGTAACAAGGGATGCTATATGTATATATAAATACACTCTTAACTGTTACCAAATGTTGGCTACATGTAAAAAAAAGGAGGTCACAATGAGAGTCACAAATTATGTTAATTGTCTGAGAAAAATATCAGTTTTTGTTGTATGGATTCCAGCTTATTATTTGAAAAGCATGAAACACCTGTTAAAAAGTAGAAGATTATGATAATTACCCAAGATGAACATCAAGTCATGGAAAGTTTCTGCAAAAACTGTAATCCTCATCAACATTCAAGAATGTTTCCCATAAGAATAATTTTGAATCTTGACTTCAGAAACTTCAGTATCAACATCTGTATATCTTTAGCAGAGTGAATGTTCTGAAAGTATTAATGAGATCTGATTGTTGAATATCAGAACTGGACAGAAAGAAAGAGTGAGGAAAAAAAAGTAAAACTGAAAAAGTCTTGGAGCAGTAAACTTCTGTCCTGCAAGTCACCCTGCAATATCTCAGAAAACTTGACAAGATTAAACTATACATTGATTGATTGTAAACAAAATTAAATTTTGCTTGTTTAAGAAAACCCCAGCATCAATAATTTGAAGTGAAAATGGCTTTTGACTAACATGCAAAAATATATAAAAACCAGTAAAATAATTATATAATAATGTTATTAATGTTTACTCATAGAGAATGTTTTTCTTCAGGAGAAGTATGGCATTGCTGAAGTTGACTGTAAAGGTATACATGTCAGACAAAATTGATTGCAAAGCCATTGCAGGGAAATGTTGTGGGTGAAACTGGGAGCACTGGGATGCATTGCCTGGTTAGAATTCACACTGTTTGTGCTCCTGCAGACTGGTGAGGATAAAGGTGAACAGCCAAGGAGACGAGCCACAGCACTGCAAGTGTTTATGGCTGGAGAAATTGGAATTGTCCTTTTTCAGCTGTCAGCTGGCAGTTTCCTACATGGAGAGAAAGAATTTAGGAGTCTGTTAGATGGACTTCTGAAAATTTCAATGCAGTGTTTTATATCTCTATATAATTTTTTCACTAGCTTTCCAGAAGTTACCATCTCTGTCACAATGGTAGCATAGGAGGATTTGAGTTCACATTTAACAAGTCCTGTTTGTATTCTGTGTCTTTGTCCAGGCTGACTTTTGCCCATGCAATGCAAGTTCAGATATCAGTTTAGAAATCATTGTAGCTAGTGCTGTTACTCTTCAAAACCTGACATAAGTTCTGACACAAAGGTGGAAAGGGCAGAAACACCTAAAACAAGTCCTCAAAGCTTGCTTTGAGGTTGTTTCAAGGCAATTTGCCTTCTTCTAAGCAACCTTCAGCCCTGGCAAGCATCAAGTGGACACTTCAGACCACTTCCTGAAGTTGATGTGACAGCCTTGCTTGTAGTGCAATTGTCCTATCTCCTCACTGAGACATTGCAGAAGAATGCTGCTTACCCACTGATAATAGATTGCCTTAATTCACAAAGGCAAAAGTTACACAAGTAAGCAAAAGTTTTGAAAACTAATGAATGCACCAGAGGTTAATTTTCAAGCATTCTGAGTGCATCACTCAAAAGATGGTGACATTGATTTTTATTATGTATATTCCATTAGGAGTAATTGGGTCAGGAAGACATTCATGCATTTAATATACTTGTGTGACTTTCAGTGATGAAACTGGGAGTTGGGTTCAGGTTTGAGTTGTTGGAAGTGCTTCTCCGCCAGGTCAACTTCGAAGAACAGCAGAATAAATGTGACTTAATGTGTTGCAGTAAATCTCACATCTTTTACAAACTCTAAAATTCTAATGATATCCAGGAAATGCAGACTTGAGAAAAATTGCTGTGATGTAACAAAAGCTTCTTCTATAAAAGTTATGGAACACATCTGCATTAGTATTCCAAAAGTTTTTTTCTTTGTAACAAATTTTCAAAATATATTTATATTCTCTAAGTAGATTTTAATGGACCTTTGAAATTCATTAGGGTGTTTTAGTCATCCTGCCAAATTAAAATTAATGTCTTCTGCCTAAGGAATCAAATCCTGGTTGTGGATCATATTGCAGTAGGAGTGTGGTGGGTCTTTCAGCTATATAAACCATCTGTGCCCTGAGTTCAGTGACACAAGAGACTATTGACCAGGTGCACAAAGGAGTGAGGCATATTGCTTGACCACAGAAACCTTGGTTTCCAATTTCCAGAATGATGTTGTGTCAAAAATGCCAGCAACAAAGGGTAGAAAGTGAGAGGCTTTCAGGGGGAGGTGGGAACTGGTGAAAGGAATTTTCTGTGTTTCCAGACAGTCCTATGGTGACCATGGTATTATCTTCCTGAAGTTATCCCTGAGAGCCAAGACCCAGACACAGTTCTCACACATCTGGGCTTTGCCCTCAAGCAGGATAAAATGTTTTCCAATGTAATAAACTGAGAAAAAAAGTAGTTACAGAGTAAGTAGCAGCTGCCCATCAACATCTAGCAAACAAATTTTCAATGTTTTCTCTCTATTTTTGTAAACATTTTTAAGAAAAAAGAGAATAGAAGAAAGTTTTGAAAATATTGGAATGTTTTGTATAAATTCTTTCAAGAAAAGGAGCTCTCCTTTCAGTAAGATATTTAGTTTCAGTTTTTCACAAATACTGAAAACAGTGTTTGCATTTTGAAACTGAAGAGCTTTAAAAATAGAATCACAGAATCAGAATTGTTTAGCTTGGAGAAGACCTCTAGGAACACTAAATCCCACTGTTAACCCAGCACTGCCAAGTCCGCCAATAAACCATGTCCCCAAAATGTCACATCTACAAGTTTAATTATCTCCAGGGATGGTGATTTGACCACTTCCCTGGGCAGCCAGTTCCAATAACCCTATCAGTGAAGAAATTTTTTCCTAATATCCAATCCAAACTTCTCCTGGCACAACTTGAGGCCATTTCTTCTCATCCTATCTCAAGGCCTATTCCTCTCATTCCAAAGTGCTTGGTGTCCACTTTCACCCTGCCCAACTCAGCAACAAAAGCTTGTTCCTGCTTTTGTTACTAATACAGCAATAGAAGCTCTTGATGCCCTCAGTATCCCTTACAAGTCTTGTCTTCATCTGGGATTTTACTGTTCTGTCACCATTCCCACACAACCATGCAATGTTTCTAAATTCTTCCTTTGTAGTCCACCTTTGCTGCATTTTTGCACTGAAGTGTAGTCATGAATTCCCTGTCAACAAAGCTCTTACCCTGCCAGGTCTACTTGACATTCTGAGCATTTTGATAAACAATCTTGCTGATGGAGGGGGTTTCTAGTGTGTCACTCCACTCTGACTGGAGACGCGGCTGGACCTAATTTCACCATCCCAAAATAGACTCATGTAGCTAAGTAAGTCACAGCAAAACAGAATATTTGCCTATTAGTACTTTAAATAATTCACTAATGAAACAGTTATTCAATTTGAAGAATTTTTTTATCCTAGTTTATATATCTATAAAACTATTGCTATTAATATTACCATATTATCAAATCACTAGCCTAAATCTGGGCAAGCCTAGGTTAAAATGTTCTCTTTAACACAGGAAAATTTCATAAAAGTACTGTTTCTGTTTGTTTCCAAGCATGAGCAGGAATGTGTATTTTGACTGTTTCTGCTCCTCTTCCAAGTAAAGTAGTTAATAGGGTGTGTTGGCCCAAAACTTATCTTTCCACACACAGTCTCTTAATATCTGCTTCAGCTATTCCATCTAGTGGAATTTTATCTCTATTGTTTTCTCCCAACTGAAATGTCATTAACCCAGTCAGGATCCCTTCTTGTTCTTGTGCCAGTGCTTCAAGGAGGAATTTCACTGGTGTAATCCCACACATCCTACTCAATCTTCATGAGCTGCTCCCACAGCTCCTAAAATAAGCCCTTCCAAATTTTCTCTCCATAAGGGAAAAAATTAGAAAACTTTGGAAGTATGTATCTGTTATTTTGATATTCATGTTCATTTGTCAGATTTTGTAATTTTTATCCTCGCAAATGAAACCCAATTCAGGTAACAGCTGCATGGCAGTAGAGGTGATTACAGACAGGAATTGCCTTCTTATTAGCAATTCTTCTCCTTCTGCAGAACTTAAATGTGCCATCTGAGGCTGCCAGCCTTGCAAATCTTTCTTATCCTCACGCCAAAACTCGTGTATTAGTAGGCATATGTAATGTCAAAGAGAGTGTAAAAATAGAAAATAAATTACCTATCATTTAAAATATAATATTAGGAAAAAATTCTTAAAAGAAAGTGTTGTCAAGCATGGAATAGGCTGCCCAAGTAGTGATAGAGTCACCATCCCTGGAGGCATGTAACAGATATTTAGATGTGGCACTTAGGGCTTTGGTTTCATGGTGGAATTGGAAGTCTTGAGTTAGTGGTTGAAGCTGACAACCTTGAAGATATTTTTCAACCAAAATAATTCTACAGTTCTACAATTTTAATATTTCTGGGTCTGCATCTCATCCAGAATCCACAAGAGCAGAATCCACTTAGACCTGTCCTTTCATAATCTCAGTCTCCTCAGGATCTCATCTCCTCTTCTGTTGTCATTCTTCCTTCCTCTCACTTCAGTGCCTTTGCCTGCATTTCACCCATGTTTTGGACCTTTTTCCCATCTTACTGTAATCATCTACTCTCTTTTTGTCTTTCTTAGGAGAGTCAGCTGTGTTCTTAATTCAAAGAATACAAACAGCTTCTGTCAATAACAGAATCCTGGGCCTGTGGTCTGCTCCTCAGGGCAGAGCCCACAGCCATTCTGAGACATCAGTGTTACAAACGTCTGAAGGTTCTGGTAATAATAAATTTCCAATATTGAACAATTTCTATTAAGTAGTTGTCAGGTGGTTTGGTTTTTTGTTTTTCTGGAACTGTGTTAACATATTATTGCTGTTAACATCCAGAAGACAACTTGTTTATTGCTAATTAACCACCTACAGAGTTGATGCTTAACCTGAACAACACCTTTCAAGGGAATATCCAGAGGCTGAATATACCAGACACCTTTATAAGTATTTAGGACCTACATTTACCACTGAGCAGTCGCAAATTATTTCAGAAATGCTCTAGGTGAGGGAAAATAGCTAGTGGAAATAGAATGTTAATTAGAGTCAGAAAGTTCAGGGCCAGATGTTTCGTGGCAGGGAATCATGCTGTCTACCTAGTAAGGTATGGGAGTGATGCACTGTGAATCTGTTTGTATAAATGAATGATCCTGAGGTTGCAGAGGTGTTCTACTCTCCCAACATCTTTGTCAGATCTACTGTGCTTAGCTTTGCAAATTACCAAGTGTTTGTGTTGCATTCAGGTGGAGTGGGTATGTTGCATAAGCATTTCTTCTTCTTTTAACCACTTCTTGGGGTTTTAACATTGAACCTATAACCTGTTTTGCTGGGTTTGGCTGGGGTAGAGTAAATTTTTTTCCCAGTGGCTGGGACTGTTTATGTATAGGGATGTGATTTTTATTTGTGCTGAATACAGGGTTGATAATGCAGAGAGATTTTTGTTATTTCTGAGCAGGGCTTACACAAGAGCCAAGGCCATTTTCTGTACTCCCATCCTGGCAGGGAACTTGGAGGTGCATGGGAAGTTGGGAGTAGATGCAGACAGGACAGGTGACCCAAACAGACCAAAGGGATATTCCAGACCACATAACATTATGCTCAGTATATGAACTGGGGGGAAAGAAGGAAGAAAGTGTGTGTGGGAATTTTTAGAGTGATGGTGTATGTCTTCCCAAGTCACTGTTACATGTGATAGGACCCTGCTCTCCTGAAGATGGCTGAATACCTGTCTGTCCTCTGGAGGCAGTGATTTAATTCCTCTTTGTTTTGTTTATGTGAGTGGCTTTTGTTTTCTCTACTAAGCTGTCTTTGTCCCAGTCCATGAGCTTTCTAGATTTACCTTCCTATTCTCTCCCTGATCCCGTTGGTGGGAGTGAGCAGGTGGCAGTGTGGGTTTGTCTGATGGCTGCAGTGAAACTGTGGCACCTGTACAATATTCTCTCATTGGAAGAGTAGCTGGTATTAATGTTCAAGAGCATGACTACTAATGCCAATGCCTAAGCTTCACTTTTTCTCCATCTACAGGTGATGATAGTGATCCTCATCATTAGGAAGATTTTTTGTAGCCAAAGAATTTCTGGTTCAGTGTTGTCCTAAAATGCTGTTCTTTTACCTGAGTTCAGACTTTCTTACACCTGCTCTCTGTCAGTAAGATCATAATCCAGAAGACAGAATGCACAATAATGCTGCTAACTGCTCTCCTCTTCAGTGCTCTTTTACAAAAGAGAAGAATCTTTTTCCAGCAACAAGGCTCAGTATCTTAAGTTACATTTGCATCTGTAATTTTTTGCTCCATTTCCCCTAATGTGCACTTACAATGTATTATTTTTGAGCACAGCTACAACTGATTGGAGCACAAACCACTAGGTTTATCACCTCTTGGACTTGGATTTATGTCTTATCCTTAGACAAATGCATATGGAAAGCTTTGCTCACTGCATTGCATATTGCAGCTTGCTCCCCAAATGTACAATACATAATTCAGCAGAGTCTGGTGTAGTTGTCAGCTTTTCCTCAGAAAGAAACTAGCTGTTTAAAAGCTGAAGGAGTAAAACATTTTTGGAAGAGCTTCCCCTCGTGGATTTCTACATCTCCTCTCAGCTCATATTACTAAGACAGATACAAAAACAAATTTACAGAAAAGAGCTGAAATCTGGACTTAAAGCCAAATGAGAATTTCTGCCTCCAGTGACTTTCCTCACTCTCTGATTTATGGTTATGAGTGTGAAATGGAGTGAAAGAGAGCAGCTTTGTGTTTCTTGTGTTAATTTACACTTTCTGTGTCTGGAGATCTCAAGGACCTTTGTGTGATGATGAGTGAATCCCCAAGACACAGACTTATAAAAGTCATTTCATACACCCATAGCATTAAAACCTAGAAGGTATTTAGGATATACCTTCACTATCATACCAGGAGGGAATCCCTGGCCCCCAGTGCTGTCAGAGCATCTCATATGTGTCCTGCTTAATGACTTTACCTTATGGAATGGACTGTCTTTCTTCATGTGGGGTATTCAAGCCTTTGTTTGATGGCTATAGCACAGGCTTTTTTTTTTTTCCTTCTACATTTGTGTCCTACCACAGTTTGTGGTGGTGGGAGTGTCCCATGTATGCATTCCATACTGGCACATTCTGTGTTATGGCACTTCATGTCACACGTGCTGAAAAGCTTTCTTTAGTGCTCTTCAGGGCTAAAGTCAAATTTTTGCACGTGGCTAAGAAAGCATAGCCAGAAGCACATTTCTTGAACCCTCATGGCCATCAAAACAGCTGCTAAACACAATGTAGACAAATATGATGTGTAAGATACAAAAATGCTCTTCTGAAATATTCCTCACAAAGGCTAAAATACTGATAAATACTTATTCTCCAAATCCTCTTCCATGTAAAATGCAGAAATATGAATTATGCTTCTCCTGTGTCTTCCTCCCATATTTCCCTACTATAAAATACCATGCAGATAAACTGTAAATTAGTTCTCCCAATTCTCAGAGCTATTAAAAAAATAAATACATGAATTCACATCTCTCTTCCCTCACCGGCGTATGCAATAAACAATGATATCTCTTTAAAGCATCCATTACTTTTGTGAGACATATAAATGCATCTTTCTCATCTATAATATCTGTGGTGTTATAACTGAGTCAAGCATGCAAAATGAAAATTTTCTCTAAGGCCAAACAGTTAAAATCCTTATGTGAATAGCCAGAAACTTCCAGCAACTGTTACCCTCCAATAATTTTGTTACCTAAATAAATAATTTTGTTACCTAAATATGACACAATGAGACACTTTGTGTCCTCCATCTTGTGTCTGTGAGAGAGAAAAATATCCAAGCACCCCAACCTCTTATGGGCATATAGAGGACCAGTTTATCGTCAAAAAGATATATATTTTAAAATAGATATATATGAGATAATTTTAGTGAGAAACCACTGTAATGTAGAAATATATATGTGATCAGCCTGACTCCAATTTAAAGAAAGACCTTCTGCTCATCAGTGTGATGAAGAGGGACCTTGTTGACAGCAAGGAAGGAAAAAAGGGTGCACATGCTTCTCTGTTCAAGGCTGCATTATGGCAAAATTGATCTTTGGGATAAAGAGATAGCATCTTATTTGGGCATAGCAGTGGATCAAGAAAACTTTTGGGAAAGTAAGGACAGGGGAAAGATGGACTCATCCTAAGAAAGGCTGTTGTCTCCTGTAACTTCCTAGTCAAGATGCAGAAAAAACTAAGAGGACAGCAAGATCAGGGACTACCAACACCAAGTGTCAGTCCATTCCCTTCTTCTTCTTTTGAAATGCAGTGATATGCATCCTCTCTGCACAGCTTGTGTTCTGGAAGCGGACATGTACGTCAATGAGATTGTATGGTCGTGTATCTTGTGGCATACATCCTCCAGAAGAATTTGGCAGGATGATGGTGGCCATGCTGCTGGGTAGCAATCAACAGAGTCAGAAAATGCTCAGGATGTCACCTTCAGATGTATCTGTAAAATTACCAAGAGACTCACAGAATCACAGAATCTTTAGGTTGGAAGAGACCTCCAGGGTCATCAAGTCGTGCCCACCCTAACCTCAACTAAACGATGGCACCAAGTGCCACATCTAGTCTATTTTTAAATACATCCAGAGACTGTGAATCCCCACCTCCCCAGGTAAACTATTCCAGGTAAACTTTATTATCTTTATTATCCTTTCTGTAAAAAACTTTTTTCTAATCTCCAACCTTAGCATAGCTCAAAACAGTGTCCCCTCGTTCTGTCAGTTGCTGCCTGGAGAAAGAGACCAACCCACACCTGGCTACAGCCACCCTCCAGGAAGTTATAGAGAGTGATAAGGTCACCCATGAGTGTCCTTTTCTCCAGGCTAAACAACCCCAGCTCCCTCAGTCATTCCTGATATGGTTTGTTTTCCAAGTCCTTCACCAGCCTCGTTGCCTCCTCTGGACATGCTTAAGTGTCTCAACGTCCTTCCCAAACTGAGGGCCCAGGACTGGACACAGCACTCGAGGTGTGCCCTCACCAGTGCCCAGTACAGGGGAAGAATGACCTCCCTGCTCCTGCTGGGCACACCATTCCTGATACAGGCCAGGATGCCATTTGCCCTCCTGGCCGCCTTGGCACACTGCTGTCTCATGTTCAGCTGCTGTCACCAGTGCCCCCAGGTCACTTTCTGCCTGAGCGCTGTTCAGCCACACCAGCCTATAATGTTGCAGTGAAGCCTTTTTCTCTGGAGTCCCCAGGGTCAGCCTGACCCTGTTAGCCACAGATATTCCTGGATAGAGCGGTACCTCAAGGCCCCGCTCACTCTTAAGAATTACGGGCTGGGTCTAAGGCTTCTCTGGCTGGCTTAGCAAGCGAGTGATACACAGCTCTTAGCAAGTGATAGCTCTGCAAGTGATATTCAGCTTTAGCAGTGATAATCAGCTTTCTTGTATTCAGCTCCGCTTGCCAGCCGCTTAGGCAGACCAGGAGAGAGAGATGAGAAGACGCCGTGTAGATTATTCCACAGGAAGTTTAATGGAGCTCTGTGAAGGGTCCAGGGATGGTTGTCTTCTGCCTTCTGGGCCGTGTTGAGGGGTTTTTATAGGGTATGAGGGTTTTGGAAATTGTCCAATAGTAAGGTCAGGGTAACAGTAGCCAATAGTCTTACAGAGAGATAAGAGAGGGTCTGAGAGCCAAAGGGGGTCTTCAACCAGGTCCGGCTACCGTGACTAAGCATTCCTTTATCAGGCAGCTGACCTCCAAAATGCCCTTACAGGCTTCTCAGCTGCAACATTGCAGGAGGGTTTTCTGGCCAAAATGCAGGACCCAGCACCAGGACTTATTAAACCTCATCCTATTGGACTCTTCCCACCCATCCAACCATTCCAGGTCTCTCTGCAGAGCCCCCCTACCTTCCAACAGATCGACACACACTCCCAGCTTAGTGTCATCTGCAAATTTACTAATGAAAGACTCAATACCCTCATTCATATCATCAATAAAAATATTGAACAGAGCTGGCCCCAGCACAGACCCCTGAGGGACACCATTGGTGACTGTCCCCAGCTGGATACAGCACTGATCACCTCCACTCTCTGGGCTCAGCCATGCAGCCAGTTCCTAACCCAGCACAGAGTGCTCCTGTCCAAGCCCTGGGCTGCAGCTTTTCCAGGAGTGTGCTGTGGGGGACAGTGTCAAGGGCCTTACTGAAGTCCAAATAGACAACATCCATAGCTTTTTCTGCATCCACCTGGCAGGTCACCTGGTCATAAAAGGAGACCAGGTTGGTCAAACATGACCTACCTCTCCTAAACCTGTGCTGGTTGTGTCTGATCCCGTGGCCATCCTGTCGGTGCTGTGTGATGGCACTCAGTATAAACTGTTCCATTACCTTACCTGGTACTGAGGTCAGGTTAACTGGCCTATAATTACCAGCATCCTCCTTTCTAACCTTTTTATGAATGGGAATCACATTGGCCAACTTCCAGTCATCTGGAATCTCACCACTAAGCCAAGTTTGTTGATAAATGATGGAGAGCAGCTTCGCAAGCTCATCTGCTGCTCCCTCATCACCCTGGAATGGATCCCATCAGGGCCCATAGATTTATGAATCAGCACTTAGACACACACTGGATGTTGCACTGTTGTCCACCACCTACATCCCAGGAGTTTCTTTCCTGCCATCAGCAACAAAACAGTAACTTTATTCATGGGTACCTGAATAATGGGTACCTGAATTACTTAGCAATCCCATGTGAATCCTCCCAGGCAACATAGGCAGGAAAGACTGTGATAAAACCTAGCCATTAAATGAGCTGTTTGCCAGCATCATGATCTTCATGTACCTAGGGGCAGAACTTCATGGTGAGTCATAAATCAAAAAATCAAGAAATCTATAGGCTTAAGACTAAACAACAAAAGTTGGAGGACAGTAATGTTGCTAATCTATTTTGTGACTGTCAAGCACCTACACAGAAAGGTAGAAAGGACCAGGGGTGCACCTGCATAAACTCCTCTCTTCCCTGTTCCAGATGAACTTGCAGAAAATCCAAACCGAAAGGCATTGTTGTAGCATGGGTGTGAACAATATCAGAATTTTTCATCTAGAAACAGTGGAAACACTTATAAAATGATTTGTTTTGGTTTGGGAGGGACATAGTTACTGCCCTCCTGCTGTAGGTAGAGACACCTCCCACTAGACCAGGTTGTTCAAAGACCCATCCAGCCTGGCCTTGAACACTTCCAGGAACGGGGCATCCTCAGCTTCTCTGGGCAGTTCCAGCCTTATCACTCCCACAATAACGAATTTCTTCCTTATATTTAGGCCTATCCTTTTTAGCTTTGAAGCCCTTGTCCTATCACTACATGTCCTTGGGTGCTGCAATGCTGAGCAGAATATATGGCTTGTTTGTATTCTGCTTTTCTCAACTATAAAAAAGACAAATACAATTGAACATGACTGCAAGGGTTGACTTATTCATGTTTGTGCAATGTTTTGACTGAAGATACAAATTATCAAGGCAGAGACACTCTGCAAAGACACTCCAATAAATTAGAGGGTTGGGCAATCACCAACCGCATGAAGTTAATAAAGGCAAGTGCTGGATTCTGCACTTGGGACAGGTCAGCCTTGGATGTATGGAGAGACTGTGGAATGAGAATCTGGAGATCAGTGCCATGGAAAGGGACCTAGAGGCCCTGGCTGATGCAAGTTGAACATGAGCCATCAGTGCCCTGGCAGCCAGGAGGGCCAACCCTGTCCTGGGGACATCAGGCACAGCATCACAGCCAGGCAAGGGAGGGGATTGTCCTGCTCTGCTCTGAGCTGGGGCAGCCTCACCTCGAGTGCTGGGGGCAGTTTTGGGTGCCACAATAAAGGAATGACATTAAACTCTTAGAGAGTGTCCAAAGGAGGGCAGCAAAGATGATGAAGAGCCTTGAGGAGAAGCTGTATGAGGAGTGTCCAAGTTTACTTGGTCTGTTCAGCCTGGAGAAGACTGAGGGGAGACCTCACTGCAGTTACAGCTTCTTGTGAGGGGAAGAGGAGGGCCAGACACTGATTTCTTCTCTGTGGTTACCAGTGACAGGACCAGAGGGAATGGCCTGAAGTTGTGTCAGGGAGGTTTAGGCTGGATATTAGAAAAATGGTTCTTCACCCAGAGGGTGTTTGGGCACTGAACAGGCTCCCCAGGAAAGTGGTCACAGCACCAGCCTGACAGAGTGCAAGAGGTGTTTGGACAATGCTCTCAGGCACATGGTGTGATTCTTGGGGATGGTGCTGAGCAGGGCCAGGATTCTATGGACTGTGATTCTATGCTTATTGTTGTTAAGATACACTGGGATTCTGGTTGTTCAAATCTTTACACACATCCACTTACAGTGATCCCTTTTTTAAAAATAAGATATCCCATTCTGAGATATTGCTGCCATTTTCAATATATCAGTAGTCAGACAGGCTTATCAATTACCTCAAAGGCAAACAGCTTAACAGAAAAAAATAAAAGTAGCAAGATTTAATTTGAATCCATCCAATCAGACCGTACCGGGAAAAGACATACAACTTTAATGTCTGCTGAGACTTCATTTCTGCTGCTAGATAGGTTGTTCCTGGAGGAATATATAAAGACAGATTTTACTTTTCATTGCTTCATGCAGTTCCATTGACTTTAATGAGACTGGAAAGATTACTTCAGAAGCAAATGTTGTTTTTAACTTTATCTTCTTTCCATTAGCTGGCCATAACACTTTAATAAAATATAGGGTGAAAGTTCTTTAGGAATTGCAAAGCACCTGGACATTCTCAAGCTGTTGTCCCTGCCTGACTGATTTGTTAGCCATTATTTTCACTCAAATAATGTAAATGATGATGGCTGGCTGGGGCACAGATCTGCTAGGTCGATTATTAAATTCTTCATGTTAGAATTATCACTTTATGTTAACCAACAACTTAATAGTGTTTTTTGCTGCATCTCTTACATCTGTCAACATGATACTGCCAACTTTTCCTCTTAAATTAAAATTTTGAGACCATTTCTTCTAGTTCAGATTCCATGCTTGCTTAAAGTATATACAAATTTTTGTTCTCCTTTGTACTGTGTTTGAGGCATGAAACGTTCTCCACAGCTGCTAAGAATAGCTTATACATCTTACTAACTTCTTGTTAACAGTTCTTTTCCATTAAGGCCAGATTAAGCATAGATTCTGTGAAATAAAATCCAGTATCAGAGCATAGTTTACATATATAGCTATTCTAAATCAAATCTGCAGCAACAATATCATGTTAATACAGATGCACTGAGGAATTATTAATACTGAAAAATGAAACATGCATCTATAGTGCAAAGTTTCTTTCTGTTTTTCTGACTTTTTCCTCTCATCTGCTTCCTACTTGGCTTTAAAAGAAAATGCCACAGTAGACTTTTCAGCATTCGGTTTGTAGAAACTCATAAAAGTGACGTGATTGAAATTCTCCAGACACATCTTGGCTTCAAGATGTAAATAATGTTCTGATATGGATTTCCAGAAGCTGACTAAAAACATTAAATTTGCAACTTAACTCTTCTGGGGGAGAAAAATTTAAGAGAAAAATGAAAAGAGAGAAAAAAAAATGGGGAAAAAAAGAAATATAGTTCAGAAGGGATTAACATTATTAGTTTCAGCAAGTTCAATCTTTTAAAGTTTCTTCCCTAAAAGACAAGCTTAAATTTGCCTGAGCATTTTCCCAATCATTTATGTTTGAATTTATTATGTTTTAGCAAGATTTTGCAGTCTATTCAATCCAAGCTCAGACTCAGATACCAATCAAAATAAATACTGATGGGTAATATTTGCTGGAGGTCAAAGTAGCATGAAATAATAAGAGCAAGTTTGTTATATTATTATTTCTTATATAATTATTATTTTTGCTTACGCTTGTTATCCATTTAGATTTTTAAAATCACCCTTTTATATGAGTGGCACACACAAAAGGAGGCTACACAGCTTCAAATATCTGACAGTTCTGAGGATTAAGAGAATAATTTAGTTTATTATGACTGTCTGAGTTGCTTGACCTAGCTGAGATGTGAAGGGGTATGTGTCAGGTATCTTATTTTCCACTGCAATTGTTCTAAGTGGGCCAAGAGGGCAAAAAGTGTGTTTCAGTAAGAACATTCATCACCATTGTCTGGAGTAGGAGGAAAAAGAGAATAGTGATGAGTGAAAAATGGGAAAAAACAAAACAAAACAAAACAAAAAACCAACAACACCATTTTTTAAAAGACACATATATTTCCTCTCTAATATATCTCCAAGCACTGATCAAAATTTTGTGACTGGTTTCAGAGTCAGCATTGTTACCTATGGGATTGCCCATCTTTAAAGAAAGGGCAGTCCAACATAATCCAAAAAAAGTTCTATATAGCAGGTTGACAGCCCAATTCAGCTGTCCACATCTGTCCTTCAGTTAAACTGTAGGGACAGGTGATGTGGGTGTTGAAAGTCATTTCTGTGTGAAATATGACAGACTTTGTTCAAACACTTCTGCAGGACTGATGCTGTAGTTATCTTTAGGTGTTCCTTTCTTGCTCCCGTACTCTTGTATTAGAAGCAAATTAATTTGGAAAAGTAGAAACCTCCAGTGAATTCTCTCCTTCTTTTTATCCTCTTTCTCACTTTTGATTGTTCCATGGAACTTAAATGAGCAGTGAGGCAGAGGCATGTGCAATGACATATGAAAAGCGTTTTCATATATAGGGTAGTCTGACAGTCAGTGATATCTGGATGTACTGAACTTAGTGCTTAACTGTGAGGTCCTCATTTTCTGTCACATACAATCTTGTTTTAGTATTTTCATGAGTGCCAGTGAATTTCAGTCACTTATTTTCTTTCCTGGAAGCATTCTGGATCTTATTGTCACTTGCTATGTAAGGACTATCCTCACTGATGGGACAGCAGTGAGCCCTGCACAGAAACACTACATTATTAAAGCCACCTCTGTCTGTGTTTTTACTTCTGTTGCTTAAACTGAGAGGTAAATCTCTGGATATGGCTACACCTCCATTTGTTGAAGAAACAAATTCTGGGTTACTCCCGAAGCCTAGCTTCTTGCATAGAACCATTTGGCCAATAATGAAACCCACAATGTTGATGTTAGTGACTGGACAAACCTTCTTACAGTACCTTCAGGGTATGTTGTTTCCATGATGTGATTCACTTAGTCCTGAACTAGACACCAAATGAGTTGAATGAGTTGATGCTCTACAGCTTTCTGCTATGACCTCATTACTCTGCAAGAGTTCCGATTTAGGCTGATACAAATCCCACCAGACGAGCTTGCATCTCCCTTGCAGGAGGGCTGAACAAAGACTTTCAGAATCTCTGTCCTTTGGTAGGTAAATGGAAACTCCTTACAGGGAAGTTCATACCAGCCTGTGATGAGCAGGTGATAGAGCTCCCATCAAACCACACACATAAAACCATGGCACACACGCAGGATAAGGAGGTGTTGCTTAAAGGGCTCTATGGGGAATGGACTGCACCTGAACTTTTCCCTTGTCCTGTGGATCATCCCTGGGGGATTGTCCCAGGAGGTAAGTAACATGGGGAGCCTTCAGCTGGTCCTTGCTCTGCAGCAGGGACCCAGGCATTGCTCCCGGACAGGGCTCTGCTGTTGTGCGAGGGTAATGAGGAGACTGAACACAGCAGACATTGCCAGGGACAAGGAGTTAACACAAAGTTTCTTGTCATCCCGAAGAACTGTTTATGCCATAAAACTAACGGGTTTAGGAAAAGTGAAGAAGCAGATATCATACTGTAAACAAATTGTTTTAATTTATTTTTTTCTTGGGGGGATGAATTACTGGCAAAGTAGAAACTTTTATCCACAGTAGAAACTGTTTTTCTTTCTTGCAGTAGGTATGTTTTGAAATCAATTCCTTCTGAAGGCAAACATCACTGTAATTAAAGAAGTAAAAAAGGATTAAAAGTTGCCTCATAACTGGTGTTGACATTTGCTTATTGTAAAGGAAGAGAAATAGAAAAGAAGTATCTTTTTCTCAATATCCTTCTCTTTCATCATTGAAATATTTTTATTTCTGACATTGCTCTATTCGCGTGTGTTCATCTCTTGTTAATATCATATCAATACAAAAGCAACAGCCTGCACTATGTGCTTCAGTCCCTAATAGCACTAAAAACAAACAAATCCTGAAACTTAATACTATAGTGGGGAAAATGTACATATCCTCTAAATGTGTTTATTGTGGGTGTACTAATTTTTCTCTTTTTTAACAATTTTTATTTGGGGTTTCTGCACTGGACCACCAGCATACTTCCTCTGTTTTACTTAATCTTTCTTTTTCTTTCCAAACATAATTCTTTTCAAGGATCCTCAAGCTCCATTCCTCTGCAGTCTGAAATTCAGTATCTGAGTTATATCCTGGGGATTGCAGTGGTATTATATTGTCAACAAGGCTGCAGCTGTTACTATCTTGTGCAACACATGTTTAGAGTACAATTTTTTTTTCTTTTCTCAGTTGTTTGAGTTTGGGTTTTTTATCTTTTGATGGCTTCTTGGGAGAAAAGGAAAAAAAAAAAAAAAAGAAGAAGAATTAACTGGGATCCCCAAACCACTAAAAGTATAGATACAAGACCTTCAGATGAAAAATATTAAGCACTTCAGTCAAGCACTAAGTGGGCAAAGATCCACATTAAAAAAAGATTGCTGTCACCATTGCTCTACTGAGAAAATGTAAGAAGGACTGAAGGAGCCTGGGGATGAACTGTGACTGCAGCATTAAGGAGTCCAGCTGAAGTGCTCAAACTGAGCAAGTTACAGCCCTCCCAACCCCATTCCCCTTTGGCTTTGTCCCTTCCTGCTTTCCAATCCAGAGCATGAAACTTCTGACCTTGCCATGTTACACACTGGCACTCCTGTAAAAAGGAGTCTGTGGGAACCTGATCGTTTTGAAATGAGTACCAGCACAAATGGAAGCCAAGAGAGGATGCCATGTAAATACTAAGTGAGTGGAAAAAGGCACTAGAGGATGACTTAAGATTAAAAAAGTTAAATTCTCAAACAGCAACACATTGCTATAGAAGCTTATCTTTCTTACAGAAAAGTAATTTTTGATGTGTGGCCTACCAGGAGTCTGGGAGTGATTCCTTGAGAGATGTGAGAGTTAACTAAGAAAAAAAAAAAAAAATAAAGGGATATTATAAGAAAGTTTACATTTGTTTTTCAGGGATTCATGCTTACAAACAAAATATTTAGTTGAAAAAGAGTGAAAATCACTGTGACTCAGTAAAGTAAAGCATAGAATATATGAAGTCCTTCTATTGTGATTCCCTGAAATAATATCTGGTCAAATTTCCCTTTATTTTCTCATGTATTTAGTTTTGATGGCAAGAAATTTCTCCCTGGCATGGAGAAGACTTTAATGGAACTGCTCTCACACTGGCAAAAGAGACAAGAAAAAACTGATCATTTTGCAGAAATAGTATGATAAACTTGAAATCTGAAAATCATGTGACTGGACAATAATAAAACAGTAATGGGCATGTGACTGGAATCCATGTCAACTTGTGAAAAACAAACATAAACAAAAATAATATCTATCTTTCTAAATTCTGTGTTTGTTTAAGCCAAGATAAAATCAGAATAATTGTTTTCTTCCAAGACATGATGGATGTCAATCTAAGTGTACAAAACCAGAGTCTATCTTCCTATATCATCAAGAATAGAAAAAATAAAAATAAAACCCAACAAAACAAAACAAAACACTGTGACAGGTGATCTCCTATTCCATTTCTCACTGTTAGGTAAAATGGCTGAAATTCCAGAAGGTAGGGTAGGAGCTCTATCATGATCCTTCACTTTCCAAAAGCAACCAGACAATAACATTTCACTAAGGAGGCTGTGAGAAAGAAGCCTTTAATGAACACCAAATTAATTTTTAAAGGAGGCTTAAAATAGAGTGGTAGTTCTGAGACACTTAAAGTTATAAGAAGACTCTTAGAAGCAGAAGCAGTTATTTTCAAGCTATCCAGATGGATGAGTGAAGCTGCACAAATGTAGCTTTATTTTAAAGAAAAGATCTAATTATAGATCTAATCCAGAAGTCTATTGCTCAGTTTGGATTCCCCAAGAACTCGCTGCATCTGCTGTGACTTCCCCAAGCTCACCAATGCACTAAAACACAACCCCTGGAGACAAGAAGCATGTACTTATTTATTAAAACACACAAATACCCCACAAACAAAGCTGAAATAAAACCTATATTATTTAAACCATCAAGTCCCATGCAAAATTAATGTACGTAACTACAGGATTTCATTTTTGCTGCTGTCCTTCACCACCTTGAAAACTCACCTTTATTTTATGGACTCTGCCTCTCTCAAATTTTTGCATTTCACACTGGTTTGCAACAGCTTTAGGAGAGAGAATATGTTTTTTTTCTTTCCAGAGATGGATTAGAAATCCCCAAAAATGGGACTCTGTGCTTTTATGGTTAATAACAACATTAGTAATGATAATATATAAGATACACGAACTGTCTTGGGAGCTATGCTCTTTATTTAGTGTTTCCTTTTAAAAGAAAACCTGAAATAGCTAGGAATCATCAAACTGTGTAATGACACTTATTTACAAAAGCCACATAGAGGAATATTTTACTGTAGTGAGTCAGTATTTTAATCTGTAAGTAATTATTATGCATTTTGTTCTCATTGGGGTTCTGGTGATGACAAAATAGGACAGCAGTGTTTTTTCAGACAGTGTGCTGTATCTCCTTATGGCTCTGAACGTTGGAGTCAAGAAAATTAACTTCTTGGCTTAGCAGACTGAGCTGTCTTAGTCTCCATCCACTCTTCAGCTTTTCCAAAGAATTCTCCTGCCAAATAAGATAAAAACAATATTTTAAACCCACTAAAAACTCATCTTGTAATGTCTGTGTAGTAACAGATTCAAGCACCTAATTTTTTCTTTCATATTTCATTTTCTGCATGCAAAGCAGTTCACCAGTAGAAATGGTTGAAACAATGGAAAATAAACATCAAGGAGACTACATTGAGCCTGCCTTAAAGCCAAAAACTTAATTGATTTTTCCATCTCTGATTCCTTGAAACTTAGCACTGCATGAGTACAAACTTTGATTTTTTTTTCATTGCAATTAATATTAATATATTTTCTGTAATCTTGGTAAATAAAGGAACTCCTTTATTGTGTCTTCCTTCAAAACATTAGACCTCAAAGTAGTGTTTATATATTTATAAAGATATTTATATATATTTTTTTTTAATAATCTTTTGAATTGGTTTAGGCTGGAGCTTGTATGTAAAGACTTCAATGAATGGACTGCAAAATTACCAAAAAGAAAAAGGGGAAACTGATGGATTAGAACAAAGCTGATACATATGGTACATATGGTGTTCTATCTTCCAAGGTTTAGACCCACTAAAGGTCTGTCTGGAAAAAATAGATGTAAAAGAATATCTCAGTATAACCATATTTCATCAAACACTAAGCAGATTCAAGAAAATGGGACTGACAACGCTGAGCTAGAACTAGAGCCCACCCACTCCAAGAAAGCTGCTGTTGGCTATTGTCAGTAGTGCTCAGGAGAAGTTCAAATCTGGCTCTTGCATTCAGTAGCCGCCCATGAAACTCTCCTCCATCACAGACTTGGCCAGTTTCTTCTGAAAAACATTTATTCTGTGGGCTTTTACCAAAACCTCTGTCAATGAGTTCTGCAATTTAATTATGCACTTAGAAAAGGTACTACCTTGGGTTAATTTTCAACCTGCTACGGGATAATGTCATTGACTGTACCTTTTTTTGACAATGCCAAAACTATTAGCTGTGACAATTTTTTCAGTGATGTCAGCTGTTCTTAAAACTAGCAGAAAAAGTTTTTCAGCACAGGCAAAAAAAGAAGCCTGCCTGAATTATAAAAAGTGGATTTTTTTCTGACAGATAACAGTTTGAGAGAGGAGAGCCAGAGGTACCTAGACCAGGGTAACATGGAAGGAATCTGGCAAGACGTACACACCAACTGCCATTAGGAATTCCTCATCTTGTTGTATTTTTCTTTAGGAAGTTAATTTTTGTTAGCTGGCAAGAACAAGGTCCTTTGGTTTCAAGGACACTGTTCACTATGTGCCATTGCTACAGATTGGAGAGTTGCCTGATGCCAGAAAATGCAATGACTGAGCATCGTGGTTTCACAGCCAGTATGGGTCCAGGCCCAAGGAGAGGATTCAAATGTTTGACTGCCACAGCACATCCTGGAATTTGATAAGATCTGTGCAGAGAAACCAAATAAGAGGGAGAGAGAAGATAAGTTTGTTAGTAGACCAGTAACATGCAATGAAGCGTTGCATAGGCTTATGTCTGTACTGAGGTAGCAGAAATTTTTATCTCCAGGTTACTGTGATCCCAAATACAGTCAGACTTCTGACTGACTCATGTTTCCTAGGATACAGTAAGGAAGAACTAGACACATGTGCTGCCTGACACATGTTGAAAAGTAACATAGGATGGGATTTTTCATATTACTCTTTTATTTTATAGTCCCAAAGACTGTGTACATTGAAACAAACTGCTGAGTACTACAAATGATACTCAGAGAGCTGCTGTGTTTAAAACAGAGCTCTTGGATTTTGCTCTGTCTGCTTTTTATAACAATTTTAAAAGAACTGTTTTGCAACAACTGTGGGGGGTTTTTTTTTGGGGGGGTTGTTTTTTTGTTTTGTTGTGGGGTTTTTTGTTTTTTTTTTTTTCTGTTTAGGACACTTTTCAAAGGACTTCACAGATGTTCACTGAGAAATTTCTATATCTATTTTTGTCTCAGGAATATATAAATATCAGTGACATAAGTGCTTGGGCACAAACAGTCCAACTGAATTTCAATACTGCTTCTCCCTTATTTGCATGGGAAAGGTTCACCTCATGTAAAATTACCTGCTAAAAAGTGATGAATCTGTGCTTCTTATACAAGATGCACACATGAAACCTTGTAGAAAACAAGCTTGCCCACCACTTTTGGGTACGTATCTTAGGACAGGATGAGCTGCCCCTTAAAAGGGCCCTTTCCTCCTCACCAGCAGTAGGGTGAACTCAGGGTACCACCTTCCACTACATATAAACAGCTAAAGGTAGCTAAGGTGACTTCTCTCCATTGCTCTAATTTCTCCCAGTTCTGATTTTCCTTATCAGGAACCCTTAAAAGATATTGAAACCAAACTGGTGAAACAAATAAAGAATTAGGTTAGCATGCAAGTAATGTGACAACTGTTTTTAAAAATGTCTTTTATGTTGTGGTTATTTTTTATCCTAAGCTCTAAACCTTGAGAAGCAATCAAACACAAAGAGCTTCATATTCTTTGTATATAACACAAGGAAAAATTTAAAATGGACTTTCAGTTCTGTCCTTGTGTTGTGGGGCACATCTTAAAATCATGACATGTGTGAATTCAAAATCCATAATCTCTTTTTAGGAATTCACATTTGATATTTTAAAAGGTCTGAGTGACCTTTGACTCATAAAACAGGTGGCCTCAGCATGTGATGGTGGGGGTCATTGTAGAAGACTTCAAGAAGAGTACTGACACTAGAGATCTATCTATAACTTCTCCTTCACACCTTCTCCATCACTGAAGGACTTTCTTTCAGTAGTCCATGGAAAAGATCAAACTGAAATCTTAAAATGCTGAAACAATGCCTTCACTAAATTTGTTTCTAACGTTCTGTTAAGTGTGGTTTACTTGTTTTCAAAAAGAAATCTCTTGGGGATGTTGCAAAAACTGTGATGTCAATCACTCTGCCTGAGATAAGAGTACCTCTAAAAATATAAGAAAGGACAATTATCATGGAAACACTGCATCTGAATTTACTCTACTTACAAATCATAATTATCAGAAATGCAGTATCCTGAAAGAAACCTTTTATTTAATGACAAGGCAATGTATCTTGAGAATAGCCTTATGTATTTTTCATCACAGGTCTGAAACAGTTTTTCTCCTATTTCTTGTAATTCCATCTCTTGAGTAGGAGGCAGAGCCATTTCCACTGAAAGCAGAGTAGTCATGTGATCTATGCAATGGTTTACATTTGATCAATGTCGGTACAAGCATGGTCCCCTACCATACAAAATTTTGGAGTAGGGTTCTTGATGCTTCCCTTCTTGAGGAACCAAGGCTGCCACATAGACACCACCATGCAGCCATCTCCTCTGCATCACCCATCCTTGGCAAATGCAAGGAAACTGCAGGCTGAAAATATCCGGAAATGTGCACTGTGTGCTATTAAGAGCAGGTTTTTAATTATTTTAACATTAAAAATGAGTTTTTCAAAGCAACTTCAAAAATAACTTTTTGTATACATTTTGTTCACTGCTTTGAAGACTGGAATATTTGTCACTACTGCAACCATGCCTTCACCAGCAGTCACACAGGAAAAGGGCAGGGGGGACCAAAAGAAGCTACATGAAGTGTAATAGTTACAGACTCAAGCAGATTATCAACAGCTGCAAGGTTAATTACACATCTTACCAAAAATATTTAAAAAAAAATAGAAAATGAAAAGAAGAGAAAAATCTATGCTTCAGAAATAAAAGATAAAAAATTCTTTGGAGTAATTATAGGCTGTTGAGGCCTTATGGTAATAATAAAGAAAAACATCTGACTGGATTGATGCTGGAGGAGACAGTGACAAGAGGAATACAGGTTGAAAAAAATAATTAAAATCAGCTATCTTGGGTAAGCTGTCATTCAGTCTCAGGAAAAAAAAGGAAATGCTAATAAAATATTAATAGCATCTTTTTAGGATTTTTAATAACATTCTTTTATACACAGGTAGCACTGCAGTTTTTCAGTCAAGAGCATCAGACACAGAAGTACCAGACAAACAAATGCATGAAAAGTGGGAAGAAAATAAAAGCTTTTGGGCAATAGGGTTTGACCTCAGAAATAAACCATCAAGACATTCAGGCAGGAGCTGTTTGGAGAATATTTTGTGGAAAATCAATGACTCTGCTTTGCTTCTTAGAGGAAATTATAGCAAGGAGGAAAAGTTATTTCAGACTGACAGACACCAAATGCCAGCAATCATGATATAATCAGTGCAGGCTTTATTATATTTAAGTGGTTTGAAACTTGGCAGATTTCAGACAGCTTCAAAATCTAGAGGAAGGGTGCATCTAAAAGACGATCTTATGAATATTGCATACACACGCTCTGTGTAGCATCACACATATTTTTATGTGATAAATTCTTTTGCAACTGTCTCTGCAGCTTCTTCGTCAGTGCTCCCTTAGCACTGAGTGCCTTTCTTGAGCTGGCTTGCAACCCCTCTGCCCTCCCTTCTTTCAAGTCTTTACATAAGGCCACATCTTTGCTGCTGACCCAGCCCCGCTTTGTAATGAGCTCTAGAGAAAATACCCTTTGCCAAGCCAGAAAATCACTGAAGTCACTGTGTTCAGACAACTTCAAGGAAGCTTCTCAATATTACAGATATTCTGTGGATTTGTTTCTTCCTTGTAACATAATTAGACCTTGCTAGAACACTGCATTATCTTAGGGGTGGTTCTCACTCCTGTTGGCTTTAAGCAACTGCTGGGACAGTCTTAACATCAGGCCTTTTTCTCTGCACAGATAAAGCTGCTGAGGATGACACACACCCTGGACATGTGACACAGGGTGACTGCACCACTATGCAATCTGCAGCTGCACTACATCTGTCACAGCTGTCGCAGCTACTGCACACCTCAGCGCAGATACCATTAATTTTGACTCTGCACCTGCAGCATGCCTGATCTCTTAAAAGACCCTTTAACAACCTCTTTCCTTCCAAATCAGCACACTTCCAACTCAGCCATAACTAATTAAACTGGCAAGTATTCTAGGGAAATGCAAAGGGAAAGTGAGGGAAATAATTAAGGTCCTGCCCACGGAAACGTGTCGCATAGTTTGTGATTGTCACTAATGACAGGTGTGTATCTGTGGGTGGAAGGAAAATGGATATTTATTCATTACTGGAGTAAGCTGCCTTGGATATAATGGCTGTTGATAATAATGTCTATTTTGGGATTGTTTGACAGTCCTCGTCAAGTGCACAAAATGGTAAACTCCAGCAGTTGTTTCATTGGAAAGAAGCAAGGGGAGGGAGGAGTGAATGTCAGAGCAGAATTTAGTTGTGTCTGAGAAAAAGACTGAGGGGAAACACATTGTGTACCTCATGCTGAAAATTTCTGGTGAGCATTTCTTACACCACTGTGATTAACAATTTGACAAAGTGGTCATCTTTGTAAAACAAAAGTGACCTTTATTGCAAAGGTGAGGAACCAATCAAATATTGTTAAATCCTAAAAGCCTGTAAAACTCTCAGGTCAGTTAAGATGTGGAAGTAAATATTTCTGGAAATGATACCTTCCTTTAGCATATTTGGCCAGGCTGCTGCAGTAGTGATCAGAACAGGCCCCAATATGAGCATGGACACCCTCTGCACAAATGTGGGCAATTCACCCATATCATGCCACATCTTCTGCTCAGAGCAGGCTCACTACATGCATTCCACACTAAAAAGTGGAATATAGTCTCCCTCTAACCAGCTGGTAAATACTCATGAAAAGAATTTTTATATATCGATACATGCAGAGATCAGAGTCATGAGGGACGAACAGGTGAGAAAGAGGCTGTGGTGACACCACACTTTGCATGACACAGAACAGAGAAAATGAAGGTTCCAGAGGCCTCACAGTAATTTTGCATTGCTGCGTCCTTTATTGATGGGGTCTCATCTGTCAGGGCCATATGAAATACCCTAAGGGGGAGCAAATCATCTGGGCAGCAGACGCTTGGTGTGACAATAATTCCTTTTCAGTCTCTGGTTCCCAAGGCCTAAATTCTTAGCTGAGCCTTACCAACATGCAACAAATATGGTATTGAGTCATTGTGCACTGAAGGATGACAGAAAATTCTACAGAATTTAATAAGAACATATATGAGCATTTGAACATTTTTATACAATGTCCCCAGTTATTCTTACAGGTAAAAATTACTGCTTGAAACACAGGACATAATGAAAAGGCATTAAAGCAACAGGTTGAGGGATGAAGTTCTCCAGTGCAGGTAGCAGAGAGCACAGCTGCTCCCTCCTGCTGGATGCCAGCAGAGCCTCCAGACCTCCAGCCCTGCACGGAGAGAGCTCCTGGTCCTGGTTCCTGAACACTTCCAGAGGCTCCTCCAGCTATGGCCACACACCACGACAATCTATTGGAAGTTGACACATTGCTCTTCCTCAAAACGTGGTGAAGGAATGGAGGGGCCATCTGTCTGAAGGCAGCTGACTGAACTGGCCTTCAGCAGAGGGTTTGTGGTGGCCTCCATTCCCTGCCTGCCAAAGAACCAACCTATGCACAGCAGAGCTGCATCTACTGCTTAGAGGCAGCAAAAAGTACTGATAAAGGGGAGGAGCAGGTTCAGAAATTACTGAAAAACTGACTGTTCCTGAACTATCACATAGTTCAGGAGGGGAATAGCCACAGAAGACCACTTGAAATGCAGAAAGTCAGATTAGATGTCAGGCTGTGATTGCTTTGGTGTCTGAGGCCTATGATGTGCTGATGTTCTTCATGCAAACTGCCAGACTGGATCAAACCTGTTCAGTTTCATACTCAGAGTCTTTTCACAAATCCACGCCATTTCCTCCTGATTGAGATATGGGTGTTAAAAAAAGCAAACACACAAACCCAAGTAACAGATTCTGAGAGAGGCTGTTACCATGGTTGGGATTTCTGATGCCTCTTGTTGAACATTATTTAGATTTTGAAGCTTAGAAGATTAAGTGCTTTCCAGAAGTAGTAAATTTTAAATAGCATTTACTGTAATAGTCGATGATGATAAACAAGCAACTGACATAAGTCTTAGATAAGCATATCTAAGATTTTTTTACATGGCAGTTATAAAAGCAGTATTTATGCCATTGGATAAGATGACATCCAGGAACAACCAGTGCCAGAGACAAAGCTCTAGAATATTTTTGTCATTTTTTTGTAAAAGTACCTCTATAATTTAGAATTATTCTTCACTTAATTGCTATAGCTATTAGAAAATCAAATATTATTTCACCATTATTTACATTGAAACGATCACAATAAAACATAGTATTACTCTGATTACCTAAGCAATTAAGAAAGATGATGTTTTGAAACCACTTTCTAAATAATGTACATATATCATCCACATATCTGCATCACACTGATTTTTCTCTGATTTTTATTAATAAGATGTTCTGGACTCAGCAATGAGGATTCATCTCCCCACATGTAGCTGTTTATGGGTTAGGCATTTATACTTTAACTGTTCAACTTTGGCCACTTTTGAGACAATAAAAAGGAACTAAGGAATGACTGACCTCATCCTTAAGCATGTGTCTAAGGCGATTCAAATCAATTAGATCCTTAAAATATTTCTTTTTCTTTCATTAGTTTGCAGGGGACCTATGAAATATATCTGTTGACACACACATTGCATGACTACGTCTGACAGTGACCATCTGAAAATAGCAAATATTCTATTCCTATTTCAGTTCCCTGTATATTTCCAGAGCAAAGTGGAAAGCTCAATGAAATTTCAGTTCTTTGTGGAATTGGGTCTGTGAGATATCTGAAAAAAAAGTTTTACTATGTGCAAAGGAATGAAAAAATGCAATATTTACTTTGTGACCCCCACAAATGCAATACTTGGCAAGCATTAAACCTGCAGCAATGGACCTGCTAGCTGAAAGTGGAAACTTGCTCCAAGTCAGAAGAGGTTCTAATCAAAATGGAACGCATCAAATATATCAGTACTTCCAGGTGAACTGAGATGTTTGTGATGGCTTGAGGCTGCTTTAGAAAAGAGACACTCTTTTTTTACCAGCTTTGTAAAGCCTTACCTTCTATAATATAAAATATGGCTGCCTATTTTCTTACTTAGGAGAACCTGCAACATCAGCTGAGTAATTACTGAAAACATCTATGGGTCTGGGATTTCTGCAGGAAGTGGATAGTAAGCTCTGAAACTTCTGGATGCAAGAAAACTCCAGAGCTACAGATTTGCACTCTGGTAAACAATGTAAACACTCTTGTCTTCAATGAAAAAATATCCCACTGTTTAGTAGCCTCTTGATGGAACACAAAGACTGCAGACTGAGCCCACCATGACAGCCAGATATGTTTCATTTCCTGAGAGATTCTCTTGAATTTTTTTGAAACTGAATTTAAAAAAACAAGCAAACAAACAAAAAAAACCTTATAGGTTTTTAATTTTTTTTTTGTTATACTCCTTTCTTAATAGTAATGTGAGAGGAATAATGAGGATACTGAAACCCAGTAGACACAGTAAATTGCCCTCGGGGTGAAAAAACACTTCTGCATCAAATAAACTATAGAGATGGCTTTTTACTTCTTCTATGTTGTTTAATTATCCAAAATTATCAAAGCTTTAAAAGAGATAAAGGAATTTTTGATTTGTAGCAGGGAAAATGAGTCTCAGACCTAGTCAAGGTCAACAGCAGTACCTCTGCTGATCCATGTTATTCTACACTGATTAGCTGCCTTGATCCTCAACACATTTTGGCTGGAGAGGTTGCTGGAGTGGATGGGAATGGAATGGGCCTGATCTTCTGCAAAGCCAGAGAGCAGATTCAGCCAAGTCCCAGCTCCAGTGGATGAGTCAGTAATTGCACCTTCCAGGGTGTTATCCAAGGTGATCCCAAGACTCAAGGCTGGCAGAGCACAGAAGGTATTGCTGTTCTCGTGTGGAAGAAAATTCTTCTACCCAGTTATATTTTTAAAATATCAGTCAAATTGACAGATTAATCACCAACACAGTTATCTTCAGGCTTCCACTGAACCCTCAATCAGAGCAGGTTTTACAAGTATATAAGAAGAAATTCTGGTGTAACTAAACTCAATGGCATTTCTGTCCTTTTTGATGAGGGCAAGTTTTCAGCTGTGATCCAGGAAGGTATTAAAACAGCACAAGAAGTAGCATTATCCTTACAGCACAGAGGACTTGCACACATAAAATATGTCAGAAGAGATGCCACCAATCTGTTTTATAGCTGCTTAGATACTACAAATGACTCTAACAGAATTTAGAAGGATGCATGTTCAAAATGTCAAAGTCAAGTTTTTCTCCCTGTTAGCAATTATCTCATATAAGATTCTTTCACACAGTGTAGAGTTTAAATAGGAGTGAGTATGCTTTATAGATGTTATTGCATGTAACATATTTGTAAGGCTTAACAATGCAGTTAACAAGCCACGCCTGAATTGCACCATAATAAATAATTAATAAATTGCATTATTTTCAAATGAAAATATATTTACATACAGCGTGGCATTTAATTTCTTAGACATTCAGCACGGGATTCCAAACCGTATATTCTGGATGTGGCTACAAAGCTGCAAAGTTTAGTAAATCTGGCACAGAGAATCCTGGAAGCAAATTGGAGAAAGGAAAATTTTACAGAGGCAAACCTGAAGGAAGAAGATGTGGGAGAAGACATCTTTCTAAGGTTTACCTCCTCTACACTGGTCTCTGGAAAACTGGAGACAGCAACTCAGGAGGAAAAGAAATTGAACAAGTCTGTTGTGGTGGTGAGTTTTTGATACAGTCTTCAGAGTCAGGAGCTTTCCAACGCGCTCCAGGTGTTCTGAGGTATGGCAGTGGTGGTGTTGAACCCTGGCAGGCTGCTCAGTCCCACACAGCCCCTCACTGACTCCCCTGGGGTAGGATGAGGGAGGCAATCAAAAGGGTAAAAGTGATCTCAAGAGAAAGATGTGTGGTAGAGTGGTGTGTGTGCATGTGAGTTTGTATGCACTTTCATGTGAGAATTTTTTCTGTGTGCCAGAGCACATAATGCCACATGTTATGGGGAATAACATTGTACAAAGTGAGAACAGTGCAAGTTATTCATCATCAAGATAATACTAAAAAGTTATATATAATATGTAGTTATTTTAGTTCAGAAAACATTAAAAACCTGCCAATACTTTTAAAAAACCTTGTTCTTTCTCTTTTGTACCTCTTTTTTTTTAATTTCTTTATTTTATTTTTAATTTTAATGTTTGATCAACCTTTGCTTATCACTGCATTCCTGGGTGAGCCAGCACAATTGTTGCTGTGTGAGCACACAAATGCACAAGAGCTCTGTAGAGCGTTCAGTTAAACTTCAGTGGGCAGAAAACCTGCTGAAACTCCTTTTGAGTTTTCCAGTTACCTCCCAGTAATACACTGCCTTTTAGTAACCCAATAAATTGCCTCTCTGATGTGACATCATTACTGCATGTCACTGTTAAAACAGACAGTAAAGAAAGATTCCAACAACTTTTGTACAGTTCTGATGAGGACAGACCTCACTAATCCAAAGTAAGGGCTACCCCTGCTAATGTGGGACCATTTTGGCAGTATTTTCATGCTCTTTTTTTCTGCTTATAAAAGTGTTCAAGATGGAAAACCAAAAATTACTAAGTTATTCAGCCAGTACTAGCTGCATCAGTTCTGATTAATTCCAACATCTGTAGATTTTCATCACCAGCAAAATTCTCAGCACACAAATATCATGGTGGTGTTCATGGTGTTTCCACAGCTTGAACTCTCCAACTCTTTTATTGATGACCAAGACTGACTTTATATCAGAATAGATGGCAAAAAAGCACAAATATTTTGCTGAGGATCACATGTGAAACATGCCAAATATTGCTGAAACTGAAGTACATGTAATTTGTAAGTTCTTTAGAAAGTGATTGGAAAACTGCCTATAGTAGTGCCAGAAGAAGTGACTGCACTGTCTTCTCGGCAGTTGTGTAAGAAATATGTCAAGCAGAGATGAAGCACCTTGAAGTTCTTTGCTCCTCCCAGTACATCTGCATGAGAAATCAATACTCACAACAGAGAACAGGACAGTGGGGCAAAGCTTTGGAGGGGCAGGGTCCCACAGCTCCTCCAGCATCAGACTCCTTCAAGAGAGTCTCCTGAACACCAGAGCCCCACGTAGAAGGGGAAATACTGGAGCTGCCTCATTTCTTACACCTATCTCTGTACCCATGCTATTGACTGCACAGCACATCTCCAATTTCTTCTTTGCCAGCACTGGGAACGTGTTAGGCACAAGCTGATTTGGGGAAAGCATGGGGCAGGACTATACCTACCGTTGTCCCAGCTGCTGTGGAAAGCCTAAATAATTTTCTGATCAGCTCAATCAAAGCGTGAAATATGTTCTGCTTATGGTATGCTTGTTTCAGTAACAAAGTTGTCTGAAAAGGTTTGTGAGATTATACATTAGTACTTAAAAAGGAAACAATGTCAGAACAATGCCAGCTTTTAAGTGGGTGAACTGAGATCCTGCTCATAACAATCATCACTGGTACTCAGATCACATGACTTTTGCTCATAAACTCCACAAGCATATCAATCTTTTCAGGAAAAAATAGGTAAAGGCAATAATCATTTATTAATTTCTTAAAGTTGCCACTGTTTAATTCTGTCAGTAAATCTCTACTGCTCTGTGACGAGTTTATTGATGGTTATATAGAATAGCTGAAGTATTCCCACTCACCCTCACCAAATCTGTAGCATGTTTCTGTCCAGAAGATGGCAAGGGAACCACTTGAGGTGCCTTTTAAAGAAATGCTCCTGGAAATGGAGTTTTAGATTTATTCTTATTTAAATAAAATTGCTATTTTCTTTTAAAATAACACTTCTTATTTTTGAAACTCCTCAAAGTGCCAGTCATGTCTATCACTTGTCTGTCCCTGCTCAGAGCTTAATGCAAAGTCTAGAAACTCTTTGTATGAAAATTTCATGCCTCCAGGTGCTCCATTGATTATTCATGAAGCTTTTGGAGCTGTCACCATGGGAGCCAATTGGCTACAACTTATTTAGCATATTAATGACCTATATGAGTTAGTGCATGAGGAGACACATCACGCCACCTGGAATGCAAGTGGCAAGCTGCTGCCGACTCAATCAGCTTTGCAATGGGAAGTAAGGAATTGGAAATATTTTACACAGAAACATGTCCAAATGCATTCGCTCAAATTAGCATGCACGGCTTCAATAGCTTGTTTTCATAATATGTTGCTTTTATCCTCTGTGCGTTTGGCCTCATTACAAGCTCTCTCCTCCTGCCAGAGCACATGCCCCTGGAAAGGTTTAATAGGTGAGTCATGTGGTTTGTGAGACATTACATCAGAATGATTTAACACACCAAGGGCAGGGCTGTATGTCAGGTTCAGCTGCTGTTACCGCCGTTACAGTTTGTGTAGCAGGTAACTTGATGGTCTCCAGAAAGCAGCTAGATAATGATAACAATTAATTTTATGGTAGCAAGAGAGGGACTTCAGCTGAGCTAAGCACCTTTTTTATTTCCCCCCATTTGCTGCAGCGCTTTTACACCCAGTCAGCAGGTGAAGCGCTGCCTTAACATTTTGGCAAAATTAAAATGTTAAGAACTAAACAAGGAAATCGCTGAGGGGGAGCCAGGAAGCAGCGGTATAAAAAAGCTCTGGCTGAACCAGAGGCAGCTCCATTAAATCCGCAGACAAGCAGTGCAAGCAGCACACTCTGGCCGGGCTGTGCTGGACCCTGGGGCAAGGACCCTCCTCCTCCCCCGGGCACTGCAAAGCCAGCGGGGCTGGGGGACAGCGAGCATCGCCTGGCACCAGCAGAAAGACTCAGCAGCCAGGCTCTGCCTCTCCTGGTCACCACTGCTGTATATCACTTCCAGAGCAGTCCTGCTACACGCACAGAAAATAGCTGTGGGTCAGGGTCAGTCAGAACAGCACCATCTGACCTTTACGGGTTTGAGATACAGAAATGCATTACTAAAGATTTATTAGAATTATTTGAGGCCACCTTTGGGGACAAAAGAGATTTGTTATACAGAGTACGTGGCTTCGGCTGGCTGACAGGGATTTAGGGTTCCTATTCTCATTCTGCAGGACCCTGAATCCCCGGGTGAGGGCAGGGTGACAAATGAGAGTGAAATACATGCATAGCTGTGAAAAATCAGTCTCAGCAGAAGTGGCAAAACACTTAAGCACATGCTCAACTAGCTTTCACTTCCTTCATACCTTCTGAAC
Organism: Hylia prasina; assembly: GCA_013397195.1. Taxonomy (NCBI): domain Eukaryota; kingdom Metazoa; phylum Chordata; class Aves; order Passeriformes; family Sylviidae; genus Hylia; species Hylia prasina. The sequence goes on from VYXD01005107.1 coordinate 860,253, forward strand.
ATTTTCTCTGATCTCGTACATTCATTGCTTAAAAATATTTCTTGATACTTACAGTTAATTTATTTGTAATTAAAACCAGCAAGAAGTGAGGCTGCTGCTCATGGGGATGTGTTACACGCCCACATAATATGTATAACTTGCTAAGAAAATGCATGACCTAATACCCACATAGCTTATTCCTTGTGACTCCAGCACTGCTATAATAATCATTTTGCAATGAAAGATCAGTATAGAGAACCACAGACTAAAGTGCAACTAAAACTGGGAGTAAACCCTAATGCAGAGCAGTTCAGACTGATAAAAATATGTGGGAGAAAATTCCACCACACATAAGACCTCTGTGCTGCCCCATCTGGGCTATTACTGGCCAGACTAACATGGAACACCGTGTTTCTCTTGCACTAAAGTGTGTTGAACTTTTTCAGGATGTGGGAAGGGACGTGTTGCCCAAAAGGACATATATAATGTCTTCCTTGCCCCGTGTACTAGCAACAAAAGAGTTTATTTGTAGGCACTGGAGAGAAAAACTTACTTTCAGAGATCTTTCAGATGGACACCTGTTTTCTAACCTTGGGTAATAACAGTTTTTCTGATTTAATTAATATTCTGATTAATGATTTAAGTGAGCTTTCTGTGATTACTTCCCACCTTGATTCTAATTTTTAAGTGCCTAAATTAGTCATAGGCATAGGTTCCTCTTAGAAACTGAGATTTTGGGACTTCAAATTTTGCTTATCCATCACTAGGCAGCTTTGATCACAGTCACTGATCTATTAAGCACTGACAACCCTCAAGCAAGAAGGCATACACACAGACTCAAAGACTGCTCTTGGGGTCTCATACACCTAAATTTCCCCACCACCACCACATCTTTGTGAAACGAGAAAAAGATGACAGCAATGAAAAGCTCTGTTCTGGGTTTTGAAAGCTTTATACCATTGTCCAGGATCCATGATACTTGTTTTCCCAGCAGACTGGGCACAACAAACCTGCTTTAAACACAAATTTCATCCAAAACTCTGTAGAAACCTCAGTGCCAGTAAGGCAATTGTCCATCTAATTGGCCACCATTTCTTCAAAACAATAGGAATAGAGAAAGAGAGAGCACACAGAGAAAGGAGCTCAGGGGCAAAGAAGAGGCATAGCCACAAGATCCCATAATTCATAAGCCTCAGCCCTTTGTTTTACCAACCAACATTACCAGTACCCTGCCAAGTGGGAAATGTTTTCTGGACATAATAGAAAACGTTGCTGCAATGAGCTATTGGTGGCCTACCTAAAGGTTAAGGGATGGAATGGAAGTGCAAAATTATTTAGATGTTAGAAGGCATTTGGATTGTCAGCTTGAACTGATGTAGTTATGCATATTTTGTAGCTGCTTTAAAAGAGCCAAGGCTGGTTTTCTTTGGTGTTCTTAATTGTTGTTTGAATTTACGTAAAGACTGCACATAATCCCATGCATATTGGTGAATCCCCAGAACTTACTTTGTTCCAATGCAATAAAAGATTCCTTTTGCCTGTTCAGACCTGCAGGGAGATGAGTTACATTTTTATATTTTGCAAAGAAGAACCAATTTGTCTTTATTTGTTGGTCTTTCATGCAGGGATTAGAAATAGCTACAGGTACTGTGCAGAAGCAGAGGCGCTGCAATGACATTGGGATTTAAAACAATTGCATAGAATGGCCTATGATGGTACTGATAGCAGTATGGAGTTCAATATTGAAATATTAGCCTGGTAAATAACCCTTTATATCCAAATAAATCCTGATTGCCTATTCACAGCTTAGATTTCATGAAGCCTTCTTCATTACAAAATGAATAGCTGCTAATTTGTTGCAACTCTAAGTAAAGTTCCAGTAAATTATATTTAAAGGAGGGAGAAAAAGGGCCTTGTTATGAAACAGCCACCAGCTGGCCATACCATTGCAAGTGCTATTTTCTTCTCTTTTTGAAATTCAAATTTTTTCTAAGACTTCAAGTATGAGCCTGTAGTGATGCATACAAAGATATATGAATGCTGCACTCCCATATATAGGGATTTGCATATTGAGGACATTGGGCTTAGGCTGACTATAACAAAGATAATCTTCCTGAATTTTTACAGTATATTGGATAGAGGATCCTCTATACAATATATTGTAAATATTGTTGCAATAGCACCAGAAAAGTAATAAAAGTTAAGATGGGAATATTTAGAACCAAAACTTCCTGAGACCAAATATTGCCCTGTAGTGAGGCCCTGTTGACTCTAAATGTTTTTCTCTATAATTTTTTCTATCTAAATCCCCAAGCAGTGTCTTGGTGCCTGATTCAACCGCGCACAGAGCTGTTGAAAGAAGCTCCTTTCTTCCTGCCACCCTCTGCCTGTAGCTCTCATTGTCCTGCTCTTATGCTGGAAAAGTAGACTCCCACAACTCCTTAGCCATTTCTGCTATCTCTTAGATCTTTTATCAACTCTATTCATTAATTTAGCAGACAACAGCTCAATGCACAGATTGGGAGATTTTTTTTTTTCCTGTGGCACAGAGCCATTCTGCTAATCACTAAACTATCACTCAGAAAAATCACCTTGGCACCAAAATAAAATCATCACAACCCTACCTTCTTAGTCCTGTTCAAATATACTCCTGTCATGTTACCAAGTGACAGAGTTGCCACATGCAGTATGTTTACTATCAAATATGATGGTTTATTTACTTGTCTTAGTATCTTCTCTTATTTCTGTTAGAGAGACAAAGCATCTACAGCTGCTAAAAACACTTGGATCTCAATGGACTGTAGTGTTTCTTCAAGATTCAATTTCCAGTAAATACCTGATCTGAAGTCTGCAGATAGGGACCAGGGAAGCTCACAGGTCTCAGATGATCAAAGACATTGAGTATAGAAGTGAACATGAGACTTGGATTCTGCTGAGGATACCATGGTCAAATGTTCAACTTGTCAGCCAAGGAGGCCACTTGACTGTGCAATCTGGGTGTCCCATCTTGAAAGACCTGGACTTCTTTTTAGTAATACATTGTCCAGATACAGAATTATGCCATTACTTTTCTTCTTCACATGACCTTTCTTGCAGTATGTATCCCCATGTTATCCTACAGGTGCTGGAGGGATGGAGGGAAAGATCTACATCACTAAATTTTGAAGACTCTATAGCATCAGATGTGTTGCAAGTAATTTGTTTTAGCATTCATATAGGCCATTACAGGTGGAAATTTCTTGTCAGGCTAGTGGAAAAATGCACCTTAAGTAAAGGATCTAAAGGGGGTATTTTCTGGGCAAGGGTTAACATGGAAAACTGTAAGGGAAATGGGATGTTGATCTGAACAAGGTGGTCATGGTGGTGGGACCAAGCAACGCTTCTTTAAGCAAGATCAGAGAGGAGAGGGAGGAAAGCTCTTCCCCAGACTGTGCATCTGAGGAGGTCTGGTGGAAACATCTGTGGGAAAGGCAGGGTTGGAAAAGTGAAGGATGATGGGGAAGAACTCCTGGTCTGCCCCTGGAATGAGGAAAAGTCAGAAACCATCTGAGAACCTGGACTTGTTAACAAGAATAGGTAGGGATTTGTGAGTTGTGGGATTGAAAACAAGTGAAACTCTGTAAGTGCCTGAGCTCACCCCTTGAGCAGAGTGAGATGGAAGAGAGGAGTGTGCCAAGATCATCATTTATGTGAGCAGAAGTTTTATAGTTTGCAATTTTGTTGACAGTGATAGAAAGCCTTGTATCAACCTCACATTCTAGGGCTCTTCTGTAATGAGTTTATCATCCATACCAGGTTTATCACTATAATGAGTTTATCACCCATAATGAATTTATCACCCACACTGTTTGGTCAAAGCTTTCATAAAGCCTGGTAAAGATACATCAAAGAGTATCAATTTAATCCTTTTTAAACAATCACACACATTCATCTTTAGAGGAAAATGTGAACATGGTCAAAACATCTTTTCCCTAAGGAACATTTCTTGGTAATTATGGAAGGCGTCCTATCAACCTGTACTCCTCACCAATATCTCCTAACACCTTAAGCCAGAGGAATAAAATGTTCTTTGGGATAAATAACTATACTAGATATTATGGGGGGTTTTCTGACACAAAGGGGCAGAAACCTTAGCTGCCCAGATCTTGCCTCTCTGCTTGTGATCTGTGCCGGCCCCATTTCATTCGGCAGTCTCACTGGAGCTGTCAAATGGCTTAACTGATTATTGTCCACCCTTGAGACAGTGTCCTGAGCACAGCCAGGCTGCCAGTGGTCAGTTCTGATGACCTCATGTTAAAATGTAACCCTGTAGTCTGTGAGAGCAGATGATGTTTGATGGATGGACTCTGGCTGAAGTGCATGTTCCCGTTCCATGGCATTTGCTTCTGTCCAGCTCTGCATCTTTGCACAGCCAAAGTGGCACAGACTTTTAGCTCAGGCAATAATGCCACCAGATCAGGACCCAACAGCTGCTATTAAGGCTGTTACAACTTGGATTAGCCAATCTTTATTTTACTATCTATTTCTGTTTTTTGGGGTTTGGAAGCTTTATGAACACAGGTGGCCAAACTAATCAGTAGTGTAACTCCCTGGATCCTTATTTGGCCCACAAACTTGTATACATTTAGATTTCCCAGCTGAACTTCCTTTGCTGAAACCATTTTTACCTATAAATGCTGAGCATATAGAATTTAGCTTCCCCATTTCATCTACTATATTCTCTCCAGTGCCATTTTTTTCTGAAAACTGAGAGTTTCAACAATTTACTCTTTTTATTAGATAAAAGAGAATTAAAAGACAACACAATATTCTGTTATAATTTTTATTGCATAACAAAAATCTGAACTGCAATGGCAACTGATTTTTCTGTTTCAAAGAACTGCATACTCACAATTCTCAAAAAAAACCCCCATTCATAATATAAAGTATTACTATATGAATGTATATGCCAGTCTTCTTGATCTGTTTTGTGTGCTGGTTGTTCAAAATTAGTGGATCAATCTTCAATTATCCCAGGGCAGTATTTGACTCAGGAACTAACATTCAAATTACAATTCTGCAATTGCAGGCTTTTAATACAAGGTCTGCGATGCCACCCAAAACTTCTTGCTAGCTCTAGCAAGGATGCTACCTTTTCTCACATCTTTACATTGCATGCTTTTAATAAAGAAAAATGCACTATAGGTGTAATTTCATAGAGGAAATTTGAACAAAACCTTCTAAAATACTATGGAATTGCCCAGCATGCAAGAATTCAGATTAAATTGGTTACCAAAATAGCTATTTTGTAATTTGGGCCCCCCAATATGCAATCATTTACATCTCACCAATCTATCTTCAATTTTCAGCTGGCATTTTCTCTGCAAATAATAACCTGCAAGGGATGTTTGCAGCAGATAAAGACAGCTGAGAAAAAGGTAAAAAGAAGATAAAAAAGAGAAAATAATAGTTGATAAAAATGAGAGACAATAGTATAATTACTTGTATTTCAACAGTATTATGTCTTCCCAGAATTCAAGCTGTGCATAATAGCTATAGTGGAAGGGCAAAACAGAGAAGCCCCAAGGAAATGGGATGCAAAGAGTATTTTTTTAACCTTCCTGGAAGCCTTACTCCACAAAGATTTAAAGCTTTTTAAACATCATGAGAACATGTTGGCTGGAAAGTAGTGAATTTCAAAATGAAAATGCATTAATTAATGTCTCTTGGAAGAGGACAATCTGAAATATTTTTCTCAGTGGGAGTAACTTGCAAGCTGATTATGTGGGCTGATAGATATTCCATTGGAGAATGTTCAGGGAATGTTAAGGTTGAACGGTTGAGCACATGGAAGTTAGGAAATGCCACATTGCAGGATTCAGGCGCATCCTTAACTCTGCCTCTGGTGTGTATGTGCTATAATGTATTCATTACATATAATCTCCTAGACACTGCTATAAATATATACTGTCATCCCTGATCTTAGATTTTACCCATATCAGTGCATGCATTAAATACTGTGTACAGCTCTCCACCACAGCTGATTAAAACCTTGTATACGACAAGTACGTAACAAAATTTATCTGAGCAAAAAATGCAGATTAAATATTGCATTTATGATATAGAAAATGACAGTCATTTGTTTCAATAATTTATCCTGTGAGCTTGAAAGACTGAATGCTACATGGGTGCATGCAAATTAGCCATGTAGTTAGCTCCTTCATTTCCTGCAAAGCTCAGGAGGGCTGGCTTTGTTTCTGCTTGCAATGACACAGCACAGGTGCTGCAGCAGACTGAGGCTTTGGACATCCCCAAATCAAGCAGGACAAATAATGGGAAAGGATCCCTGTGACCCCTTATGAACAGTCAGCTGACATGGTTTTCTTCCTGATCCACAGGGCTTTGTTTGTCCTACGAGTGCAAGAGGAAATTGTGATTCCATGTGGCCAAAGTCGGAGCAGGGCATGCATTGAGGAGCTGACAGCAGGGCAGTCATGCAAAAAAGCTACATGGCACTGGAATTGGAGAAGTAAAAGGAGATTGTGAAGTTTAAATGGTATTCACAATGAAAACAAAGTGCATAATTAGTAAGGTTAAAGATCAGAGAATCCAGAGAGAATTGAGGTTTTACAAAACCCTCAAAATGCATAAAACCCATGGGTTTTTTTCATTTAATTGACTCAAAATGCAATGAAAGCATGTTTCTCTAATTAAATAAATGTCTTGTGGTGTGCAGAAATAAATACCAGTGATTCTTAAATCATGGACTTTGATTCTGGACAGAATGTGGGTTTTTTATTTGGGTCTTAAAGAATGCTTTTTTACATTGTTGTAATTTTAATGGGTACTTCACTTTGTTCTGAGCTTTACCTGCCTCTCAATTCAAATGCGGGTCTAGTTGATATTATTCAAATAAATCCTGTCCTGCCTTTTTTCTTGCTGACACAATGAAGGATCAGTTTTTTCCTCCCTCTCAGCCATTTCTCCTCTCTGAGTGAGCAGCCCTTCTCCACAGCTGCCGTGGTGGCTGTACCAGCCGACTCCTTTCCTTGTCAGCTGGCTGCTGTATGGAACTTCCCAGAAAAAGGAGGGCTTGGGCCTTTTCCCCCACACAGTCTCTGCATGAGAGTGGGGAAGTCTCTCTTTGTTGAGGCCTTTTCACCAGTTCTTACTCCATGAAGTGGGCAAATGCTCAAGGTAGGTCTCATGACTTTCCCCAGCAAAGCTGAAATCTAAGGAAGATATGGCCCTTCTCTTGTTAAACTGACCCTACTTGATGAGATTTGTCAGTACTGTCCTCACTAAAGTATCCTGTTTTTTTAATGAGCATCTTCCTTTCAAGTATTTTGCTTCCTTCTAGCACCAGAAACAAAATATTTCTGCAAAATAATAATCTCTTATAGAGTGTACTTTATTTTTTTTCTGTTCTTTAAAAACTTTTCTTTTCGGAGTGATTCCTGGACAAGTACCTGGTCCCTCTAGTTGAAAGATCAGTTGGTGTACAAATCTCCTGTGTGAATCTGCTGTTACTTCACCTTCTGCAAGATCAGCTTCAAGAAAACTCAACACATCCTTCTGTGTTTAATGAAAGATGATGGTATCCAACAAATTATATAAGTTTTATCCCCAGATGCAATTGTGTTTTTCTTTGCAGCACTTGCCAGCTCTGTGGTAAGTGCAGGACTGCAATGGGAACCACTCATCAGATTCCTCCTCCTACAGAAAAGCTAGAAACTATTTTCAGTTACCCCAAGGAAATTTTTTATTCAAAGTACACAAGTGCAATACTAGAAAGGTCTGTTTTCATCGCTGAATGGGATTCACAATAAATACATGCTACTATGTGGTGCACATGGAGCCCAGAAGGGTGCTCTAAAATTGCTCCATTTTGCACATCACTGTCCCCAAACAGTGGGGCCCCTTGTGAAGGCTCCGTGCAGATTCAGAAAAATAAGATCTAGATTCAAATTGACTGATGGTGGAACTCTGGAATAATTTAGTAATGCCTTTGGCTTGTTCCCCTTGTGTATCACACTGTAGCATGTCATTCATTTCAGCATCTACACTGGAGGTACCTGAATCTCTGCTGGTCACCCCCATATCTCTCTGCAGTCAGGGGAGGGAGGTAAGTTCTTTCAGATTGTGATTCAGCTCAGTCTGAGCCCCTGTAAAGCAGAAAGATTCACACCTAACTGATCATCTCACACAGCATAGAAAAAATGGGTAAGGTACAAGTCACTATTATTCACAGAATATGGGCAATTTCAACAGTAATAGCTGAATTAGAAATAATGAAATGCAAGCACCAAGTTGGCAGAAACGTCCCTTTAACCTTTGCTTTAGAATATAATTCTGTTCAAGTCAGTTTTTTTGCATTTGTTTGTACACTTATGTTCTTGGAGATTTTAACTGCTTACTGGTTGACACTGCTCCAATTCACATAAAAAAACATGCTTGAGGATTAGATGTAATGCAATGTAGGACAGAGATTTTTTTTTTTATCTTTACTGCAGCATATCAGAACTAAAGATCTGCTTACTTTTCACTATAGCACCAGGAGTTTTATCATAGTTAAAAAAAATCCAATTTATCAAATTAATTTTAAGGAAAGACAACAAAACATCACAAAGAAAGAAATTTTCCCTTTGCTGTCTTAATTGTGTTCACAGCCATCATTTGCATTTGCTTTGCCCTTGTAGTTCTCATACATATGTTAAGTATCCATTAACAGCCTTTCTGCCAGTAATGATCTTAGTTCCCAATGGTGGACTTCTTCATGGATTCATCTCCATACTTATTATAAAAATCTGTTTATAGTTACTCACTCCACAGCCTCTTGTTGCACTTATTACAAGCATGTCCTTTCAACCTATGCTCAAAAGGACACTCTTTTATGTCAAGAAAAAGAAAAAAATAGCTACAATACTATAAATTAATTAATTCAATATTTTAATGCTTACGAAAATGGGTGGTTTTTTTGTCCTTTCCTTTTCCCTTTGATAAAAAAAGTTCTTTACCTTAAAATACAGCTCTATCTTATTAATCTCACTTCTCTGGTCACCTTTAATGTCTAAGAAGCATCCTTTATCCATGATTAAATGTAGATTTTCCTCATTCTGATTCTGAAAAACAAATATTTTCTCCATATCAACTCCAGACTACATAAGTCATTGTAATTTTTAAGTTAAAACCAAGCATACTGCTCTTTAAACATACCTGAAAAGCAATTGTGTCATAGGCCTCATTCTTTTAACAGTAAGATGGAAAAAGGTTAGAGTTGACATCTAATGGAAGCCAGGGGAAAAAAAAAAAAACAAAACAAAANTCAAAAAAACTCGGTAAAAAAAGAAAAAAAAAAAAAAAAAAAAAAAAAAAAAAGAAAAAGAAAAAAAAAAGACAATAAAGCAGTAATATGAGATGAGCATGAGTACTATGAGAGTAATATGAGAGTTCTGGAATTTGTGTCAGAAATGCAGCTTGTCTAATTTTTTTAATTATACTTTATCATAGCAGAAGAAATGGCTAAAGAAAAAGCTGTGCAATGGTTAGCACTGCAAACTTTGACCAGTTTCCTTCCCAAGCTGCTACTTGAAGCTCAAACTGAAACTCTTTTGGTGCCTTTGGCTTTGCTGTGCTCCAGGAAGATCTAGACCTGCCAGCCTAGCAAAGCACATACTTGGCACACTTATTGCCAAGGGAAAAAGAATTATGGTAGGTTTTTCTAATGTCTAATTCACACCAGATATGCTGGCCTTTGTCGTTGTTTCTTTGTTGTTTCTTGATGACAAGTGTGGTGTGTGCACACATATATACATAGGGCAGACTTAAATAACTCAAGATATATTTAGATCTGCTGGGGCAGGGTGATGGGGAAGGGAGGGCATGTGGATAAGCCAAAACCAACACTAAAACTCTTGTCTGAGTGTCTGTGTCGTTCAGATAACCTTTTATGAGGCTTAAGTGTCTTTTTAGTGATTCAAAGATATTTTTCCTTTTCAGCATGCTTAGTCTCAGTCTCAGTACCACATTCTCCAAACATTCACAAAGAGATGCTTCTTCTGATACAATTTCCATAGATGGTCTTTCTCAGATGATTCTCCACTAGGTTTTCAGCCTCATTTTCAAGTACCCCACACCTAAGTTAAACGCTTGCCTTGACTAAATGCTTCCTCATGCTGAAGATGGTACCTTGTACAGGTGTCCTGGCACATGGAGGGGAAAATCCACCTCTTACTCCTGATTGTCCACTATTTGGACTGGTGAAATAATTTTTGGTAGCATGGCAAAATTTCTGGAAGACTGAGAAAAATGGCATTATCACAATCAAAATAATGGAGGAAAATAGAAATTATGGTAAATTTCAGTTTGCTTTGCAAAATGTTGTACTCTGAAGTTATTTCTAAAATGGACATTTTGTGATGGTTTTGGCTTAAGTAATCCATAATAGGAAAACACAAAAGCCCCATATTTACTATGAAAAAACAAAGCATTTGGTGAGTTTTATGACCACTTCTAACACAAAAATAATGGGAGATGATTAGGTGATATTTGACAGTTTAATAGCCTGCATTGTGACAGCTGTGGAGCTGGGAGGGAAGGGGACAAGGCAGTATATGTACTCGATTTCTTATCTGGCTGGCTTTGTCTTTTTCTTTAGTTCTCTTACATCTCTTTTGGCACAGTGTGCTTTGCAGATTGGAGATGATAAATCTCCCTTGCTGCTGGTTAATAGGACAGAGCTTCAGGCCCATTTACCTAGGAGGAGGAAGATAGATCAGGTCCTATATATTACTCAATGTCCTTATAATTTGCTCTAATTTCCTATTTGCAGTGTCACACTCTAAATATTTACAATTAATGTAAAGTTATTCCACATGACAGATTTTGAACTATAGGTTCTACAGAAAAAGAATAAAGAACTGATTTCATTTTTCTTCCAGTCTTTTGTTCTCAATGCACATGTTGATGTGTAACTAACAATATAAATTCTGGATCTGAAAACCATTTCTCATGCATTATTTTTTGGTTCAGCTTGTAATTTTTATATTTTTTATGTGGTGTAACCTTGATTCTCACTTGAGATCTATTTGCTGCTGAAAGCTGTGGAGACAGTCAGACAATAAGGTGAATCTCTCTAATTCTCATGGTGCAGTGTTCTGCCCATTGTCAACACCATAAATGATGAAGTTATTTGGGGGTTGTCCTAGATTTTGGTATTTGACTTCTGTGGGATCTGCTCTGTCATATTGTACCCCCAAGATATTACCTCATCTTCTAGTGAGACACAGCTGATGTAGAGTCTGTTTGATCAACTTCGTCCAATGGATATTTGCTTCTGTTTTTATGAATTTTCAGCTGAAAGTTTTATGCCAGAAAATTGAAAGGCAACATTTTACTTTCCCTCTGATATATTATTCATTATGTCACCGCAAAGAAACATTTTTGAAATTAGTAACACAGCACAATCTCTCACTTGTGGAGATTAATTTGTGACAGATTGAAGCAACTGGCATGTGTACTGGGGCAGCCTTGGTGCCTGGTGGACAGGCACCACCCAAGTTTAGCACTCAAGTCTATATCCAACAGTCCATCTCCACAAGCTGCAGTCATACTGATGACAGTATAGGTATTACCTCAAATGTACTTTTCCAGGTCTTTTCTAGATCTTTGAACATGTAACCCTAATTTTCTTTCTGAAAATTAAAATCTTACAAAGAAGTATGCAACCTCAAAAAGTAGGAAAAAATCTGCATTTCCTCACAGAATAACTTATTGGAAAAAATGTCAGTGTGTCAAAAAATCACTATAAACATATTTATCTCTTGTTAAAAAAAAAAAGATCTCAGAGCAAAGTGAGAACTAAATAGGAATAATGCATCTTTTTTCTTTCAATCTTTTTGTCTTTTCATTTCACCCATGCAAGATTTTTTCTAAATGGTTTTCTTTCTAATGGCAATATACCTTTTGCAAGGCTTTCAGGGCATCCCCAGCTCTAAGCTGATGAAGCCAGTCAGAAATGATTTGCTTAAAGTCAGAGATACTGTTTTTGAACTAGTGCCACCATCTATTTATAAAGTGATGTGGAAAATGTCACAATAACCTCAAAGACATTTTTTTCTCTCAAATTCTGTAGGATGATTAAATAGGACTTAGTTTGTAGAAGTGGTCAGAAGGTACTATTTCCTCTCAAGATTAACTTTTCAAGGTCTCTGTTTTCTCACAGAACAAGATACAGCTTTCCTTTCATCTGAGCTGCAGATATATACATTTTCTCCTTTGAACAGGAAAACTACAGGGAATCAATGGAAGTGTCAAATTCCTCAGGGACCTCCTCCTGCAAATAGAAAGGTGCCTACTGTCCCTGAAACAGTTTGAATAGGGAGAATTTTGCTTCAGTGGATCAAAAATGCAGGCCAGTGATTTATGTTCACAGATTTCTGTTTTATACGTGAACATTTTGTGTTGAAATCATGGGATCAGGCCATAAAACTCTCATTCTGGTCCTGAAAGGGTTAAAAATGAGACCAGAGGGAGTGTTATATGGTGTGTATTATAGATACTTAACTGTAAAAACAACTCTGTCAAGGATTATCAGGAGCTTGTAGTCAAATTTTCCAAGGGAAAAAGTCAGTGATAGAAGACATCATATACAAACTAAGTATGAACATGGTGATGTGATCTTTTCATGTGTAGGCAAGAGGAAATTTAATTAGACACCTATAAACATTATTCCAAAGCCAAAAAAAAGGTCACAAAGGCCATTGAAATCTGTCATATTATATTTTCTGTAAAACTCCTGTTATCAGGGAGCAATTCTGCTGTGAGCAAATCAAAAGGCAAAAAACCAAAAACCCCTTTCACTAAATAAATCCTTGCAGCAATGACTACTCCAAACACAAACAACACTGCCTGTTGAGGCTTCTCAGTGCTCAGTGTTTATCACAATGCAGAAAGAAATTTTTTAAAAAGGACAGGGGACCTTTGTGACATTTGTCAATTAAGCCTTTTCATGACTGCTACTGTATTTGATTTGTAATTTATGACCATGTTTCACTGGGATAGTTGTAAGAATCCCAGTTGATCTAAAGTCTCAGTGTGCTGCACTCTAACCCAATACATAAAATGGATGAGGACTGCTTGAAGGTCCCAGCTACCTGAAGGAGCTCTTGCTGGGCTCTGGCTCAGGTGGTAACATTATTGTGTGTTCTTGGTCTTCCAATAGTTCAGTGCACAGTCATTTTGAATATGGCAAAAAAAGTAAATAGTCAAGTCAGGAAGTAATGTTTTAAACAAATAGAACAAATAAGAAAAACATCAGAAGATAAATGAAAAAAAAACAGAGAAATAAAAGGATTTGTCCAGTATCGCAATAACAGGCAGAAGTAGAAGTAAAAATCCCTTTCCTTTCTCTGTGAATCAGTTCAGGGTCCTGGGAAGATATAGCAGAAACTCCATATAGTACAGTATTCTTTCTTTTTTTTAAATATATGTTTTCTTAAAGGCACATCTGTCTGGGTGCTTCAAGGTTTGCAAGGGCTCGTCTGTCACTGATGCACAGTCAGTACAGTGGCTCAAGAAAGGCTGCACACAGAAAGGTAAATGAAGGTGGCAGACAGTGCCCTGCACTAGGTCTTTTCTGTTGAACTACAGAGATCTTTTAGGTCCCAAATAAAAGTACTTTAAAGCAACGAAAACTTGTTTAACTAAAATCTTGGAATTCAGGCTGATAAAAGGATGTGTGGGGAAACTGAAAAGAGCAAGGACAACACTCATCTATGGTGCATCTTCATTGAAACCCAAAGAAATTTACTGAAGGTAAATTGGACCCCAAACATTTGCATATGCAAACATCTGGTATCTTTCACTTTTTGCTTGATAAAAATCATTCAGTGAATTCTAAAACTTTTTATTTTAACAAGCTTGAAATAAACAGCATCAGTAGCTTTCCCTTGCTGCTCTGCAGCTCTACTCACAGTTTCTCAAAATCTTCAGAGATACATTAGGTGGTTTTACCACCTCTTTGTTCTCTTATGGGAAAATAATTATGGTACAATTTCTTCTCATTCAGATTTTAAATCCTGATTAGAGACATGCAATCTGGACTTCAAAGAAAAGATATAATTTTGTGCATCACATTCAACTTTCTAAATTACAGCAAATTGTTCAATTTTTATTCTGTGAACTTGTAGTTACAGCAATCAGCTTACCTGCTCTTCACCTCAACATATGTTGTACTGCCCTAAGTGATGAATGTCATTTTAATCAAAAGTCTTGGAGAAATCTCATCTAATAGAATACTTCAGAAAACTGGTTGCCTCAAGAAACCACTAGGAATTCAGACTGTCTTTTAGGACTACTCCAAACTAGGTTAAAGCTGAGATTGTAGCTGGGTCTTTTTAGATCATGGTGACACGGACCCTCAAAAACACTAGTACTGTCCCAAAGAAAAAAATAGAAGGAAATCAATGTTAAGATCAATGTATGATCATTCATTTCAGACTCGATATAAGGAGATCTAGATCTAAATCAATACAAGTAAAACATAATTAATTAATCATAATTAGTTAATAATTAGTACATCTGCTAATAGGGGCTTTCTCAGACCTCAGTTCTGAAGGCAGCAGAAGGAAAAAGAGAGCACAGTGGAACAACCTCCAGCCTTTACTCTCCAAACATTTGGGGACGGCTAGAAGGAGCTGTGCCATACTGAATAAAGAGTTTATTACTCAGAAAGGCAAATTCAAAGAAAGCAAAAAAACCAAAAAAACCAAACACAACACAACAAACAAAAAAACCAAGGAAGTAAGTTGGAGCATGGGAGGTTAGTCCAAGTAAACAAATGTTTGGTCATGGCAAAGCTAGGTCTGTTTATAGAAGAATTAGAAACAGTGGTGTGATAAACTCCTCTGAAAACTTTGGAGAATCCAGGTTGTGGGTACAAATCATAAATTCTTTAAGCTGTGCAAATTTTATGTGTTTTCCTCTCTATTTTAAAATATCTACAAAATCAAGTGTAACAGTATTTTAAAACAAGGTGGAAGTTGCAGTGTGAAGCACTGAGGACTATCTTCTTGTGACACAATTTGACTGAAACCAGATGAATTATATCAGTGGATGTTGCTTCTGAAAGTCAGGGAACACCAAAGTTAGGCTGACTATTGTGCATTGTGAGAGTATTTTTGCAATACAGAAAGCACACTTATTTTCATTCTCAAACTGCTTGAGTAAGCTGTTGAGGAATTTGAAAGGGTTCCCTCAACAGTACTTTCCAGCTCCCAAGATAGCCAGACAATATCTCATGATAATGCAAGTTGCCAGTGTGCATGTGCTTAAGTGAGTACAACATGAAAGGATGAAAATAGATTTAGGCTATCTAAGATGAATTCACTGAGAAAATAATACCTTGTTTTTCTACAGGCATATACGTATGTGCCCATCAATAATCTGACTGCAGCTAATTCATGTCTCCACTTCATGAACTGGTGTCATTGCCTTTAAGTCAGTAACCTTAAGATCAGAAAAATCCTCATGTTGCAGATACATAAAACATGCCTTTGTAATAACAGCTTTTTAGAAATGGGAAACTGATAGAAATACAAAGATGATTAAAACAAATTTTTAGGGGTTTAGACAGCTTTCACTGGTATTTGCGGGAACCAGTACAAACTTTACTTCCTTCCATTTTTTTATTCCTTTCTTTGTGTTTGATATTTGGAGGTGTTTTTTTTTTTTTTTAACATGCTTATTCCTGAGAAAAAATACCACCAGTAAAAGCTACTAAGGCCTTTTAAAATATGAAGGGTTTTACTGTTGTTGCATTCAGTTTTTATTGTATATAACAGTTTGTCTTGAACTCTGTCCATCCTGATACCCAAAACTATTCCTGTACTCACAGTTGAGGGGCCATAAGCAAAAACCTCAATACCAGAACAATGTTAACTGTGGAGCTTCAGGCAGCATAAGGCTCTTGAACTTCCTCTGTCAGTGGGATCATGGAATGGAAATCTGAAACAGAAAGGCCCATTTTCAAGCACAAGCTCCTGCTGTGCTGTGCACTTCACCTACACCCAGGAATTGATGCTCACTGTCCCAAGGAAAATACAAAGGATGTGGGCAGGAAAAAACCTGGATTCTACTACAAAAACACTCCACTGAGAAAGTGAAAAGCCCTTCCTGACCATAGGAATGATGGAAAAAGAACAAATGCATGTTCTAAAAATAATAAAGGCTGGGTAGGGCCTTATCATTTGGCTGGTGGTGAAAGACTAATCTTATTGCTGAGAATGGAAAGTAAAATGTAAATTGGCTGTGAAGGACCCTGAAAGCTCAAGCAGTTGCCCATGATTTACATGATAAAGGTATGTCAGGAGACTTTACCTCTAGGGTTTGTGCAGAATTGTCTCTCTGTTCCATTTTAAGAAGAACCGTGCTTTGTGTCTGTGGGGGAAAAAAAAAAAAAAGACTCAAATATCATAGCCTTTTCCTTATTTTACCTATTTGATTAATTTCTAATGCCAGCTGCAAATCTTTTATAAAGCTTATCACAAAAAAAAAATAGAATTTTTCCTGGAAAACCCAACCCCAAGAATTTCCATTGTTAATTACACTGTCATCTTTTTTAACAATTAATTAAACAATTTCAAGAGCAAACGTAGAGGAGAGCAGATCTCTTGTGACTCATTTTTTAACTGCAGTTTAAACCACCTAAGGCAAAATCAAGTGGGTTTCTCAGTGAAGAACACCTGGGTTATTTAGTACAGCAAGTAAACTCTTGTCCTCAGTGAAAATTCTCATTTATAAGGATGTGTCAAGACCTTCTTTATGATTCCTTCTCAGAATTTTCCCCTGTCTAGTGTAAAATCAGTTTTCTTCATTCATGATCATCTCTGATGTTATCCCTCATTTCTGTGAGCCTGAACATAATTAGAAGAATGTATTCTTTCATGTCATTCAATAATATATGTAATTTAATTGCATTCCCACTTGACTTTCTTTTTATTTTTAATTTATATTTACATCAGGTAGCTAGCAGTATATGTTTCTCATCTCTGTTCTTTTGATACCCAGGCACCTACTGCCAACAGATGAATGTTTTGTCTCTATGAAATAGCCCACAGTAGAAATCAGTAGCTAATGCAGTAGTAGATGAATCGGTTTTTTCAAGAGCACAATAATGTGGCATCATTGTTTGTGTTTGGTGCTTAGGAAAAATCTCCCATATTTTTATATTCTCAACTCCGTAACAATCTATGTAATTAAGGGAATCAGTATTAGTAACTAGCAATTAGCATTCTGAAATTCACAAAATTTGTACATTTGAATCCTAAACCAAAAATATTTTCCTCCTGAACTGGGAATTTTCCAGTCTAAATAGTAATTTCATTTTCTCTGAAGACTGGAACAAGTATTGTTCTTGCTTCCAGATGAGTTGTAACTCATGAACCACATGGTGTTTGGCCCCAGCCTCTCCTCTCACCAACGTATACAGGAACTTTCCAGGTGCATTCTCTAGTCCGATGGGATTTTTGCATGTTGGGAACCTGGACAATTACTTTTTATGTTCATCCCTGAAATACCTACATTCATAGTTTCTTGCTTCTCCTGACAGCTGGTTTAACATTTTGTAATTAATTATCATTTCCATTAATTGTTCATAGCAATTTTTTAAAAATTTTTTTTATATTCCCAAAGCAGAAATGAGACAGCGGTAACAGAATGAAGGGACAGGCATATTTCTTTTGAAGCTTTAATTTTGATGTATTTTGCTGTACAAACAAAACCTCAGCAGTCAGTTTCGCGCAGCAACGTAAGAATCTGATCTTGCTATAAAAATTCCTTGGGTAAAAAACCAACCAACCCACCCACCAAAAAACCACCAGGGTTTCTATTTCCACAATTTCCTTCTATGGGAAGCCTAGTAGGAGTTCTGCCTATGGAACATCAAATTAAAATTTGCAAGTAGCTTGACAGTCTGGGAGAAGCCTTAGGGAATTTTTACAACAACAGATTCTTGATATCTAACATTTTTAAGGCTCTTCTACCACAGTTTCCTAGAAAGACAAAAGAGAGAAATAGAAGGGTACGCCTTAAATTTAGCAAGGTGAATATCATTTGCTTTCCTTGATAGCCAAAAGAGAGTGAGATACCACTGTTGAAGCACTTCTTGCAGAAAATCACCACAATTTGGAATCACTCTTTGGAGCAGTTTTTTTATTCTCAATTTAGAAAATCTTGGAAATTGCCCTCCTTTTTAAAGTGTCTTTTCATAATTAAACTGCTGTGGTGAGAAATCCCACATTTTTTGCTCCTCCCTGTTTTTAAGTGGGCTTTTATAAAAACACACTTTTTGCTCAGATACTTGAAATTATGGTTGAAAGTGCAGGGGAAGACACACAGGAATTCTTCTGGTTTGAATTTCACTACACATTGCAATCCTTACATAGAAATATTTTTACTCTATTTTGTGCTTGTAACCAGTGACAGAAAATCCCAGTACAATAGCTGTAGTCTTGATTCTTAGCTGGTTTTCAGTGTCTTAAGCCAGGAGATTTTTTTCCACTAAATTTAATAGAGCTTCACTGGTGCTGAGCCAATATTAATTATATCAAAAGCAAATTAGTGGTCTGTCAAAATAATAGAGATAAAATTACCTCCTCTTTTTTTACCAATGGATGAACCAGATGGCCCCCAAAAAAATCCTATATCAGCATCTCTGCTAGTCACTGAGAACAACATATTAGTGAAATTTTGTCAAAACATCCAGTTTAAGATGTCTCCTAGGAATAGCTGATGAGTTGTGACTGAACTGTTTGTTTCACTCTTGAAGGACAGCATTTATAATTCCCTTTTAACATCACTTTATCCTAATTGTATCATATTATCACATTTATCACATTTTATCATCATTTTCCAGTCATCATTTTGCATGTGTTATTAATGCTCTCAGCCCAAGTCACAGCTCACAGATCCCAGAAGTCTTTAACAGGTTTCAGTGTGGAAGTCTGAAAGTTGCCCTGATCTTTTCAGATCTTAGGTCAGAACCAGGGAAGAATGGCAAATGGACAGCCACACCAAGGGCCTCACTTTTTCCTGGACAAATTAGAACATGAGGAGATGAGATTTAATCCTGAAATGAATTTGGGGTTGGGAAGAGTATATATCTAAGCTTGGAAGAGTCTTTAATATTTTATATTATTTAATAAAGGTGGGCAAAATATGTTCCTAACTATAATGTTATCAAAAATGCTTCAAAATTAGAGAACAAAAAGCATGTGAACAAATTGTTTGAAAAAAATGAACCAGATGAAATGAAAAGATTTTTCATCCTTTTTAATTAGTTAATATATATATATTTACCCATTTGATTATCTAATTTTTTTAGAACACAGATAAATCTAGGCACAGTACATCATTTTGTCTTGAAACCTTTCATTTTAATGTGTAGGACTTAGATAATTTAAAAGCTTTGTTTATACAACTTGGATTTACAAGTATTAAAATTGCCAGATTTTGCCTTCAATCATCCACTAAAGTGACTTTCTCCAGCAGAAAAACATGCAAATAAAATTTCTGAATTTCACAGAAGTGCTTAAGAATCCATCAGCTAAGAAAAAACACCAGACAGGAAACTGCCCACCTCTCGATGCCTTTCCAGATTCTTGGAAAACTCCGCTGACTGTGCTGAGACCTTCTCTGCCTGCAGGAGACAGTTCTGCAGGGCACAGAGGGAGGTGCTGTGGGAGGGAGAGTTCCCCAGGACATTGGGGAGTGATGTTACACCACCCTCCAAAGGGTCCATAGCCCAGCTGAGCACAAGGGAGAGCAGAGCGAGCAGGGAGTTCCTTCTGTCCCCCCTCACCCGGCAGTCACCATGGGGGCAGCAGGGTCAGGAAGGACCACACACAGCAGGATGCTCACAGCCTCCTCAGTAGCCAGGCTTGGGGGCAGGTAGGAGGCTCCTCCCCTCTCTGCTGGCCCTTTGTCCCTCTGCAGGAACAAGGATTTGCCTTTTTTAATGCTGCATACTGAACAATAGTCACGAGTCTGTACTCGTGACCTCACCCATAAAGTCTGCATTCTCTCTATCTTAAAACTTGCTCTGCTGAGGATCACCTTCATTTGCTGTAGCAAGCACAGACATCTGTAATTCCAACTCCATAAAAGCAATGTAAAGCAGCAGAAAGTCCATTTCTGCGATATAACTGCTTTTTCCCACTAAATTAAATTGTTTTGTTTTGAGATTTAAACCTTACATGCTGGCATAACCTAAAATCCTAAGATAAAAGTTGCTCTGTAAGAGATGTGTTATGCTTATTGATTATATAATTATCTAGAAATACACCACCACAAAGTCCTCAAGGTTTAACCTATGCCACATCAGAGCTTTATTACTATTGCAGTCACTCTGTGGTACAGACAGACTGAGTAAGCATTTAATCAGAAAATGATGTGTAGTTTCACAGCAGGGTGGGTTTGTGAGTGTGCATGTAAGCATGAGAGTTTTTTCATTTGACTTAAGGGGGCCAAATGTTGCTCCTGGATATATACATCCTGCTCCTACTAACATCTGCATTTTTGCATATATATAACATTTCTCTCAAGGGCTCCAAAGGAAATGGTTTTCAAGTCCCAAATGCTTAAATTATTATGTATATTATAAGCAGTTATTGAAAAATACTGACTTTCTAAGCCTCAAAGCCATCTACTGTATAAGCTGTTGAAACAATAAGGGTATAGAAAAAAAAAATCTTAAAAAAAGAAGTGTAACTGAGATTTTTAGTACCTTGCTCAAGATGTTACCCAATCTAGGATCAAACCCCACACCTAATACTAGTTTTCCTGTAGAAGGAGCCATTCTGGAATGGCCAGACCTGAATAACTCACTATATGATTTCTCATATTTTAGAGAAATCCTAATTTATTCAGAGTTTGCTTACTTTATTTTAGATTTAATTGCAAAGTATGCCCTTGTTCTAAATTAAGTGCATCAGTTCACGGTGTTGTAAGAAGAGCTATTACTCTTTTAACTACTATGTCTGAGATACAGATTTCTCTCTGTAGATATAGTGGTAATGAAATCAGCAGAATTGCAACGAATTTGGATGACTCTGTAGCGGCCACATGGCCCCAGAGTTACTTTAACTTCTTGCTCCATCAGAATCTACTGCCATTTATTTTTATGTCCATTAGCATTTCCAATTAGAACCTCTGTGCTGCTCTGACCTGTGTAAATGAGGCTGCTGTCCCTGGAGTCTGCCTAGGCGTGGACAGGACTCTCAGTGCCAGAGGCCTGGCTTTGCTGCATGCCAGCAGAGGGGTCTGAACCTCAGCACAGGGGCTCGACCTTCCTGCAGTTCAGGTGCCCCACCACGCTTGGGACGAGCCCTAATGTGAGCAGCAAGTGAAGGTGACAGTGAAGTCACTGGACTCTGCACAGGGAACAGCCCTTCCAGGCGAGAAGTGACCCGTCAGAGACTCTCTGAGAGGCACCTGACCCCTCCCAGGCCCACGGCTGGAGGGAGGACCTATTCCAAGAAAAGGCAGAATTGACGGAGCTCAGACTAAACAAGATTTTTTTTTTTTTTTTAAACTGTGTGAAACTGTTACAATTTGTTACCATCTCAGAGATAATAATGTTAGAAAGGAGGGGAAAACCAGGGATCTGCCTCTCCGGGATTACAGGGTGAAACAGGAAAACAGGGAGGCAAGTGATAGGCAGAGACATAGAAGTAAAACATTTAGGTTTTAGGCGGATTGATTGTTTTGATTTTTGCTGTTGTGAGTGGAAGCTAATCACAAGTCCTTTTTCTTCCCATGGTTATTGTCTTCAGTCCATCAATAGTTATTAGTCCATCAGTTTCTATCAAGACCTCAACCAATTGCTAGAGAAATTTGAAGAAAAACCGGATGCTAAATCTGTTGCTCTCTGTTCTAGTTTTAGGTTGGACAACACAACATTTTTTTTCCTAAACATGAATAGCCATGCATATAGATGATTCCTTCACACAGGACTCAGTCCTGTGGCTCATTCTGCTGTCATAAGGTGAAGCTGGGCAGTCAGCAACCTACTCTTTACTTGATTAGGGGCAAGTAGTAAATGGGTAGGTAAATAGCTCTAAGACAACTGGAAGTGTTTTTGGGACAATCACAGCAAGGGTCTCAAATGCAGTGAAGGGGTTGACTGAAGGGGAACTACACAGAGATTTCACCAATTCCAGAATAGATGACAGGACTATCCAGAGTAGCCAGAGCAGCCTAGTTTGACTCATCAAAGTGACGGTCTGAACTGAGGAATGCAATGATGGAAAAAGTTTATCCGTTCTGGTTCTGTGATGGGAAAAGGCTTGCAGAGGATAGCTGGGTTCATAAAAGCATCTCTTCATTGTAACTTTTGGCTTAAGAGAACGAAGAAGCCTGAAACAGAGCTGAAGCTTGTAGAGTAGAGGTTCTTATATAAATTAATAGAGCTTCGTTTGTTTTATTATCATTTTCTACTCAAATATGCAAATTAAATTTGGTTGGAGAAGCGTTTGAAGTCAGTTTGGGACTTCATGACTCTGTAGTGTCTTTCTGATGTGTGTTGTCAAAAAAGGATCCCTTTATAAGGAAAGAGGCTTTTTTTAGGTTGTGCCCAGTATGAAATTCAGTGAGATGATGCTGCATTTAGTGAAGTTTTCAGTAAGGAAAATAGTATCATTGGTACAAGAGCAAAACCAACAACTGGAGTAA
The DNA here is from genome assembly GCA_013397195.1 of Hylia prasina. NCBI lineage: Eukaryota > Metazoa > Chordata > Aves > Passeriformes > Sylviidae > Hylia > Hylia prasina. The sequence continues at coordinate 882,939 of VYXD01005107.1, forward strand.
ATGACCATTAGTAACACTCTCCAATCACCAAAAAACAAATATGAAGAAATCTAATTTGTACAGAAAAAAAAAAAAAAGGACAAATACTGAGTCCACATACAGAGGTATCCCTGGGGATAAATAAGAGAAAAAAATAGCAAAAATTTCTAATAGAAATAAAAGGGGAAAGAGGAAAAAAACATGCTACTGCTACAAGCTCTTTTGGTTGCAGGGTGAATAAGGGTGCCACACATATGTCATGTCATAGACCAGGATTTTACCATTAGGAAAAGGAACATTTGGATGTTTTTGACCTACAGCTGGAGCTAAAGGAAAATAGGAAACTGAGCAGAAATGAGCAGATAAATATTGTGATGAGACAACGTAATCCCTGACCTGTAAAATGGCTCATCTGGCACCCCTGAATCAGCAGCCAAGCACTGGTAAAAAAACTCTAACAAACTGAGCATACAAGCTGTCTCCAAACAATCAAAAATACTCTGAGCATCAAGGTAGTAGTCCAAAGTTATTTAGAATGCAGAGTTAGTGTATCCTGGAAGTTAAATGATGTCTTTGGGTTCCTAAACAGGCAGCAGCCAAGTTTCACCATGAGCCTCTCCCAGTGCTGCCTGCCTGTGCCTGTACTACCACGCAGTGGTGGTGGTTCACAAAAGTCACAGGCAGTCCTCCACCAGCTCTCACAGGCTGCCTGCCCCAGAGCAGAGTTAAAAACTGTGTTTTGTGAAGGATCTGGGACAGATTGTCCTCTACAAAACAACCTCAGCACCCAGAAGCCTCAGCAACTTTTGCAGAAATAAAGAGCAGCAGTCATTTTGTATGTAACTTTTAGGATCCAAATATGTTGTACTTATCACTGATTCTCTTTCTGAAAGAAGACTTGGAAAGTTATCTAAAAATAACTACTTGATTAAAAAATGTTTACTTTAATTTTCCATGCGATGAAAACAATGGTTTTTGTGACTTTCTTGGAAGCTATACCCACCTACTAATTCCATAAAAGCAGCAACATAGCCTGAAAGGTTCTCCAGAACATACATGTGAAGAAAAGCAAACTGTAAATGAGGCACCATCCTCAACCTTCCCTGTCCAGACACTAAGGCCTGAGTGCTAGAAAGGAAGCCTCAGAGCAACACTGATGTGAAGCCATCAGTCCAAAACATTTGCTGGTGCAAGCATGACCTGGGAAAATTTTGGGCAGAAAGGAGCTGCCAAGTGTGGTCTTTGGGACAGAGCAACTCCATCAGTTCCCCTTCAGAGGAGAGGCACAGTGTGGGACTTGCCATCAGACAGCATTAGGGAAAAGCCTCTGCTGGCTGCACCTGAGTGAGCTCAATTTCAGTCTGTGAAGCTCCAGTGCTGCAAGAAGAAGATGAGAAAGCAGCTGAAAAAGTCACTGCCAGTGACAAATATACAGAGCAGAGATCTACTGAAGAGCAGTATTAGGTACAAACAAACTTCCTCCACATGCCACCATCTGGCTGAATCTCTTATGGGAGGCCTGGGGTAAAGAGCTGAATTCCTTCAAGTTTCCAAAACTGCATGTTAAATTATTTTTTTGTGTCATATGTTTTCCTTTTTATTTAGTCCCACAGATTGACAAAAGGATCCAAAAAAGAAGTGCATTGTATCATAGAAGGAAATGCAAAAAGTTTCAAATATGAGCAGTCTGTATTTTTTATGTAGAAATCTGTGTTTTCCTCCAGTGTCTCAGGGATACTGAAGTGAAGAGAGGTGTCCTCTTCAAAATCCACCTCAATCTTCTGAAGAACACAGCAAAATATCTTGTTTTCCACACTTTATACTTCAGTATATTAATCCCTGACATTCAACCTGAAATTCAGTTTTTAAAAGTCTGATGCAATCAAGATGTAAAATTACCTCGTAAAGATAGTCACTGTGCTACCCTTCATTCCAGTTTTGGGACAGCAGTTACAAGGCATTATCCATTCTTTTGCGTTCATGGCAACCTCACTCTAGAGGAAATACTGCAAAAAAGTGCTTCAGGTAATTCTAAAAAAGTTGTATTGCAGTGTGTTTGAAAGAGCTTAAAATTGGGGAAAAATAATGAAGAGGATTTGTGCTCTGTCTCTTCATCTTCCGACACAAGCAGAGGATATTTAAGATAAATGCACTCTTTACAATAAAATGTTAAGATGCTACTGTAAATTTGGATAAATAAAAAGAGGTGTATAAATAAATGTTCCATAAAAAATAAAATGTGTGTACATAATTCTGCTGCATTCTGTAGCATGCTCCAGCCACATGGCAACATTGCCCTAAGCCATCCTTGCTGTCGAGTAATCAGAGAAATTTTCCAGGTAATCCTATAAGATGTAGCTACTATACTTGGTTGAAAACTGTTGTAATAGACTAAAAAGTAGGTATTTTCAATCTTTTAAGTATCCTTATGGATTTTTTAAAGTATTTTTTTGGGGAAAAATGTGTTTTTTCAATTATTTTGGTATGTACTTTATTGTTCCTTGAGCAAGAGAATGCAAAAACAACTACAGAAGGTTTTTGAATACTTCCAATTAATTTTTGTTTTAAAATAAGTGTTCAGCTAGAGCAAAATATTTTTCCTGTTTTTCCAAAGTTGGTTGTTTTGTTTTGTTTTTGTTTTTGTTTTTTTTTACAAAAACTAAATCCAGATATTTCTGTTTTCTATAAAACAAACCATTTCATACAAAAACCTTGCATATAAATACCTTCTGGTGAAAAAAGTTCTAATCAGTACACCCAAAGTACATTGCTTGTACTACATCTTTACAACACATATGACCGTTGTTTAAATGTTGAACAGAGGATATTTCAAGGACATGTGATCCCAGTATTCATTCCAAAATAATGCAATGACAGTTGTCATCCTGAAACAAGCTGAAAGATCCCCTAAAAAAAACCCAACAAAACCCCCACAACCTCTAGTAGCCTTTCCTTGGTCACAAGGAGCATATGTGAGTTTATGATGAGATATTATGAGAGAGAAATCCTTAAGAGCACCAGGTAGTATAGAATGAAATCTTTATAACTGGACATTGATAGCATCAACTGTGTTTTATGCAATATATCAGCTGAGAATACATAGAGAATCAGAGTTTGGAAAAGGGTTGAAATAACCATAGGAGCAGTTATCAGAGAAGTATCCATGAAGATGCATGTTACATGCATGGATATTTGATAAGACATTGTTTGATGATGTCTGACCAGACTTCATTGTTCTAACATATGATGATTCCAACAGAGCATACTCAAGGCAGTTTTCCTCACTGGAGCAAAAATCAGATTTTCAATGGACCATCACAAAGGACTGGCAGGGAGGATTCTTGATCACCAGCAGTGGCAATCACAAGCTTCACTTCCCAGTAATCTCCATTTTGCTTTCTGTGTGTTTTCCTTCTAAATTCATGTGAAGTTTCATGTTCAGTGGTACATTAATGTGGAAAGATTTCATACTATCTCTTTTTTTTCCTCATGATTGTTTTTATTTTCAGATAGTATTTCATTCTTTGTGTTCCAGTCCAGCTTTTAACTTTACTCCTATCTGCCTAGTAATATTTAAATTACTTTGCCATATCTTCTCATAATTGCTTTCACAAGGGCCAAGACATAGAAAATACATTAATGTCAACTCTGTATTTCTATTCACAGGTAATATGGGTGCTGGAAAGGTGATTTCTATGCTTACCAACTGCTGGCTCACAGATTATGTGTTTATCCTTGACCTATCTATATTAGCAAGGGAAAAATCTTTGTTTTATTTTACTGCTCTATTCCTCTTTCATAATGTGAGATAATTGGTAGTCGTCTTCTAATGGAAAAAGACAAAAGTAAGGTTAGTGGTTAATGCTTAGGTTAGAGCTTTCCACCCTATTTTATCTGGCCTTTTATGCTTTTTTGCTTTTTTTTTTTGCATATTTAAATTAATATTTTGGCTTGGAATTTATCATTACCTTTTCTGTAAAATGCAGTATTTATGCAATGCATTATGCATTTTGCCAGGTCTCACCTGAATATGCTTCTTATCGACCCCGCTTGTGCCTGCTTAGGAACAGTCCAGCAGTTCTCGCTCTGAGCAGCTGATCCCAATCCCACAGTGAGTCCTTTGACTCCTTTAGCTGCTCATGGATGTATCTCCCCATCACCAGCCACCTAATCCCATGCTGGCTGTACATTTCTTTGGGCACCAATCCACCACTGGAAGCTCAGCTGCACCTGTGCTGCTGCCTCAGTAAGGTGGGAGGATCTGCTCTGAGGGATGGCTTCCTGCAAATGGCCTTCATGTGCTCAAAACCTCACAGCCAACCTGGCAGCAGATAAAATGAAGTTGCCCAAGGGTGATTTAGTGGTGTTCTTGACAAGGTGGCAGGGTTGAATTTTCACTGCCCATCCACCCACTGTAATTCTGACTTCATTTCCAAATGCAAGTCTTGGAGTGTAATTATCCCTGGAGCCACTGCAGAAAAATATGGGGAAAACATTTTTCTTTTAAACTGCGTCTTTAAGGATGGAAAGCATTTTCAGTGTATGGAAATGTCTTTTAACCTAGCTCTGCTGGGTATAAAATGAACTTTATTTTGAGTGACAGTCTGCTATTTTCTTCTCAGAATCTTCAGTCTAACTCTATTTCATGGTGTGTCGACTCTCTATATGATTACTCCAATATTCAGGTGCAGAGAAGTAAATGTTTCATGAAAGTGATGTCCCTGTCAGTAGTGTGCATATCATCTGGCCCCCTGAGCTGTCAGTGAACAGATTGTAGAATTACCATTAGAATACAGGAGCCCATAGCTGCAGGCAGTAAATGGAGAGCCGGTAAGCATATGTCACCAGCGTGATATTTTAGCTTCGTATGAATTTGTAAAGTGGAAATAAGCCAGCAGTACCACAGCAACTGCTAACTGTTCTGACTATCCATGTTTCCACATTACACCATATGTTCACAAAATTTGCAGCAAAAAGGAATAAAAACTGCTTTCCACTTTTGTGAAATATAACTTCATGAGATGGGTTTAAAATTTCATTGGTCTAATGCTTTAGAGATGTGTTTACCCTGATGAAATTTAGTTTTTAAGATATCACAGGATTTCTGTGGATGTCTACCTAGGAAATTATGCTTAGCTGCCAGCAGGATAAAAACAAGGCACATCTGGTTTGATCCTCTAGGGAGGAAGGTGTTAGATAGGTTTAGATTTCAAAGTCAAATTATGTTTTTAATCGTATTCAAGTTGCGGTTGGATTGCAGTCCATCCATGCAGGCAGAAACAGAGTTCAGTGTTGGCTATCACTTTTTGTTATTAACCTTGGCAAATTCTGTCTCTCAAATTGGTCACCAATGTTTTGAATCAAAAGAAAGGCTCTGGGTCAGTGAAGAGGTATTTTTGCCTTAAATGTCAATTCTTTGTTCTCAAATGCTCCTTTGACAAATTATAGGAAGACACAGCAATTCCTTTAGGTCTTAAACCACCATGAAAAAAAAAGAAAAACTACTTCCATTACTTTCCATAGCACATATTATACTTTTTCTCATTAGTACTAACATTATATTGAAAAAAACCCAGGACTCCTCTTTCTAACTCACAACACTGAGTGCAAAATAGTAATTGACAAAAACATTAGTATGCGGACACATATTAAGTCTGATTTACATTCTGCAGATATCTGTCTGTCTGTCTGCCTATTTTGGGATAAGAAGTGGAAGAGACACCATGTAGGGAGGACATTATGCTTTCAAAAGATGCAAGACACTTAGATCCCCAAACAAGATGGTGTAAATTTGGGATACAGAGGTCAACCAGATCAGGGCCCTGTTTCTTCAGTGAATAAAGCAAGTGATGGTACCTTTACCCAGGAGCTTATCTGGGGCTATAGCAAGACATTATTATTAGGTGGTGAGAAATAATTTTTTTGCCCTCTACTTTGACACAGAACATTAGCTTTTGGTCACCCGTTCCTGGTTGCAATATGCAATTATTCATCACCCATTGTCTTGGAGAGGCTAAGAGGCAAAATTAGCACAACTGTAATTATTGATAATGATTCAAGCAATTAATAAATAGGTGGTTATTTTCTTGGTTGGAATGTGATAAATACTAGTGACATCAGAGATATTTGAGTCTTGATAGCTGACAAGGTCATACCTTCTGGGACACATACACAAAAACTAAAGATGTGTTTAATTATTTCCTTTATGAAAAAAAGAAACAGACCACCCGGTCAAACATCATGACCCTCTGAGCATTGTTGAAGAGTCATTTATATGATAAAGCATTTGGGCAAGTTCAGATTTTATTTCTTAGAGGTGAAAAAGAAAACACTCTTTCCTTGTTCTGATTTATTGGCTAGCTGAGTTAATTTGTTCTCTCTGTGGGATCATTGCTATGCTGTTTGCTGGCCATCCTTTCGAATTGTAAATCTAATTAATTTTATGTGTACCTATAGCTTTCTATGGGTCTTTATACAGTTTAACTATACATAAATATAACAATAATAATGTATAAAAATAAAGCAAGAATAGGAAGAGGTTAGAAAATAAGACACACTGAAATACTAAAATGATGAAATGATAAACAAAACCAAATCCTCAGTCACTGGGTGTCCTGTGAGGAAAGAGGAAATAGCCTCTTAGCCTCACTGAAATCTGAATTTTCTCCTTTTTTTTTTTTTTTCCCTTCTGCATGTGTGTGCATGTGTGTGTATTCTGGTCCATGATCTATAACTGCACCAAATTTGAAGGTTCAGGTTCTACTCAGTGGCACTGTGAAAAATCACCAATGGGCCTGCAGAATACTTGCTCACTTTCAGCAATTTTCTTGGCTACAATCAGATAAAGAGATTTTATGACCTTTATTCACCTTGATTTTTCCAAACTGAAGGCCTGCTTCACCTTTAGTATAGGTAGAAAGGAATTGGCTCACACACCATGGCTGACAAATGGATAGTTCAGATTTGAGGGAAATAACTGAAAGTTCAGCTTTTACTGTCAGGGTAGTTTACCTTTCTCCACTCATAATGATTGCATAAATGAACACACCAGATCTCAAGACCCTGACTTGGAGTATGGAGACTAATCACCACAAAACACACTTGATAAACAGCTCTATTGTATGGATAATAAATAATGTGTGTTTGTTTGTGGTTTTGTTCATTGCTACAGTTTCAAAGCAAGCACCTGCCACTTTGATTATAATCTCAAGAACATAGCTGGGCTTTGTTTGTTCTTCTTGAGCTAATCAGAGCAAATCTCTGGTGTTGGTTTTAGTTAAAGGGAGTTAGTCCTAGAATTCTCATTCTATATTACACTAAAACCTTCCATTCAAAAAAGTTCGTAATATAAGAGGAGGTTAGTGCTTTCCACTCTATCTTTTCAATTAAACTTAATGACAAACTCATTAGTGCATCAGATAGCATGAAGGAAACACTCAGTAAAATCTACATTTTGAATCAATATATTCTATTATTATTACATTCATGTATAATACAGTTATACAAAGGATGATTTGTAAGATTTTTTTTAATATTTATTAACTGTGTATATATATATATCTGTATTTTTGGTAAAGCATCACAAAGTTTTTAAATTATGCTCTAATGTTTCAGGTATTCTTCATGCAGATATTCCACAAAACCCTGGCTGCTGCTGGACAATTGGTTTTAAACCATCAGTTGTCATCAGTACCAAAAGTGTCAATAACAAGCCAGTCTCAAATGCCCTTTTTTACATACAACTCCAGTTTAAAGTATGACCTCTCTGATATCATGGTTCTCTCTGTATACATAATTGTATGTGGAGAGGATAGAAATCTTCAACATGCTTTTAGGTCAGCCTGACAATACCCACTTGTATCTTTGTGTTATCTTTTTTGACGTATTTTTAGATCTTTTCATTGACATTGAGAATAAAATTAACATTTGGTTAAAGCTGCTTGGGTTCAAAGTTCAACTCTGCTAAGTGGGAACATAATGTAATTTATCTCATTGGTTTTAGGTCTTTTGCTGAAGCAAAGATTTTTGAGGAACTGGTTGTGATAATCCTTTCTTTTTTTCCCACTTAAAAATTCAGCTAGCAGAATCTTTCATTTTGACCATTTCAAAATGCAAATTGTGATTTTCTTCATTTTGGAATCATATAATAGTTTGGTCTGCAAGGGACTTTAGAGGATCATCTAGTTCAGCTCCCTGCCACAGGAGTTCATGCCCACACTTAGGATTTCATCCAACCTGGCCTTGAATTTTCCAGGGATGGAGCATCCACTGCTTCTCTGGGCAACCTGTTCCAGTGTCTCCCCCGCACAGAGTAAAGAATTTTGTTCTTTTGTCCAAGATAATCCTGCTGTCTTTAAATCTGAATATGCATTGTCCCTTATCATGTCACTACAAGACACAGTAAAAGCCCTTCTTCATCTTTCTTCCAAGCACCCTTTATATACTGAAAGGCTGCAAGAAAGCCTTTCTAAAGCTTTTTCTTCTCCAGTCTGACAAACCCAACTCTCTCAGCCTTTCTTCACAGTAAAGGTGTTCCAGCCCTCTGGCCAATTTAGTAGCCCTCCTATGGACCTGTTGTAATATGTTCAAGTCATTCAGTCTTCTGCAGTAATCTTGATTCATCTCCCCTTTTTTGCATCTAGAACTTAATTGTAACAGATTTTTTATTATTATTATTATTTTAATTCTAGTAAATAATCCCCAAAACCCCAACTATCTACCTAAGTCCAAAACTGGGAAAAGAAAGTGAGAATAAAAACAAATTCAAGTAGCCCTACAGCCTTGTACTGGAGCAACAAGGAGGGGAGCAGGGGGCAGTAGGGTGTCTGTGAGGAGGAGAGAAAGAGCTGCAGGAAGGTTTGCTATGAGTGACACCTGCCTAAAAGGTGGAAGGCACCCCACCTTTCACAGCCAAACCCTTTACAGGGCACGTCCATCTGAATGAGGGTCTTTCCACCAGCTACAGTGGAACAGAAAAATGAAACAGAATCTGATCATTTAAGCCCAAGCTCCGACAGGAACATGTCATATTCCCTACCATGTCTGCAAAGTGTTGAGATGTTCACGAAACCTTATGTCATGTGCAATTACAATATCACTAAGGATTGCAGTACATGAGTTCTTGCAGTTCTCAGACTCCTGGAAGCCTGGAAGAGTCAAAGAATAAAAGAGTAGACATGATATTTTCTTACTATCAAAAGAAAAAAATAAACCTTGAAACACTGAAAAAAATAGACTATGTTGGGCACTGAAAAGAGTAGACTATGCTGGGCAAGGAGAGTCATTAATTTATTTTCTCCTTTTTTTTTTTTTTTTTTTTTTTTTTTTTTTTTTTTTTAACTTAGTTACCTCTGTGAAGCAAATTTCTTCCTAAACCTGTACTGTTTTTTAAGTACAGCATCACATATATAAACTGCAAACATCTGTCTCTGTGTTTTTACATGTTATTAAGCAATACTTTAAAAAAGAAATCTATAGAAGGTTTGCAACCCTGGCTGAGGCCCCATTCACCAAATTCTATCTGAGATCTAACCTCTAGTTAGGTAATAAATCCTGAAAATGATGTTTGCACTGGAAATGCTCACAGAACTTTTGCCATAATTACAGCATGTTACTATTTATACGTCTGTGCAGCACATATATGTACTGTATCCACATGCATATGCTGTATGCAGTGGTTTATTAGTCATAAGGCATTCCCTGTTTGATGATTTTTTCAGAAGTAGAGATGCTTCAGCCATGTCCTGAACACATTCTAAAAACAGAGACAATAATAAAATTATTACTACATGTATTGTGACAGAGTCACACAACTGTCACTTTTGATGACAATGTATTGATACAACACGGTGCAAGAATAAGCAACTAAGTAACATATATTGCAAAAGATAAACCTGCAATAGCAGGATTTTTGCTTTATTTGAAGGAGAAAAAGACAAATGTGCAGATGACAGAACTATCTTAATTACACGTTTTCTAGCATCTCACACAACTTTCTCCAAAGCAGGTTTTAACATTTATGCTTTCTAGAAAAAAAAAGTAACAGAAACCCACCCACCCCCAAAGTTATTTAGAAAGAAAGGAGCATCCACTCAGGTGCCCCAGCACACATTACTCCTGCTCTGTGTGAGAAGGAGGCAAGAGCTCCATTACAGTATGATATCCCTTCAGGGTATTGTCGCTCTTGTCAATCAAAACAAGTTTTTCACGAACACATTTACTAAGAAAACCTTGTCATTTTGCAGGGGGCCACTGTCAAGACTTGTTAAGAATAAACAAGTCAAGACCATTCCCGTTTACATTTGACATCAGAAGGATGCACATTTAGCTGTTTCTTCAGCTCAGCCTCTCCAGTAGTAGGCATAATCCTGGAATATGCTGAAGTAGAAAATCCTGATACGTAAAGACAGGCTTGGAGTCAGTCAGTGAAATATAAAGAGAGCCTACAGGATAAGGAAATCACAATTAGTGCAAGGAGCCTAGCAAGGGGGCTTATCTGTGAAGTTTTCTGAAACTAATTGCAGTTTCTTTCATCAAGATGAAGACATCTCAAAAGACAAACTGAATAATTCTGTATATGCAAAACCATAGTAATTCATGCTGGCTAATATTCAGCTTACTGGTCTTATTCTGCAGCTCTGGAAGGGCAGAGCTTATTCTAAATCACCAGAATTGTTTTTATCTTGGGTTTTAGTAATAATCAGTGCTTAAAGACTAAATCCCCAGAGTCATGAGTTCCTAAGATAATCCCATGCTTTATTACAGTAAAAAGCAGGATTTTTGTTGTTATGGTCAAAAATTAGCCTTAGAGTTTCCCCAGGGTTCCTAAATAGAAAAGCAAGTAAAAAGAGACAGAAAGTTTCATTCAGTTTTAAGAAAAACTATGAGTTTTCTCTTCTTTTTGTACAGGCAAGAAAAATCATAACTCAGACAGCAAAACCAGAAGAGAAAAACTGTAGAAGGTCATGGAAAAAAAATTGAAATTGAAGTAATTTTTTCCTAACTATCCTACCTTTAGGAAGATAAGAGATATGAGAATGACATTGCTGTTGTAAGTAATGCCTGAAGCACGGAGCAGCTGAGCAAGATTTTTGATAACTCCAGACAGAATGAGACTAGAGAAATATCAACTAATCAATTTCTTACTGAATCAACTTGGTGCCTTAGGTCACAGCATGGTTATTTACAAGCTTTGACCTCTGGATCTCATTCTTACTACCTATGCAGATACCTAAAGGTTTTCCCCTCTCATTGATATAGCAGCACTATCTCATGGAAAAATGCAGGAAAACATAACACCATATATGTAGGAGACATATAAATGCAGAATATAAAAAGCCAATCATATAAACCTAATCTTATACATATGTCCTTCTAAATTCATATTCCTAATTATACAGGACATCATACCTTCAAAAACTACTATATCTCACTTTCAGAGAAATCATTCCTTACAGATATTTTCCATACTTCTTTTTAAAGTGTAGTTACACTGGAAGTATTTCAATATTTTACTTAATGACGTATGTATTTGTGTATAAAGGTGGCAAAATGTATTTACTTAAATCTGCATTAATCTTTAATCAGTAGATAAAGGCACTATTGCACTATTGTAGTTAAACCAATTATTTTTGATTCCACATTTCTTGCAAAATGCCATCACATTTTTGTATCTCATCACTAGAATTAGTAAATATATATTGCATTTGGTGGTTATAGTAAACCTTTCTATCACAGCTGTTCTATGAAGACCCTTATTGACAGTAAAGCATAGAATCTTTCTGCAGTCTAGTTATCTTCCATTTGTTTCACAAGGTGTTATACCATGACTACATAAAAAGTGAGAACTACTAGAATATTTTTGCTTCATTTTGTTGTTTTCTTTAAATTTATCCAGAAATATCTGAATAAAGGCTGAACACATATTCAGAACTGGAAACAATATGTCTAACTTTATAGACGTTAGCTATTCCATAACTGAATTTAGGATTGTCTCTGGGAAAAAGTAGTCCAGTTTGCAGGAGGCATGTTTGAGGGAGACAGATCTGGAGAAATGCCTCCAAACAGAAAAGACAGCTGAATAGTTTAAGGGAAAAGGACCAACATAATAATAGCCATTAACAGAGAGCAAGTACACCACTGATTGAGTTGAAGTGGCAATGCTGACATGGTCCTGCACTGGAGAAAGCAATACAAAAATTAGAAATCTTTGCCCATAGTCTATGGGGAACTGGGAAGAATCAGAGGTAAGAGAGTTGTTTATAACCTAATCCCATAATATTTCTGAAAGACATTCTATAAAACACAGGACACATCTAGGCTGTTAAATGAAAAGACAATGAAGCTGAGCATTGGATGGGACTGCCAGCCTTCTGCAGGGCATAATTGTTAGCATATTCCCTGGCAGGGTTTTTGCCTTTCCCAGTTAAGGGTTCTCCAAGACAATGACTGGGCACAGTTCAGGGGATAACTTGTGCCAGGACCATTCCCAAAAGGCCACATGGAGAAGAATGTAGTGGTTTGGGTGTCTCCCACCCTACACTTAACTTTGCAGCAGTCAGCACTGCTCAAACACTTCTCTTACCACAAGACACTTCATGCAACACATGCAACACATTCCCACAGCTTCATGCTATAAAAACATTGCTATAGTAGATGTCTTCATGTCCTCTCACAATCTACAAGCAAAAAAATTAAATATAAAAATAGATTTTTTTTAAAGTTCAGATAAGTTACAGGGGTCAGAGGATGCCCATAAGACCCTTGGACCCTAAGACTATGACAGTGGTCTGTGGCTTTGTTGTATTTATTAGTATGACGAATCAAAGAAATTTTCACTGATATCTATGATGCATGCTACCAGATACCAGAGCTCTCAATACATATACAGTACTGAAAATACCACCACACATTTTGTATTTTGCATTTGTAACTGTGTGATTACATCAGTAGTCAATTCAATAAGACAAAACAGCAATATTTGATGCGAAAATTTTGATAAAATATCAATTAAATGCAAAAAGACATTCTGAGTGCCACAGGCTTTTAATAAGAAACCCACAAAGTTCAAGTCATTATCACCCGAGGTCCCTGGCAACTGACAGATATAAGACCAGCTCTTCAAGACAGCCTGGTAATAAAATCAATACAAGACTCACAGTGGTGGCTGTATGTTCACCTAGGGCTATAAGGCCTGCTGTGTTATGATGCGAAATATTTCCAATTTCAGTAGCCACTGGCAGATAAAAGAACAATGTGGCAAACAAAAAACTCAGTGCTCTTTGATTCCCCAGCTGAAATAAAGAAGAAAGCTTTTCCTAGCTGCTTCAGTTAGGTAAAAGGAAGCTAACACTCATAACAAGAACTCATAGAGAGCAAGGGCACATGCTGACATTGCTGGATATATTGCACATTTCCTTAACCACTTAGCTACAGCATCTCATTTCACTGCACCACAGTACCAAGCTATTTACTGCATAAGCAAAGCAGGAGAACTAACACTGTGGGGTTTTGGCATTGTAACAGAGCATACCAATGTGTAAAAAGAAAATAGTGCTCTTGAGGATATGTTGACATTGCCTAACTTTAAGTATACATTTCCTGACTTGTACACTGGAAATTTACCTAAACCATCTGGAATACCCAGAGTCCTGAGACAACACTCTACAAAAAGGCCAAATGCTACCCTTTGGCATCACCTGGGATTAGAAGATAACTTCACCTGCCAATTCTGAAACTGCAGGAGCATAATTCTATTATCTTTGACAGAATATATTGTGGCAGTGATTAATACTGCAGCAGAATTAACACATTGTTTCAGCTATTTCCAGAATATCAAAACAATAGAGGATTCTAATAACAGTTAAAAAATTTATACTCATTTGTATTGGGTTTGCATAGCAAGATTTTGAGAGGGGCTATAGGGGAAATTGCTGAGAAGCTTCCCCTGTGTCCAACAAAGCCAATGGCTCTGTTTCCAAGGCAGGCCCATCTCTGGCCAAGGCTGAGCCCATCAGTGACAGTGGTGGCACCCCTGGGGTGACAGTGTCCTGGTTTCAGCCAAGGACAAGGTTAATTGTTTGCAATAGCTGAGAAGAGTGGCGGAGGGGGCATGATCAGACATTGATTTTATTCAATACCACCTCATGTCATTGCCGGGGATGAGTAAAGAGACTCTCTCCATTCCAAGGAGAAGAGCATCTTTTTCCAGGGCGGAGAAAATGTAGTGGGGAAGAGCTGGTCAGTATTTGCTGCCAGCTTTCCATGTAAATAATTTCTTTGCCTCATACCTTCTGTTATTAATATTGTAGTTATTACTGTTTGTTCTCTTATCTCATTGTTGTTTCCAGTTAATTGCTCTTACCTCAAGCTGTGATTTTCTACTTTTGTGCCTCCAATTCTCAACTCCATCCTGGCAGAGCAGGAAGGGGAGGGGAAGGGGGAGTGAGTAGTGGTGTGGTTTTAGCTGGATTACAAAACTGGAGAATACCAGTCCTAAACAACAAAACATAGTTGAGAAGGGAGGAAAAAAACGTGCATGACAGCAGCAGAGAGAAAAGTGAAAATATGTGAGAGGAACAGGCCTACAGACAGCAAGGTCAGTGCAGAAGGAAGGGGAGGAGGTCCTCCAGATACTGCAGCAGAGATTCCCCTGCAACCTGTGGTTCAGACCATGGTGAGGCAGCTGTGCCCCTGCAGCCCATGGAGGTCCTTGGTGGAGCAGAGATCCACCTGCATCCTGTGCAGAGCCCCTAACTGGTGCAGGGGGATGCCCAAAGGGACCTGTAACCCCATGGGAAGCCCATGCTGGAGAAGGCTCCTGGAAGCACCTGTGGCCTTGTGAAGAGTGGCGCCTACTCTGGAGCAGGGAGGGACCTATGCAGGAGCAGGCAGTTCCTGAAGGAGCACACCCCATGGAAGGGACCCATGCTGGAACTGTTCACAAAGAGCTGCACCCTGTGTGAAGGACTCCTGTTGGAGAAGTTTGTGCAGGACTATCTCCCAAGGGAGCGACCCAAGAGGAAGGAGCAGCAGAGATATAATGTGATGAACTCACCACCGCCCCCATCCTCTTTCTCCTGTGCCACTGGAGAGGGGGAGGTGGAGAAACCAGAAGTAAAGATGACGCCAGAAAGAGTGGAGAGTTTTGAGGAAGCTGTTTTCAAATTTTGTTTAATTTCTCGTTATACTATTTTGATTTTTTGTTTTCCCCAAGAAGAGTATGTTTTGCCTGTGACAGTCACTGGTGATCCCTCCCNTATACTACTTTGATTTTTTGTTACGAAATAATTTTCCCCAAGAAGAGTCTGTTTTGCCTATGACAGTCACTGGTGATCCCTCCCTGTCCTCATCTCAATCTAAGCCTTTCCTTTTTTTCTCTCTCCTGCCCAGATGAGGAAAGCAGTGATAGAGCAGCTTTGGTGGGTGGCTGTCCTACAGCAAGGGACAACTCACCTCAACTCTACAGGATCTGGACAAGGGTGTCTACTGCTTATAGACTTTCCTGTCTCTATTTCTTGGGGCTTTGGGCTTGATCTCCCTGAAATTCTGTAGCTCTGCCCTCTGTCCTGTTGCTTGCCTCTTCCTGCTCTTACTTCTGCTTTTGGGCAACTGCTGCTTCCACATCACTGCATTTATCCTTCCTCCAAGCTACTACTTTCCTTTTTTTCCCTTTCCCATCCCTATCTCTGCAACCTTTCTCATGTGCCCAAGGGCACTGTGGGTCCTGGTTTTGGGAAGTGCTCAGAAATGCTGTGTGACTGCAGGGCAGGGACGAACCAGGACCAGTCCTGGCACACACCAGGAGTAGGTGCATGTTCAAGGCAAACCTCAGAAGATGCAGCTGTCATCTTCAGGGTATCTTTAAAGATCATGAACCAGCCAAAGGATTTTTGTGGCTTATGATTTACCATACTGGTGCAAACAGCACACAGAGACAACATAAGACATAGTTCTCGTGCTGTTACCAGCTTTTAGTCAACAGTGAAGGCAATGCTTCCAGCATCAAAGCTTTCTACATGAAAAGACTATGAGAAGTGCTTTAACGTTGGAGTGCAGGACAGAACCAGTCTCCCTGTGAAAACCCTCTCTCCTTGACATGAGTCATGTGGTGGGAGTGCAACCTGATCCTCAGAACTGGAATTCAGGATGGGTGGGAGCACCCAAGACCATGCTCCAACCCTCCCACTACACACTACCTTCCAGGTCTTACTTGGGATGGCTGATCCCCTGCTTCAGTTTAGGGAATCAAGCCTCTGCTATACGTTACCTTCCTCCATTCCAAGGAACCACTCTTCTACAGGCTGTGCTAATGTTGCTGCCATAGCCTCATAAGAGAATGCAACATGGAAGTTAATGTAGGTGAAAAATGCTGCAAAAAATTTTCCTAACACTACTTCCTCCATTTCCCCCTCTCATAAAATGTCACTGCATTCTAGTTACATGTTTGCATAACTGTGCTCAAAAATAACTGAAATACTTTAGGAAACATTTTCCATCTTAAGGCAAAGCATGGAATTTTTTTGTGTAAGCTGTTAGAAGTGTCAGGAAATTATATAGGGATGCATAATGGAAAGTCTCTGGTTGTTATAATCTACAATACACGTATATGTATCACAGAATCACAGCATGGATGAAGCTGGAAATGACTCCTAGAGGGCATCTGGTCCAACCCTTCTGCTGAAGCAGAACCATCCAAAGCCTGTTGCCCTGAATGGATCTTGATGGCTTTTGAGTATCTTAAAGGACAGAGACTTCACTACCTGGGCAACCTGTGCCCATGCCGGGTCACCCTCACAATAACAATTTGTTTGCTGATGTTTAGACAGAAGTTTCTGTGTTTCAGTTTGGGCTCACTGCTTCTGGTCCTGCCAGTTAAAGAGGACGTAATGGCCTGTGGTGAATGAAGCATAGGGATACTAATTTATGGATTTTGTTCTAGTGCCTAACCAAACTCTGTGGCACAGGACAGTTCCTGGAAGAATCTTTGATTCATTTGTGAGAAAGAAAGACACAAGTCCTGCAGTTCAAGCTGAAATGTCCTGAAACGTCAACCACTCATGGGTTCTGGATTTGGCATTGGACATCTTTCATTCCAAAGCTGTGAAATATTAGGTCTATTCAATTCAACAAGCATTTTTCTTCCAGAATTAACACGTACACTCACACATCTCAGCATGAACTACCACAAAGAATTTTAAAATTATGTAGTGGGTAAGACCTGAAGCTTTTAATTCCCTTTAACCTTTGCTGAGTTGCGGTTCTTTAAATTGCTCCTACAGTTATTTAATTTCCTTCCCCAGCATTACCAGTCATTTTTGTTTGGTTATTATTATTTTTATTTGTTTGGTCTTGCTTGAATGGAGGAAGATAATAGCTGTGTCACAGTGACAGAGCACTAACTCTGGGCACCAGCCCTGGTGCTGCTGCAGACATGTCAGAGAACCTCAGTCTGCCTGGGATGGGCACTAAAAGACCTGCACCAGCCCAGTACAGCCGTGGAGAACACAGGTGAAAAAGGCCTGAAAGGAGGAGGCAGGGAGGACTGGGGAGGGTAGGAAAGCAAGGTCTGCCTGTGGCTATGGAGGAAGGCTGCTCCTCCCTTGCTTCTGTTGTGTATTGCAGATGGGCACTGAAACAGGGATATGACCAGACCACAGCATGCTCCTGTCCTCTCTCCTGTGCCACTCAGTCAGAGAGTTGTCAGTGTTCAACAAGACAAATGGGCACCTTGTCATCTTCTTACAGGGGTCTGGAAGCTTCCCAAAATCATGGGAAGAAGCTCCATTCTCCATGGCTGGACAAGGATTGGGCCCCCAGGTAATTTCCTGGCACCAAGCCCTAACAGTGCTGTGGCCATGTCACAGTGGGCAGAATGATGGTGGTGGCCCCTGTTAGGGTGGGGCTGGTGACATGATTGGCCCAGGATGAGGCTCTTGTAACTGGCAGGGAAATATGGGTTGGACAGTCCTGGTGTGAGGCTGGGAAAGCCTTGGGCAGGTTGGAAAGGATTTCTCATGTTGACAGAGGGTGGCTGCTCCATATGTTGACTCTGCTGTCTTTGACAGCCACAGCCCCAGAGAGAGCCACAGCCAGGTCATGGCACTTGTCAGTCCTCTCCCTCCTCCACCACTCAGCTGGAGAGCACCGCAGAGAACCTGTGCTAGGACATCAACCTAAGCTTCAGGAAACACACATATTGTCATTCTGTACCACATCATGGTCCTATGGGTGGCTAGAGAGTCCCGAGAGCTGTGGATGAAGGGAGCTCCACACCACTCACCATTTCTGTACCCTGTCATGGTCCAGGAGCAGCTGGAAGAGCTCTGGACACAGGGAGCTCCACACTTCCCTTTGTAAAACACTCTTCTATGTGAATGACCCTCTTACAAACATGCCAAGAAAAAACAGAACTCATCTTGTGAAAAAGACAAGTCCTGAACTTCTTCAACATTTTTTGTCTTAATAAAAAAAAAATGTAAGGAGAGCATCTATGTACTACATAATAACCCTGAAATATCTGCCTTAGCTATTTCCTGCTGATTTCCTAGATGTTTGTTCTCACAGAGAGAGCAATGGCAATTTATTAATATCCACTGTTCAACTTTGAGGATATATCTACACTTCCCAGGAGAGAGTGCATATATATGCATAAATGTATATGTGTGTATATATAGATATTCATTTGCATATATGTGTTAGGTACATATTATGCACATAAAGGGAAAGTCACCATGTGGAAACAATGTCAGATTTTGAAGGCAACTCACCTAACAACTCTGAAATGATTGTCCCTTCAGCCTTAACACTCCCTGCTGTGTATGTAGATCCATTAGCTGAAGGCATGCACAGAATGAGAAAGAATTCATGGTCTGTGGCAGTGGAGATCAGATCAGTTTGGCCTGTTTACTGAAAGAGAAGATTTCTTTTTCTTTTACTGTTTAATTTTTACCTTATTGATTTTTCGCTTTTTCTATTTGATGAATATTGATTGTACTCATGCAGTGTTGCACTCCTACTAGCACTTTATTTCTCCCTTGTTTATTCATTGTGGTAATTTACTTGGGGTATGAATACTGCTGAGTGTCACAGAATTACAGTAATACGGGAGTTGGAAGGCACCTCTGGAGATCATCGCAGTCCCTCCCCAAAGGAGGGTCAAATACAGCAGATTGAGTGTTCTGTCATCAGATCAGCACTGCCTGCTGACACACCAGAGGGTCGTGTTGCTATCCAGAGGGACCCCAACAGGCTGGAGAAACGGGCCAACAGGAACCTCAAATTCAACTAGAAGTCCTGCACCTGAGGAAAGACAACCCCATGCACCAGTGTGTGCCTTGGGCCACCCAGCTGGAAAGCAGCTCTGCAGAGAAGGACCTAGGGGTCCTGGTGGATGCCAGACTGGACATGAACCAGCAACCTTTACTGCCCTTGCCGTAAAAAAGAGCAGTGGTATCCTGGACTGCATTAGGGAAAGTCTGGCCAGCAGGTCGAGGTGATTCAACACCTTTATTCATCTTTGGTGAGCTACACTTGGAGTACTGTGTCCAGTTTGGTGTTCCTCAGTACAAGGAGCCTAACATAGTGACAATGAAACAGGGTGGTTAACATCTCCTAGAAGGACTAGGGCCAACAACCTTGAGGCTTCTTCCAGTTGCTTGAAGAAGGTTCTCAGCAGTCATCACATGTCTGCAGGTAGAGCTCTGCGCATCCCTGTTGCTCTCATGCATGAAGGGAAATCTTCCTCCCCACCAGCCCAAGCCTATCCTTTAGACCCTGTGCCCCTCCATCACAGCATTCCATGTGTGGAATTCCACCACTTGTTTGTGCAGCTAAACCACAGCCCTGCCTGCTCCCCATGCTGCAGATGTAGGGAGCCAGCCCTTCTTGTGCTGATTCCCCAAAGGGCATGAGACATTCCCCATGTGCCACCTTCTCAGCATTGATGTGCTTGTGCTGCAGGCAGGACCCATCCATTGTTTCATTGTTTCCAAGTTGTCTCCTGCCCACCTTACCCTGCACCCTTTGCTTAAAATTCAGAGAATCATAGAATGATTTGGGTTAGAAGAGCACTTTAAGATCATCTAATTCCAACCACACTAAGGGTAGAGATGCCACCCACTAGACCAAATTGTTCAAAGTCCCATTTACCCTGGTTTTGAACCCCAGGGATGGGGTAAAAAGCCAGTGCATAACCCCTACACCTCCCTGTTGGCCTTCTCTTTCTTCTCTTCATCCCCTCTCCTCTGCATTCCCAGTGTAAATCCCTACAGACCAGCTTGCCCAGCTTGTGGACAGTGATGGTTCTGCTGCTCCACCTAGGTAGATCCTGTCCCTTTCTGGCAGCCTGCCATTCCCAGAGACCATCCAGGTCTCCGAAGCCGAATCCCCGCCGCGGACACCGTCTGTGCGAACCTCAGGCTCCCCGCACCCCCGAGCCCTCCGTGTTTGCAGCGGGGATACGCCGAGAATCGGCTCCGGGAAGAGGCGGAAGGGGCCGGGATGCGGGGCCGGCATGGAGGCCGGGATACAGGGCCGGGATGCGGTGTCGGGATACAGGGCCGCGATGCGGTGTCGGGATGTGGCACCACCGGCTCCCTCTCCTGGCCCTGCGGCGGCACGGCGGAACAGTGCCGCGGGCTGGGACCTGCGCTGCCATAAGGCAAGAAACGCTCAAGATTTCTGTTTGTGGTTTTAATTTTTTTTATAAACCTCGGCTTCCCGTGGCGGTGTCTCCCCAGAACAGAGCGCCTTTTTTTTGTGGGTTTTTTTTTGGTTGTTTTGTTTTGTTTTGTTTTTTCTTCTCCCCCACATTAATTCAACATAGATAGAGTTAGCGCTGAATGTCTCCTGATTCCTGAAGGGGAAAAAAAAAAAAAAAATGAAACCTGCTGAGCTGGGCNTTTGAACCCCAGGGATGGGGTAAAAAGCCAGTGCATAACCCCTACACCTCCCTGTTGGCCTTCTCTTTCTTCTCTTCATCCCCTCTCCTCTGCATTCCCAGTGTAAATCCCTACAGACCAGCTTGCCCAGCTTGTGGACAGTGATGGTTCTGCTGCTCCACCTAGGTAGATCCTGTCCCTTTCTGGCAGCCTGCCATTCCCAGAGACCATCCAGGTCTCCGAAGCCGAATCCCCGCCGCGGACACCGTCTGTGCGAACCTCAGGCTCCCCGCACCCCCGAGCCCTCCGTGTTTGCAGCGGGGATACGCCGAGAATCGGCTCCGGGAAGAGGCGGAAGGGGCCGGGATGCGGGGCCGGCATGGAGGCCGGGATACAGGGCCGGGATGCGGGGTCGGGATACAGGGCCGCGATGCGGTGTCGGGATGTGGCACCACCGGCTCCCTCTCCTGGCCCTGCGGCGGCACGGCGGAACAGTGCCGCGGGCTGGGACCTGCGCTGCCATAAGGCAAGAAACGCTCAAGATTTCTGTTTGTGGTTTTAATTTTTTTTATAAACCTCGGCTTCCCGTGGCGGTGTCTCCCCAGAACAGACCGCCTTTTTTTTTGTGGTTTTTTTTTGTTTGTTTTGTTTTGTTTTGTTTTTTCTTCTCCCCCACATTAATTCAACATAGATAGAGTTAGCGCTGAATGTCTCCTGATTCCTGAAGGGGAAAAAAAAAAAAAAAATGAAACCTGCTGAGCTGGGCATTCTGAGCAAGTGGAAAAATTGGGTTCAGAACCTCTCGTGAGGAAGAAACAAATAACTCCTTGTCCTGTGTTTTCTTGATATGTGCACCATGTGCACTAAGCACCAATCTCTAATGGGAATGGGAACAGCTCCTGCATTTAATGAGTCTGTACTCTGTTTGCTTCTAACGCTGGCCTGAGATTAAGCTCCTGCTTCTGGATTACAGGTGGGGAGAAGCAATATTCAGTCTTATGGAATTGTCAGAGGTTCAGAAAGGGCTGGCAATTCCAAGGGAAAAAAGCATGTAAATAAAATATATCACTTTTTTAAAAATCAAGTCACTGCAAATATGGAGAGAATCCAGTGTGACAGCAGTCTGCATACTCTCAAAAAAAGTCAGCAATGTTCTCACACAGCTCCAGTGTAACTGTGTGTGGCTGAGCAGCAGGTAAATGGGCATTGTTTGGTGCATTGACCCCATGAGCTTTATAAAACTTATGCAAACAAGAAAAACAGTAGTGAATTTATGACAAAAGATTAAGGGTTTGTCCATAGGGAAAATTCAAGAGAGATTCACTCCTTTAAGTGGATTATCAAAACCTCATTAAGCTTATTTGAAAATCCCTTTATTTAGTATTAAATTGTCTTTATTCTTACACTAAGAGTGAGTTTTAACACTTTAAATTTACACCTTCAGTGCATTTGGATTGATTTTCCTTGGTGTCCCTGTTAAGAAAGATCCCAAGCAATTGGATTTTAGGCAGTTTTCAACAGCACAAAAGACTTCAAGATTCATTCTCTCAATCCAGGACTGAGGTCACTACTATCAGTGTGGTGAGGAACCTTTCCTGTACTGTCTGCTTTGTAATATCAGATCCTGTCTAGAGGCGCAGACTCAAAAGCAAGATTTCTCTTGTCTGTATGAGCCCTTAGACCGGAAAGGTCTAATGTCACATGAAGGGTAAGGTGACAGGACAAGAAGAAATGGCCTCAAGTTGTGCCAGGGAAAGTTTAGATTGGATATTAGGAAAATTTTTTTTCACTCAAAGGGTGCTCAGGCACTGGAACAGTTCTGGTGGAATCACCATCCCTGAAAGTGTTCAAAAACATGTGGATGGGGCCCTTGGGGACATGGTTTAGTGATGGTGCTGGCTTAATGGTTAGACTTGACATTAGAGGTCTTTTCTAACCTCAGGGATTTTATGCCTGTTGAAGTTGGTCACTGTTGTGAACTTCCTTGGAAATATAGGAGAATGCTGGTGTGGAAGTCTGCAGGAACACTCCCTGCTTATCATGGCACTGACTGCCTGAGTCTCCACTGCAAGTCTCTGCAGGAGCTCAGTCCAACTGCCTGAACTTGGGGTGTCTCACAAGACAGTTCATTTTGAGACATTCAATACATCCACATGAGGACACATGTGATAAGATGGACACATTCTGAATGGGAAAAACCACAAGGGGCCCCCAGGCGGAACTAGATACTGATGGTTAGTTAAGTAAAATGTACCCTAAGTCTTTAATGTTAGAAATAGCTGACTGTTGATTTGCTTTTATTGACCACAATGGGAAGTCAGACATATTCTCTTCCTCCAAACAAATACATTTACAGGCCTCAATTTTGAACTTAATCAAAATTCAACTTAGGGGATTTGGTCCTGTTTTTTTGGGGGCTTTGGTAGGTTGGTTGGTTGGTTTTTCATTTGGTCAGGGTTTTTGTTGTTTGGGGGGGAGGGCTTGATATTTTTTGTTTGTTTGGGGTTTTTTGTTGTTTTTTTGTTGCTGTTATTGTTGGGTTTGTTTTTTTTTTGTTTGGTTGGTTTTTTTGCTGAACACAGTTGAATTTCATATAGCGTGGTTTTAGGCACCCATACCCCTGAACTTGTGTGACCAAGAAAGGCTATGATAGCCTCAGTCATGAGGAAGAATCTCATGAATTTTATGTCTGCAAAGCTGAGCAATTTATAATCCTATTCTGAACATGAACTAATTTTAGGTACTAACACTCCAGAACAGATGGAATTAGAGTGGGCTGGATCTTCTCTGGTATATCTGTCTTTCAGACTGGCACGCGTGACACAGGAATGTTTATGACAGTCTCCACTCACTTATTTTACTATTGCTGGAATTTTGTGGGTGA